>OX123196.2:72268372-72761962 GCA_944739405.2 Euclidia mi | reverse complement strand
ACAAAATAGTCGTAACTGTGTAAAATAAATTATTATAAAAGTTTGTAAAATGATATTAAGAAATTATTAAACAATAAGTGATTTGTACGTACTTCCGTTTTATATTTGTAAACGGCAATTGTCCGTATAAAAGCAAGCGCTTTGTCAAATAATGGTCAGTCTGTAACAAATATTGGTACAAGGCGGAAGCTCTGCCCGAAAATACATTTATAAATAGAAACAGTCTCTCATTTAACAGCCTATCCTCAGCTTCTGCTACACACGCGTCCCGCCTAAGAGCGAGAGAGACAGACATAAAAAGTGAAAGGCACGCGTCTTTCATCCTTCTTCCTACTATACGAATGAATATTCACATTAAAATTATTTTACCACTCAAAGTCGTTGTCACGTAAAACTTTCGCCCGTATACCGACTTTACAGGCAACCAATTTTTTTTATGATTCCACTCAGTTAAGGAATTTACTATAATAAACCATAATATAAAAGTTAATAAAGACATTCAAATATTGGTATTTTATAATGAATTCAACATTTTATTTATATAAATAAACCTTTATTTTCTGAAATACATGTTTTTATTTATGATTTCTCTACACATTAACTCTTTCATTAGGTAATTCAATTAATAATTGTTTATCTGAATAAATAAACTCAAACTGACTCTAATCATAACTGACTTGGAAATAAAGCATGAGTAGTCCATACAATTACTTTTATTTGCTAAGAATAGATACTGCTAAATGGGAAAAGAGACATGGATTTTCACATCATGTTCTTTAAACTCACTTATCATTATGGTAATTATGTTGGGTTCCATTGTCTGTTATTATATGTAGCAGAAGCTGAGGATAGGCTGTTAAATGAGAGACTGTTTCTATTTATAAATGTATTTTCGGGCAGAGCTTCCGCCTTGTACCAATATTTGTTACAGACTGACCATTATTTGACAAAGCGCTTGCTTTTATACGGACAATTGCCGTTTACAAATATAAAACGGAAGTACGTACAAATCACTTATTGTTTAATAATTTCTTAATATCATTTTACAAACTTTTATAATAATTTATTTTACACAGTTACGACTATTTTGTATTTATTTATATTAATACATAATCAATTATTTATTATAAGCATTTTACAATATTAAAATATTTAATGGAGCCACTTCCGCTGGCGCCAGAATAAACTCTTAACGGAAACACGACGTGACGTAGGCTAGGCATGGTTGTCATAGTTGTCATTTGCTAGTTTTGCTACCGCGCGGCTGTCATTTGTTAACACTCGGCCATCCTGAAACGGCCGTGTCCCACGGCGTTCTGGTAACATCTTCTCTGCACCATGGGTCATCTGGAAGTAAAAATAATACCAAGCAGAAAACTTTGAAACAATTCTCCAGGATGAAGATACAGTTTTTATGGTTTTTCGTCATCAAATGGTAAGCTCTTTAGATCACAGTTGTAGTTACATAAGTATCATCAAGTGCCTTCCTTTATATATTGCATAAATTATATTCTTTTAAGTTTAATTTAATCGTAGAAGTCACACAGACAGTTAATTTATATAAGTATGTCACACAGACAATTAAGTTCAATATAATAAGTCACACAGACGGTTTACTTTAATAATTATGTAGGTCTGAGGTCACACAGACAGTTTAGTTTTATGCATAAGCAAGTCACACAGACAGTTTAGTTTAATGCATAGGTCACACAGACGGTTTAGTTAATTATTGTATGTCACATAGACGAGTTTAATGCATAATATGTCACACAGACAGTTTAGGTCTTGGTGTAGGTCATTAGTAAATTTTAAAAGGCTAGGTTAGGTTATATTTAGGTCACACAGACGGAATTAATTTACTGCACCCTTAGAATAAGCATGTAAGTAAATATATTGATTCTTACTTAAGAATTGCGTGTCACCGACGATATTGAAGTTTAGAATTTATTGTCATATTATTTATACTTTCTTTTTTAATTTTTCAGCTTGCACCTTTTGAAGATATTCTTACTCATTACCATGGGTATGGACTAGAGCAACGGGCATCGACGGGAAAATAGTCATAAGTACCTTAATTCAATAATGTAAGTTAATTGTAATAAACTTCTTAGTGGCTTGCGTTTCATTTTTAAAGTAGGTAGATACCTAGAAATAATCCTATATAATAAACCTTTTAATATCTTTTGTTTTATTTTAAAGCTGATAGATAGATAGGTACATACCTATATAGAATTATTACTAATAATACATTTATATGCGAAATCAGGTAGACATTCGAATAGTACTTAATTCAAACAAATATAATTATTATACAATTATAAATAGAATCACTATTATATTACTGACACTTAAAGACGGTAATCAGAGCATGATTTAATTTCTTTTTTTTTTTAATTAACTCTCTAGCAAATCAATGAGATCGTCCCTATCCACCTCTCGGTCACTAGAAGAACTATCGGCATCAGAAACAATAGATTTGTAGGGTCTTAACATTTCACCTCTAACAACTGCACTGAATTTCTTATATCCCTTCATTCCTTTAACGCTACAAATTGTATAACGGTCTATATTCTGGTCAGCCTTGCAAACTCTGTAAGGACCACTGTAAGGACTCTTTAATTTTTGTGAAACCTTAGACGTGTCTCTACTTGCTCCTCCTTTCCACAAAACTAATTGACCTACCGAATACTTTACGCATTTCTTACGGGATTGGTCAAATCGCTTTTTCATGAGTGTCATATTTCTGTCTATGCGTAATTTAGCTTTTTCTCTCCTATCCTGTAATGCTTGCTCTTGGGAAGGAAAGTCTTGAGCTTGTCCTTTAGGGTAAGCTGGAAGACGGGAATTTACATGCCCAAACAAGAGTTTGAATGGGGAGAATTTAGTGGTGGAATTAGGAGTATTGTTTATTCCCCATATGACATCAGAGAGTTTCTCATCCCATGTATTTTCACTCTCTGACATTGTGTTTAGACCATCTATAATTGTACGGTTTACTCGCTCTACTTGACCGTTAGATCTGGGGCTAGCTATAGCGTTTAAGACGTGCTTAAATTGCGATTCTTCCGCGAATTGTTTGAAATAACGACTGGTGAATGCTTTGCCTCTATCTGTTATTATCCTAGTGGGGTAGCCAAATAGCGATATTATTTCTTTCATGTGTTTTATTGTCTCTACAGAACTACAGTTTTTGACGGCCCTAGCAAAAACAAACTTTGTGAAAGAGTCTACTACAACTAAAACATATGTATTGCCTTTTCTGGTTTTGACAAAAGGGCCTAAGTGGTCGGCATGTAAAGTATGCATGGGAATTGGTACTTTTTCGATTGGGTATAGTTCTCCTTGTGTCTTACCATACTCTGACTTGCCATACGCGCACTGTAAACATGACTTTATGTACTTTCTTATAAACCGTGTCATACCGGCAAACCAAAATTGATCTTTTATAGTTTTTTCGCATCTCTCGAACCCCGGGTGCCCTATTTGATCGTGAAACTTCTGCAAAAGACCGTATTTACCTAACTTCGGAATAACGAAACGTTCACCGTGAAATGTTTTCCTGTACAAAATATCATCTTTAATAACATAGTTATTAATTATATTAGGGTTAGTCGTATGTTCCCGTAACTGTTTGAGTATATTTTGAATATTTTCGTCTTGCAATTGAAGTGTAATTAGCCAATCGGACTCGTCAATATGGAAAATAGGCTCTACAAGGGGGTTTCTACTTAACGCGTCTACGTGCTTCATTCTTTCGCCCGGTCGATACTCGATATGTAAATCAAAATCCTGGATAGTCAACCACCACCTAGCTATACGAGGGATTAGGTCTTTCTTAACTAATGTTGTGCGTAAAGCTGCACAATCAGTGATTACTTTTACAGGAATTCCTATCAGATAAATACGAAAACGTTTCAACGACTCTACTACCGCTAAGGTCTCAAGTTCGTAACTGTGATAGAATTGTTCTTCTTTAGACGTTACTCTACTGAAATATGCAATAGGTTTTATTGATCCATCTACTTGGTGTTGCATAAGAATACCACCTAGCCCTAACTTGCTTGCGTCAGTGTGTAATTCTGTAACCGCCTCACTATCATAAATACTAAGCACGGGCCTTTCAGTTAATCTAAGTTTCAAAGTTTGAAACGCATTTTCTTGTTCGGGACCCCAATACCAATTTACGTCTTTTTTTGTCAGCTTTGTTAAGGGGAGGGCGATTTCTGCGAATCCACGAATAAACTTTCTAAAATATGAGGTTAGTCCAATAAATTGTCTAATTTCGTGGACGTTTCGTGGTCGTCGATACTGTGTGACACAATTAATTTTGGCTTGGCCAGGTCTTATTGTACCTGCAGAAATTTCATGACCTAAATAATCAACGCTTGTTTTAAGGAAGGAGCATTTCTTAAGGTTTAATTTTAAATTAGCCTTTTGCAATAGTTTTAAAACATGTTCTAATAACTGTATCCCTGCTTCTACTGTCACAGTGGGTAACATGACGTCATCAAGATACGTCGCTACATCATTTCTGACGTCATTTAGAGCTAAACGTATCAAGCGGGAAAATACAGCCGGAGCATTAGCTAAACCGAAGGGCATTTTTAGGAATTCATACTGGCCGGAGGGTGTTACAAAGGCTGTTTTGTGAATGGAGTCTTTTGCAATTTTCACTTGATAGTAGCCTTGGGCCAAATCGAGAGTCGTGAAATAGCATTTGCCTGCCAATTTTGAGACTTGATCATCGATATATGGTAGGGGATAACGATCTTTAACAGTTTGAGAGTTTAAAGCCCTGTAGTCTATGCACAATCTGTAGTCGCCACCTTTCTTTTTGACCAATATAACCGGACTTGCATATTCAGACATCGATTCGCGAACTATGCCAGCTTCAATTAAATCTTGGACTTTATCATTAACAATTGCGTTTTCCTTATGCGATAATCGGTACGGTTTAAAGTGAACTGGGTTTTCCGTTGTTGTCTGAATATGCATTTCTATAAGATCAGTGCAACCTAAATCTTTCGTATCCTTCGCGAACAAATTACTGTATTTATTTAATAGGGTCAACAGTTTATTTAAGTCGTTACTTTCTAGCTCGCCTGTGTCTATTTCACCTATGTCTGATAATTTATTAAAACCAACGGTTGGTGAAGATAAGTCAAGGGTCATGATGTTATGTGTGTTATCAGGGACTAGTGTAACTAGCTCAGCACGCACTATTAATTTATGGGCTGGGAAAGAAATTGCAACGTTACTCATATTTATAAGTTTTAAACACCCCTCAATGCAGATAATTCCTCCAGGGACAGCGTAACATAATTTTCCTAGTTGTAAATAAACAGAGTTTGTCAGAAACTGCAAGTCATCGTCCGAATCTATGTCCACAAATACATTAACTAGACCGAAACTTTTGGCTGGTATAGTGACGTCACATTTGAGATATACACCGTACTTATAATCAAGTTTTTCTACTTCAATATACTTCAGGCAATCATCAATTACATTTGTTTTAACGAATTTAGCAGAATTTAAAGTAGTCACTAGACTTATACCGGGTTGATTAATCATCGGCTGCCCAATGATTAGATCTATGTCGGATAAATCGTAATCCGTTATTTCGACGTAACCACTTAAGCACACATTGTCCAAATACAAATCTATATGTGATCTACCAAGCGATCGTGTGTGAGCACCTCCAAACCCCATCATTATAACGGCTGAGGGTGAAATCACCAACTTTAAAATATTTGCTTTGTTTAGTGTTATAATATTTAGTTTACTTCCGGTATCAATATAGGCGATAATTTTTTCTGTGCCGCTGTACGCGAGGCGTTTGTATATGCTCAGGTTCTGGGTAGAAGTAAACATGATCTGACTAACCTGAGGAGCTTGCTGTCGCGAAGACCCAGAAGTAGCTGCGAACCAGCAGGTGGCGGATGTGTGGCCAGTGCGCTGACACGTGTCGCAGCGTTGTTGAGTTCGGCAGTCCCGTGCTTCGTGCCCGACCCGACGGCAAATGTAGCACCGCTTAACTCCTGATTGCTGTGGCGTCGTTGATGAGCTTCCATCGGTTATTCCGCGTCTCCATATTGGTTTTCGCGTTGTTACGGCAGCTTCTACTTTTTTATAATTTTCTAAAGATGATAAATATCCATAATATAGCAGTTCAGGCGTCTGGCATTGGTATGCTTTAGCATTGGCACGTAGTTCCACAGGAAGACCTCGGATGATACACGAGATTGCTTCTTCTCCTTGGATCTGACATTTTTTGAGGAGTGATACCTTGTCGTGGTAGTACTTTGTCATTGTTTCAGTATCCTTCTTCGTTCTTGCCAACATAACCTCGAGTTTGTCTACGTAGTCTATGGAGCGAGGAAATGCGGTTTCTAGGGCACGCTTCCAGTCCTCCCAGTTGAGGTTATACTCGTCCAGGTCATCGTACCAGTGTCTGGCGGAACCACGGAGGCGTAGTTGCATTACGAATTGTCTATCGGTCGCGTCCCATCCATACACATCACCGAGCTGATCAATTTTGTGTAACCAGCTAGTGATATTACTGCAGTTATCCTCAGGCCGAAATTTGGGAACAATTTCTGCGTCAGCATGTGTCACTCGACGTCGTTTCTTCGGTAAGGGCGTGGCATCTTTCGAAGAAAAAAAATCTGTCTCTTCTACGGATTTTTCACCATCAGATGCAGACTCTTGGCTGTATTTCCTTTTTCGTATGCCAAGACCAGCTGCGTATGGGCCCGACATTCTTCACTATCCCACTTCTGAAATGTAGCAGAAGCTGAGGATAGGCTGTTAAATGAGAGACTGTTTCTATTTATAAATGTATTTTCGGGCAGAGCTTCCGCCTTGTACCAATATTTGTTACAGACTGACCATTATTTGACAAAGCGCTTGCTTTTATACGGACAATTGCCGTTTACAAATATAAAACGGAAGTACGTACAAATCACTTATTGTTTAATAATTTCTTAATATCATTTTACAAACTTTTATAATAATTTATTTTACACAGTTACGACTATTTTGTATTTATTTATATTAATACATAATCAATTATTTATTATAAGCATTTTACAATATTAAAATATTTAATGGAGCCACTTCCGCTGGCGCCAGAATAAACTCTTAACGGAAACACGACGTGACGTAGGCTAGGCATGGTTGTCATAGTTGTCATTTGCTAGTTTTGCTACCGCGCGGCTGTCATTTGTTAACACGTGCCTCTCACTCGCTCTCATTGTGAGCGCATAACGTGAGCGGAGCGTAACGCAGTTTCTTGAAGTGTCACCCGGCAAACCAATTTATAAGACGTTGTCACGTCAAAAAAGATATAAGAAAGCACTAATCTTGCTCTGAAATACCGGTAGCTTGTAAATTTCTCTTTTATGGCTCAATTGGCAAACAGTTCAACAATTTTACAGCATGCATTATGCCTAAACATATTCAATATTGGATTCGACTGGTTCTTACATGAAAGTAATAATTATAGCACTAGTATTTTCGAAATCCTTGAATCTGCAACATAGTTTGAAATCATTTCATATTTATGATCATCATCCACAGTCTGACTGTTCACGGCTGAACATAGGCCTCTCCTTGTTATCGCCATATTGTTTTCCTGTTTGATGTGAATAAAACTTATTTTGAATATATTAACTTTTAACTGTTTTATCAAAATTACAAATGGGTATCCTGATAACTTTAATATTTGATTATCTAAAATGGCACTGTCAGACAGAACCTGAGAAAATTCAGTGTCTTTAGTATTTTACCTTAGGTGTAAAATATGGGCTCCAACACTGTTGTAGCAAAGCTAACTTACAGACCAACACACATGTTGAACATGCCTGATATATAGATATAGCCTAATAGGCCGCACCACTTAAGAGTAGAATTTTATTTCATCTACAGTTACAAAGGTTCATGGAACTAATACTTGGGTGGGAAATGTTGCCCACCACCTGCCTTTTGAGTGTTACAGGTTGAAGATGACATCCTGGCAGATGACCTGGACTTAGCATGAAGAGAGGATGGACGAGCGGTCCTTTACTGATTAATATGTATGGATGACGGTGGCCCACCCCTTTGACGTCGGTTGTTTCGTCTGTGGGCTATGCGCACACATGTCGCATGAGCGCTGTACTAAGCTAGACTCCAGCATTGTTTACTAACCTTTGTTGCTGATCAATATCAACAACTGTATGAGCAGTCGACCGTATGGGCGTATAATGACTTAACTGAATTTTTGTAACTGTGTTTCATATGACTATGCTTTATATAAGTTACTGAGTTTTATATAACTGCTCTATATAACCGTGTTTTCTATAACTGTGGTTTCTATAAATGTGTTTTATATAAATATTTTTTTTTTAATATAAAATAATGTTTTATAGAACTGTGTTCTCCGTAACTGTGTTTTTGAAACTGATTTTATGACAGTGTTATTGTATTTGTGTTATTTTTCTGTGCTCCTTTAATTGTGATATTGTCATTTTGTTGAGGGCCTTTTAATTGTGATATTGTCATTTTGTTGAGGGCTATATCCCAGAATGGTGATGCCTGTTGTTTGAATGGCTAGACCCGGGATGGGTGATGCCGTTTGTGGGCTAGATCCCTATGTTGGTGATGCCACAAGTTGGCTTAGCCATGGGTGATGCCTGATGTTTGGGTGGCTGAACCCGGGATGGGTGATGCCGTGTGTTGGCTAGAACCCGTGATGGGTGATGCCGTGTGTTGGCTAGAACCCGTGATGGGTGATGCCGTGTGTTGGCTAGATCCCGTGATGGGTGATGCCGTGTGTTGGCTAGATCCCGTAATGGGTGATGCCGTTTGTGGGCTAGATCCCTATGTCGGTGATGCCACAAGTTGGCTTAGCCATGGGTGATGCCTGATGTTTGTAAGGCTAGATCCGAGGTGGATGATGCCTGTAGTTTGGAAGGCTAGACTCAAGATGAGCGATTGCCTGTTATTAATGTTGTAAACTATTTGTTTGAATAGTATGTTTATTAATGTGAGAATCTGTTTGAGAATTGAACTGTCCCTTGTGGTTCAGTTGTTACCATCTGTTTGTTTATTTTATGCAAGCTATAATTTTTAACTTTCGTTATTATGTGTGTGTAAACATATAATTGCAACTGAGATAACTGTTTGATAATATTGTACTGTCTGCTGATGATGAAATTGTTTACATTTTGTTTATAAAATACTTTGTTAAAGCTGCAATACTTTATTTGTTTATTGTGATCACTATATTAACTTGGAAGTTTACTGTTTAAATCTAGAGAACTATTGCTGATTTTGTATTGTTTACTGATACCACATTGGTAACTGCCAGTAACTGTCTGCTGATAACAGTTCACTGATAATAACTGTGTGTTGATGTCTAAACTGTTTACTTTTTCGTTTATTCTATACTTTTGTACAACCTGTAATTCATTTTTGTATTGTCATTGTATGAGGTTGGTATTGTGATAATAACTTGTTGCTTGCTCTAGCATGATGTGACTGGATAAGATTATATTGTGATAGTAACTTGGTGCTTGCTCTAGCATGTGACTGGTTAAGATTATAACTACACATCTTAAAGAAGCACACCAGTAATTTATCAATTACCCACCTGAATGTAGAGTCATAAAAACTTTACAATTTGTAATTTTGCAAGCGCAGAGAGCGCGCTTGTTGTCAGTATGGCCGTATGGGCGCACTGAGATGGTTTGTTAAAGCATAAACGTAGAGCAGAGCCATCTAGATGGCTAAATGATAACTAACCCGGAAGTTAATATTATTTTAATGTAATTTTAACTAAATAACCAGTAAAATATTAATTGCATTTGCTTGTAATTAATATTATATAAATTGTGTTACATTTCTGTATTTACATATATTTCTTGACGCTGTATTGGTTTATATTGTCTTTAAATAGTTAGTCGCCCGCCAACACATTTTGGTAATTAATATTATAACTAATTAAATTTATCAAGACGTATTTCGACGCTTTAGCTAAAGTAACTGGAATTCTATATTGTTTCTTAATTATAAAGATTAATTGAAAGTTCATACATACGATAATATAAATCTTGCAATTAAATGTATAATGTTTTGATACCGGGTAAGCTGATGCGACGGCGGGCGGCCATGACACTTTTCATCGGACTATTGTATGGTGAACTTCATCTTTTCTTCATTCATTAAAATGCAGTTTTCAGTAAATTTGTGTGGTTTTCATTTGTGGATCCTCTGGGGGTGTCCTGATGATGGTGCCATGGCGCCGAAATATACATATGTCAAAGCTTAACAGCCTTCAATGTGCTGCAACTTCGCAATATATTTGATATCTATAGAGTTCATGTATCAATCCATGACACTAGCATATATTTACAGATACCTATATTGAACACAGTTCGCGCCTGGCCCATGGTGTAATCACTTATGTCGATGGAGCCATGTCAATTGATTCTGTCGGTCATGCAGCCTGAACTGTGTATTTCGTCGTATCAATAAAAGCTGAGCGAGCCCCACATTTTGTGCGAGCTCATTCACAAATGGATTGATGCATAACCACATTAATATTGATATGAATTTTGATGAAGTAATAACGTTGACAGTATGCGTTTAATACATAATTTAGGAAACAATATTTTCAGTAAAAAAAAAGAAAGAAAAAAAAAAGACGAACATGTCAAGTAAAAAATTAAGTGAAAAATAATAATAAATAATAATTAATTTGATAACAGGATTCTACTCGTGCTTTCAATTTAATTTAAATATTTAACACAGTTTGCCTAACAAGCAGTAAACATAAATCCATCACGATTCTATAAAACCCAAGCACCTAAGAAACACCCGCTGTCAACGTTCTATAAAATATAACACATATTGCATCGATGCATATTGCCTACAAATAAGGACTGTTTCTGCAAATAAAAACAGCAAACCATCCACGATGGATACTTTGTCAGGTCCACTGTCGCAGATGGCTGAGTGTGATTTGGCCCCGGTACCGACCGAAGTGAGAACATAGCAGACAATCCGGGTTAAAACTACAAAGAAGTTTTTGGACAAATTATTATTGTTTATAGGACTTTTAAAAGAAATTTCAGTGACATTGACAGTTTGTACATATAATTTATGATATAATGTTTGTGTATATTTTTATGACGTTATTTTTGTAAATATTGTGTGTATGCAAGATTTCAATGACACTGGCGATGCGGCAATTGGTGTCAGTCAACCTACCACATCGCTGACTGGTCTGGTGCGCTGTCCGGACTGTTCCCAGGACCGTTTTTTCAAAGGTAAGCGGGGCCTGAAGGTACATTTTGGAAAAGTACATAAATCTCAAAATGTACTTTCTGGCCCTTCAATATCTTCACCTCCAATATCAGGAGACTACAACCAAATTCCTTTTTGGCAAACTCTATCTAAATTAAAACATTCGGTTCCGATAGTTAAAAGAGTTCCCCGTGGGGCAAGACCATCTGTGTCAAAAAAATTGGCTGAATGCATTGGTCTTGTCGTAAGGGAGAACTCAAAAGTGGCCTGGGAGCAATTATTGACTTTCCCTTATAGGATTCTACATGTTGATAAAAATCAGGCAGGTAAAAATTCTTTAACAAATCAAATTAAATATAATTGTCAAATTTCGGCCTACACTTTAGACCCTAAATTCAGTTCAAATAAACGTAATTCTCTGTATCAATATGTAGAATCCAAATTAAGGGAAGGCGACATACGGGGCGCGTCTAGACTTTTATTTAGCAGTGATGTGGTGGCGCCTTGCTCTCCAGATACGCTTGCGGGTCTGAAGAGCAAGCATCCAGCGCCAATTAATGATCTCTCCTTTCCTGAAGCTCCCGACAGTGAATCAGAATATCTGATCACCACGGCCAAGGACGCGTTAGCAGCAGTTTGCTCCTTCCGAAGTGGCTCGGCAGGCGGTCTCGATGCCTTGACACCACAACATCTAAAAGATCTTGTGTGTGCAAGTGCTGGGGTGGCTGGCGATACACTTCTGAAGGAGTTGACTGCGCTAGTAAATATGATGCTCTCCGGTAATGTGGACGGTGCTATCATTGATATCTTGTATGGGGCGAACCTGTGCGCCCTTAACAAGAGAGATGGTGGCATTCGTCCCATTGCTGTGGGTTGCACATATCGGCGTATAGCAGCTAAGATATGCTGTAAATTTTATAGCAGAGAGCTATCTGATAAATTCCAACCTCTCCAACTAGGTTTTGGTTCCAAGGGAGATTGTGAGGCTGCTATACATGCTCTTTCGACGTATCTTAGAAGTGTTGATGGCGAGGTCATTCTGAAGGTTGACTTAAAGAACGCCTTCAATTCAGTGAATAGAGACACTTTGTTGGCACAGGCAAAATTAGAAACCCCTAAAATTTTCAAATTTCTTTGGCAATGTTACAGGTATCCCACAAAATTACTATATCAGGACAACCTTTTGGAATCTGCAGTTGGATGCCAACAAGGTGACCCTCTTGGACCAGTCATTTTTAGCTTAGCTATACAACCCATTATTCGGCAAATAAATTCTAAATTTAATGTATGGTTTTTGGGCGACGGGACCCTGGGAGGAGAAACAGACATAGTATTGCAAGATTTGACCTTTCTTAAAAATAAATTCGCATCTATTGGTTTGGAACTAAATTATAGTAAATGTGAGCTGTTTATAAATACAACAGACTCTTCAAAAAAACATTCGATAATATCTAAATTTAATAATTTGGCTTCAGACATCAAAATTGTTGATAAGAGTTCTCTTCGCCTCCTAGGTTCTCCAGTATTTGAAGAATCTTTCGATTCTTTCGTAGAGGAAAAAATTCAAAATTTTTGTGATATTTCAGATCGCCTGTTCAAAATTAATGTACATTCGGCCTATACTATTATTCGATATTGTCTTTTCGTCCCAAAATTTACTCATGCCTTAAGATCATCGCAGCTTTGGAAAAAAATAACACTATTAGAAAAAATGGATCAAATTATACAAATAACTTTAAAAAAAATATTAAATGTGGACTTGGACGACCGAGCCTGGCTACAAGCATCTTTACCCATACGTCTGGGTGGGCTCGGCGTTCGCAAAATTTCCAGTGTCAGTTTACCGGCGTTCCTATCTTCGGTTCACAGCACGGAAGAGTTAACTAGGAAAATATTACTACCTACACTAGTTAACTCAGAAGTGCTGTGCAAAACCGAAGCTATAAACGCCTGGAAAATGGCGTGTCCAAGCACTGATTTGCCCACCAACCTATTCTCCCAAAGACAGTGGGACGCGCCGCTTTGTAACATTGTGAGAAAAAATCTTTTGGATACATCTTTTGATGTTACAGAGCGAGCTCGCTTGCTGGCTGTGGGGGAATGGGAATCCGGTCTATGGCTTCAGGCACTACCATCGTCCAACACAGGAACCATGTTGGACGATGAGACGTTCCGCATCGCCACTTGTCTTCGTTTAGGTGTTCCGTGTGTCTCTCCGCATCGATGTCATTGTGGAGAAGACGTCGATAGCCTCGGACACCATGGGCTGTCTTGCAGCAGAAGCGCTGGTAGAATTCCTCGTCATGCTAACCTAAATGACATAATCCGTCGTGCTCTTGTCACGTCTGGCGTACCAGCTGTACTTGAACCAAATGGTTTGGTACGCGACGATGGGAAGAGACCTGACGGTATGTCATTATTGCCATGGAAAATGGGTAGGCCTTTGGTGTGGGACGCAACCTGCGTAGACACCCTCGCGCCATCCCATGTTCCAAGCACGGGAGGCCATGCTGGCGCTGCTGCTGCATCTGCGGAAACCCTCAAACGGCGCAAATACAGTAATCTAGTAGCTAATTATGTATTTGAGCCGTTTGGGGTGGAAACGCTAGGCTCATGGGGTCCGAGCGCTCGCTCTTTATTCCGAGATATATCTAAACGGTTAATCGACGTCTCACGTGACCAGAGGGCTGGTTTATTCTTTGCTCAAAGAATCAGCATTGCCATCCAGCGTGGTAATGCTGCCAGCCTTCTGGGCACGTTACCCGATGATATTGATGCGGAGGCTTTCTACGACGCCTAAACACACCTGTACATATTTTCACTTTTTATTTTTAGATTCATGTACCTATATATATTTATATATATGTTTAGATATTATGATTATGTAAGATAGCAATGTATATAGTTAAAATTAATAACCTAGTATAATGTTACATTTAATAAAACTAATTAGTTTATTAGAAAAAATAGATTTCTAGTCATATTTTCAGTAGTGATTGGTATTCTAAACTAAACAATGATTATGAAGAGAATTGAAGAGTTCATGTTATTAGTAACTTTAATATTTTATGAATACATAGTTATTTCAGCAGTTTCAAATGCACCCAGCAGTCCTTATTTGTCTCTGCATATTTTTTATAATTCCTTTGGCAATAGGTGCACATTTGACCATTTGCTTGAGCTTGAAGATTAATAAATAAATAAACAAGAATACCATAATTATGCTAAACTTAAAAACAATTAAATTTAACCCGCATTCCGAATCAGAAACTAACCCAATTACGTAACATTCGACAGATGCCGCCTTATCATAAATTGAGACCAAAATCGTTGGCAATGCAGAGCTCTGATAATTATGCTACCAACTAGCAATACGAGTACATGTGTGACCATGAAGGTATACTTCTGATTCAGATAACTCCACACCAACAGATAATATTTAGAATAGAACAACTTACAGACGCATTGGTACATGATGAAAACTAAGTACGTATAACTGATTACAATCTAAATATTGTAGCATAAAGACGAAGTCAATGTGTATTCATATACGTATCTGTTGACACAATATAGGTAGATATATCAGCTTACATAGCAATTGAATTATTTTTAAACTCAAAGGTATTTCGGCTCCCTTTACTGTAAAAGACAATAAAAGATCGTTTGTCGGGGAACTTCGCTACTGCTTGCTCTTGAATCCAAATACACTGTGTACTGTGTCTTGTGCCGAATAAATACATTTTCTTTGCTTCCTTTATTTCTTTCTTCTTAATAGTAGCTTTTAGATACTATATATGAAGCTTAGATCCTCACTAAAACACGTGTCTATGAGCTAAGCGCTCCATGTGTCCAGGCTCATTAGTGCCATAGTTCATAAATTTCATACATTGTCTCACGCCTATATCTCCGAAGAGGTAGGCAGAGGTATATTGCTACACCCACTTTTCGCCAGATTTATTTAAGTCCCACGTGATAGGAGGCGAGCCTATTGCCGTACCGGGAACATTACCAGACTTCGTGCTGCTACTGAGAATTTCCTAACGGAAAAACCCAATTACACTTTGCCCGACTCAGGAATAACGAACCCGAGACCTCCCAATCCTACGCGCACATTTATGCCGCGAGACCAACTCATAAATTTCATAGCTCAGAAACTTTTGTCTTTTGTCTAAGCTAAATAATTTTAATTGTATAGGTACTGTAAAGTATTATATTTATCTATGGTATAGGTATGTCGTCAATGCTTTTATAACTATCCACTGGTGATCGTGAGCGGTACAACTTGTGGCTCGCATGTTTAACTACTTTACTCGTAATTAAACTATGTAGCACTTTGTCGTAGAGTGCAACCGATGCATTACATACTAATAGCTTTTAAAGCTTCGTGGAGTACAAAATGTACGACACAATTCACTAGTTCTTTAATTATCTAACTAGACCTGTCACTAATGCATTAGGCGGACTGTTGGTCTAGGAGAGTATAGGTATTTGCATGTTGCGTTTCAAAAGTAGACGATAAACGGTTTTATTCTTGGTCACCATATTGTATAAACTGACACATAGGTAGGTACATGTAATCAAAACCAAAAAAAATCCAAATACGTAAGTAATTGTCCATTACTCAAATTTTATTTTGTAGCAAAGGGAACCTGCTACACAACAAAATTCAATTCTCATTACTTCAGCCTTTGCTTTTGATCAATGTTGTGTATCAAAACAAGCACCTACTCTTTTACTAAAATAATACAGACCTACCTACCCTATCCTACCTACTACACATAAATACAACAAGCATCGCGCTGAGTGGGCTGTATCGACCTATCGACACATTCGCGAATGTATTTATTGAGCGAGTTTCAATGTATGAAACGATCCTCAATGGAAATCAAAATAAGTACATTGGTTTTATTTGTGTATACGTAACGTTGAAGTCTGTTTGTTTGTAGACGATCTGCGGTCGTTCTGTGGCGGAGATTAGTTGTGCTCGCTGTTTGGGTAGCGGCGATCAAATGACTATGATAATAGTAAATATTATCTTCGAACTCAAGAGAAACGTGCTTCGTCTGCTTCGACTAAATATAAATAAAATGTTTATTTTAACCTCTCCATGCCAAGCTTAACAGTGACAGCATAAATGTTACGTTTTTTTTTTAATTTTTCTAGGTGCCTTCGTGTAGCACCTGCTCTACGCTAAACTACATAACTCTGCTAAATGAAACCAGGGCGATATCTTAGCTTGTTGCTATAAAATAACAACAAACACAAATTCGCATTTATAATCATAAGAAAATGTGTTTGAAATTGTATATTGCAACGTTGTTCTGTTTCTTTAAGCGTCGCTCAGGGTGCAGACAAGGAGAGAATTCATGCGACGAGCGGCTATTTGTTACGTGTAGTGGACGTTTTGTTCAAACCGGTGTCGTGCGAAGGGGTGTTGTGATGTTTTATAATAGAAGATACAATTGAAAATACAATTTTTACAACTGTGAAATATCTAACAGCAGAATGCAAGTGAAAGCTCTACACTCTTCCCGTGGAAATTGTTTAGACGCAGTCAAATAATACCGTATTATTTAGGCGGCGATAGTCGAGTGGAGATACCAATAGACTGCCATGCAGAGCGTATCGGGTTCGAATCCACGGCGCGCACCAGTGACTTTTTGAAATAATGTGCGTATTAAATTGTTAATTATCGCTTGCCCCGTGCCTCCGGTAGCACGTTAAACCGCCGATCCCGGCTGTCATGAAGATCTATGACAGTCGTAACCGGGAGTCAGTACCCTCAAATAAACTGATACTAGTCTAAACCATGGAATATAGCTATCCCTTCGGGTTGCGGATGTCAGACGGTAGTCGCTCTGTTGAAAAACTGATATTCTGTCAAATCTGGTTAGACCAGTTAGCGGTGCTCGGGCTCCAAGGCGAAAAGTCTTGGATGCAACCGGGATAACGCTAGGGCGATGATGAAACATTACCATATTAGCTGTTGTGGGATACACAAGGCGAGCAAAAATCAATATTTAATACAAACAAGTTACTTACAGACAATATCCGTAAAGACATCAACGCCTGTAGACTAATAAAGTAAATAAAAAGGGTGCAAAGGGTTCCCACCAAGAACTTAGGGTCCCAAGCCAACCTCACCTGCAAGTGGTGCACCTGCCGATCAACGGACGAGGCTCTGGCAAACAAAATATCCCGAAAAGCGGCAATAGGCTCGCCACCTATTACGTGGGATCAAAACACTGGCGAAAAGTGGGCGTTAAATATGCCTCTGCCTACCCCTTCGGAGAAACAGGCTTGAGTCTATGTATGTATGTATGTAAATATAATAAATAGCCTTATATAAATAAATTGCAACACTACTTCAGACAAGCAACTTGAAACTAAATTGAACTACGGAGCTTAGTTGGAACTAAGGCGGCAAGTAATAGTTGTTGAACTTTGAACTATGATAGATATAGGGGCACTCTCTGCGGCCTGTGAACTCAACAAATTGAATAGTTACTACACAATATACGAGCATAACATGTCACATGAAGTACCTCGTGAACAACATTTGTCACGGCACTCGTTAAGAGGACCATTATGTGGGCTCAGGCAGTCGACGACATTTCATCAGCACTTATCATACATGCTAATAGCGACCCCTGAACACCAACTATGTTTGTTCGTGAAACAAGCTTTACAACGTGTAATCAACGACCTAACTTTAACATTATTTTGTGATAGTAATGTTCTTTGTTAGGGTCCTGAATCTACGTTGTAAAGTTACGACTAGGTTGGGACGTATGACAGATTGAAGTTCGAGACTTAACAATAACATCACAATTAACCAGATGTGAAAGCCAACAAACAAACGATGACATTTGAAAAGCTTTTAAAACCGCCGATAACATAATTACTTTACATATCTACCTAAATTCTTTTCACCCTAGTCAAGTACATTGTAAAAATCTACAACTAAAATCAACGCAATTTTCACAACGCCTCCAAAACGTTTATAGCAAAGCGCGTTGTGCCGTCGATACAAATTGTTTTAGGCGAAACCTCGCGCCGAACAAACTTCAAATAGAAAACGTAACTGTTGTCTGAGGAATACACGGAGCGAATGAAAACATCGTTTCATAACAAATAACATAATAATTTATTCAGAAAGGTTAGCCAAGAATTAACAAAGTTTATTTTTTTCTTTTTGTTAAAGTAACTTTGCCTGTACACAGTCGATGTTGAAAATATTTATTTTTGAAAGCTCTCAAAGAAATGATTGCTTGAATGAGTTATGTCATATAACTTGAACATTTCTTTTGCTCAAAGGAAACTAAATCTAATTTTGAATAATTTGAAAACAACTTTATTACCGGTGAGGTACGGACGTTTTATTTTCCAATGATAATGAGAATTATATCTCTCTATGCTCGTATATATAGATAGCTAGAGATTAGTAAAGTTTTAAAACCCTCGTTGTCGTCTCTTCAAACATTTGCTGCCTGAAGAGTGGACAGCCATATATTATCGAAATCTACTCACAATTCGTGAGGAGTCTATCATACGATCTGTCATAGACAAACCATAAAGAGTGAAACTAAGTACCTACTTATATTTATATTTATTTATATATATTTATTTATAGACTCACGCCTGTATCCCCGAAGGGGTAGGCAGAGGTGTTATATTACACCCATATTTCTCCATGAGTTTTTAGGTCCCACGTAATAGGGGGCGAGCCTATTGCCGTTACCGGGCACATTACCAGACTCCGTGCTGCTACTGAGGATTCGGAAAAGCCCAGTAACACTTTTGCCCGACCCGGGAATCGAACCCGGGACCTCCGGTCAGCAGTCGCATATGCTATCCACTAGACCACGGAGGCAGTCACCTACTTATGTTCCTAAGAATATCATCGTACTAATAGAAGCACCTATTAGGTTCAGCTGCTTGGAATTTCCCTTAATATGCACACAATAAAGCTAGAACACTAAAAAATATTTCGCATCTGGCACATGTATACATCTTTGCGAACTGATTCTGACACAAACGTGCCACCCACCTTATGATATGAGCGCCCTTCAGAAAAATGATGCCAAGAGGCCAAGTTGAATCGCACTATGTCTATAAATCGTACGTAACGAACGGCAATTCGTTGGCACCAAATTCTATGTAACAGCCATTCTGGAACCAAAAATAGATATACGGAAGCGGCCAAACCGCTGGCGGAGTATTGACGCAGAGTCTCACTAGCGCGATCCAATTCTGTTAAAGCGTCAAAGCCTACCTGGCAGCTATTGTGCCTCCACGCTTTAGTGTTATTGAATAGCTTTGTGTCAAAGTCTAGCGATCTTTCAGTAGAATAGCTCTTGTAACAAGCAGCTAGATTAATGCTCACACTGCAGACTCATTCGCAGTGGCCATCCGTTGTAGTAGACGTAATTGGATCGAACCTCTCAATTTGACCCTTGATTGATCTGTCAGTCTACGAGATAAGGGTTTTGTTGAATTTGATCGTAAGGCTTAAACTCAACCGAGTGGCTTTTTGTGATAGAAATAAAATATTTACTCACAAACGGTTTTAATTAATGCAATGGAACTCAAACGACTACAAAATAAAACAGTCATTTTATGTCTTCTATTCTTGACGACACAGCGATGTGAAATATAAAGGCTGCTACACACAGTGCCGGCGGCACAGGCCGCCGGCTTTTGCCGGCAGTTGCATTGCAGTTGTATAGAATGACCACACACAAGAAGCAACCCGCGCGGCCCGCCGGCCTACCCGGGCGGCCATGCCGGCGGCTCCTTCATGCGGCAAAGCCGGCGGCTTTGTATGCCGCCTGCGGTATATTTGTTTGTGTGTAGGAGCCTTTATATATGTTCAAAAAATACACTGAGAAAATAAAAGGAGTTAATTATAATATAGATGTACCTTTAGAAACCGTAAAATGTCTTTCTAAAGTCAGTTTGAGAGCGACAAGTAGGTAATAACGAACATAAACCGCAGGCACGTCAACATTTCTAACAAATGAAAATTCCTGCCTGCTGACTATCGACACAAGTGCTGAAATACCTACTGACTATCATGTCTGTAACATGCCAGTTATATAACTGCCTTTAATTACAACGAAAAATAAAGGCACATGCATGCTATCTAGACAGATCTAAGGACGTAAGTTCTCGTTCACACGATGGCTATGACAAATATTATAAACACTAAGCCATCAGGAGATATTACTTTAGAAAGGCTTTGAGGACAACAACTAGGTACTTATTATTACATGAACAACGTATAAACAATTTGTACCTTCGAAAAAAGGCATAAAGCCTTCTCTTTAGAAATATTTAGTATTTCAGTATAGATTGGGAAGTAACTCAAATGGTCCTGGTCCACCGCACCGAGACATTTAATTCATTACAATTTCTAAAGCATTTTCACCTGAACTCGAGTAAGTGACTTAGGTAACCTAAAATTTAGGCTTGTTGTCTAACGTGACACGAAGTAAAGACAACGGGCTCTGTTTTAAAGTTTGACGAGATCATTAGACATCATAGTGTTCCGGACACGAGGTGTTTTTTTCTCGGTCCAATTAAGTGCGCCGCCCGCTGACCTACATCCGGGGAGAGGGGAGGAGGGGAGACCACTGTTGTTACAAGAACTACGACATTTCCAACTAAACTTCGCTGGTCGTCTAGTTCAGAGCAATCCAATATTGACATTATACGGCAGTTAATCAAATAGAACAAGTTATAGCTACTACATTACGAGTAGGTACATACTGTGGTCAAATAACAAAAACATACATACAAAGGTTTGGGTATTAGTAGGTACACTAAAAACTGTGACTTTCAAATACACAACAATTCCACACTTAAAACACACGTCCGTATTTAGGTGCCACGAAAAAGATCCTCGAAATCACCATGTTATTTCACAGGTTCGCATTTATAAAATGTATAGCAAACAATAGACCTAAATTATTCGAATTTGTTCAATAAAAGGAAGGCTTTGTTTTACATCGACTAAATCTGTACAATACTGTAGTAGGCCCCTAACCTTGACATCCAGCGCACGATAGCCCTCGAGATGTTCAGATAAATTGAGAATAGTGTGAAGAGCTCTAGTCTCTACTATCGATACATTTTAATTTGTACGAGGTCTGTTTGGCGACACACGCGATAAACAGGTACGTGATCACAAAATCTTATATGAAAAAAGTTTCCTGCAGTAACACAAGTATATATTTTGTGTTTTGACGTGATTCTTCTCTTTAATTCTGTTAATTAGCAAAAATTAGCAGGATAGCGAAAATGTTACTGATTAATCCAATAATGACACTTTTATTGTAATATCAATGCAAGTTTGGTGCAATCCCCGGATAGGATAGTAGATATTTATAAGCTTTGAGAAATATAAGGAACGGGCAGATACTGATAAGTAAAATCGGCTACAACATTGCACAATTAAAATGTGTCACAAATCTCTGGTGGAAATTAGGTCAGTAAAATTCCGCGTAGGTACCTACCAAGCTTTTTTAACTATTTCACCATAATAAAGTTCATACTGACAGAAATATAGTTATCTGTCATAAAATTTGGATTTTCTTTATGTTATATATTGATTTGCTAGTGTAACCCTGAAAATCAAATATGAAAAGTTTAATATATCTATTAGTCGATAAACGACACAAAATAGATATGCCTACACATTTTCACCTTTTAAGAAATAATTATGGTATTTGAAAACTTTATTCTATGGGCACATGCAACATTATATTTACCTACAAGAACCGGTGACAATGCAATAAAATGAAATTCAATAAATCTTACCAAAATAATATGAAAACGTATCAAAAATAAATAATTGTAAAAAAAGGAAACTAAGAAACACGCTTTTATAAAATGGAAAATAAAAAAGATTTTTTTAAATTTTCCAACACAATTAAAAAAAAAAAAAATGTCTTTTATAAAACCGTGTTTCTTTAGTTTTTACACTATTATTTATGATTCATTCTTTAGTTAGTTTTTTTTACTTTTATTCATTTGACTCTTCAACCTGCATTAGCTCCTTGTCGCAAGCTGTGTGTATTCGTGGTATAGAGATATTTAGATCGACTGCGGTGACTGCGGTTACGGAAACCAATATTGAAACCGTACGGCAATTAATTGGAGCAGATAAAAAGCTACACGTCAGCAAATTCGTTCTGTACTAAGCATTGGAATGAGCTAAATGCAAAAAAAAATACATGTGAAGGTTTAAAACTTTGCATTCAATGGATATTGCATGATTTTTACTGCAGATGCTTGCCCGGAGTTTTAGAAAATGTTCACAAAAAACGTCCTCGAACCAAGCTCATCCCTTACGACGATGACGCATCCTCACATACCGTTAAAATAACCGAAGCGTATTTGACGGCTTCAAACGTAGAGCTGATAACGCATCCGCCATACAGCAAGCACCTCGCATCATACGATTTATAGTTGTTTCCGAAAATTAAAGACGAACATACAGGAACACTTTGATTGCATTTCATGAGGCTATTGCTTTTTGTTGGAATGGTTACAGCGGATACAAAAAAGTATTCATTTAGTAGGCATATACTTTGCAAAACAATAAATGAATCCTAAGTCTTATATCTGATCTTATTTATCAGAATCCACAAACTTTCAGTATACCGTAGGTATGTAACATAATATTATGCTTTTATTCTCATTTCTCACCACCACAAAAATAAGATATATTATTGCTCATAATTGGCTATTCAGGGGACCGATATAAGAAGCAAACGATAAGCGGCGATGGCCTGTTAAGCAAACGTATCAACTAATATTGTGATATAATCAATATGTGCCAACGTTCGTGGGTATAGGGATAATGTGTTTACTAATACATAATTATATGCATTGTAGGTAAAACTTTTGTAGGTAGCAATGCTACGCTGTTTGTTCAGATATATTCTAGGCCAATTATAATCTTAAATATTTCAAACTATTAATAAGTAGGTACTCTTAGAATATATTGTGAAGCTTTAAGAATACATTGTAAATGTCAATTACAGGAAGCCGGTTTCGAACTTGTGACCTCGACAATTATTGTCGCGATTTACAATAATAAGTCAAAATCACGAGTTCAATTCCTGCTTCCTGAAGATGGCAATATCTATTAACATGAGACATGCTTCAAATATCATATTGCAAAATAGTACCTATTTACAACCAGCCTTTAAATGTAATAAAAGATCGTCAAATATGTAGTGTGTCTGCTGTTTTCTTCAATGTTGATATATTTTCACACGTTCAAAGCTATCGCAATCACATTACAAATAACGCTGGTACAGATGTGTCTTCTCGACAGCTCGCGTTAATATCAAGCTTGCCAATATCGCCGTCGGCTTCGATCGGCGTCATCGAATATAGCTGACGACAGAATACATTCGCCCGCGACTTTAAGCTCAGATGTAAGAAAACCTCGACGAGACTGAGTTTGCTGTGCAATCAAACTCCCCCTCTTGAGCTAAACGACACACAATGGCTAAAGTTTATCCGTAGAATTGTACTCTAGTACCAATAACGGTTAAATATGTCTAGAAATAAATGGCGAGTCTGGCAGTATTTGACCAATTCGTTTCCAGTTTTTAGTTTGTAGTAGCAATAGGACGGCAATGAGTCTTCAACGAAGTTTGAAAATATAGATGATAAGTCATTAGTTTTATGCCTTTAAAAACAACCAGCTGCCAGATACAAACAGATAAAGATCACTATTAATTAGTGGAAAGTATAAAGGATTCTTAAGAAGTCTTACATTAATTTACTACCTAACACAATATATGCGCAATAATTTAGTTGAACGGTATCACAGGATGAACGTACATATTAGTCCAGCCAGCATTCTACACATTAGAATCTCTTGAACTCTGTAACATAAACACAAGAACGTAACGCAATATACAATAATTCTAAACGAAAAATAAAAAATCCAACCAATTCAGAGAACGTTAGCTGACGCACCTACAACTTAATATCGTCGCGGCATTTCGTAAACACGAAGCGATTTTTAATATCAAATAGCGAGACGTTTTCTTACGTCCAATCTGTACCTCTGGAGCTCTGACGTAAATCTTATATGAGAGAAATCCTCACACTCGCATTTAATACTAGTACATATCATAGGCTAGAAATAGAAGAGGGTTGATACATATTTAATAGCAGAAAGTAGGTAAGTTCTGGTCATCAGCTGATTCTGTCAGCGCGCTACATTAATCTCCGTCGCGCGAGAAGAATGGCGGAGGCTTCATGATTGTCAATCGTGATGAATGTTTCGGTTTGTGACCGCAATGCGTCAGTACTCGGTCGGGTGGAATCCAATACGGCTTATTAATTAAGATTGGTTCATGAGAGCGTTCATAAAATACACAAAATATTGGTTATTTGTGTTGCGGAAGGACGATGCTACTGTAACAGCTGGAAATTGTGGTATGCTGTTTATACTAAAGATTGCTTTTATTACGTATCTATAGGAACAATCGTTATGCCTACTTATTTTTTGTATTCACTCTTGTATCATACTAAAGAATAAAGGTATTAATCTTCACGAATGAAACAGATCATTTGAACGTTATGTTACCTACTTCAGTCTGTTGCACACTAGTAACAGATTGACTACCAATTAAAAGACATCGTTTTGGTGTGACACGAACGACACCTATTTTTAGAATCTATTTCGTTAGAAAGACTGCAAAGGTCTCCCATTAAAACAATGGTCGAATATCCTATTTCTATTTGAGTAGGTAAGCAAATACCAGCTAAAAATAATGTCCGTAAATGGCCCGCACAAGACTCCATACCTGTAGAGCCTCCCACGCCTGAACTTGAGCGACACCAGCGGGTCAAAGGTCCCGTATAATTATATATTCCTACATTTAAATTGTAGACGCCTTACTTGGACACCTATGATCTCTAGGACGTTAGTACCATTAGTACTATCTATTCTGTGCTCTAGGGCAGAAATATGACTTATATAACTAAAATGAATTGCGGAGGACCCTATTTCCCCTGAGCGAGAATATTCGAGATAACAATGTGTTTATAACAGCCGGTGGGTCTGACATAGTGCCGGAACTAAGCATTAAGCTCAGTACTCGGCGTAATCTGCGCCTGTTACCTGTAGGCTTTAGATCGTAGCTTTTAGCGCGCTCGTAGTACTCGCTTTATGAGCAAACCCCAAATAATAAGTTGCGTTGGTTTGAATTATACTTATGCAAATGTATATGAATACATTCCCATCAATATTTGCGTGTACTTTTCTAATGGGATTTATGTTCGAAATAGGAGCACTCAGTTATTAGTGGAGCGATATGCCATGGAGGTACCTAAGTATAGCAATTTTGTAATAAATCCAGAAAAGTTTTGATTTCAGCGATAGTCATGAAGAAGGGGTTAACCTTTTCATGCTAATAATGAACAGCGGCACCAGAGTATGTTTTATAATTTTCCAGTAAGTACGTGGGTGGGTAGTAGGTACAGTACCTAGCTATCGAGCTTTAATTGGTATGGTCTCATATGACGTTATACTCAAAACACCCACTCATTGCCTGTGAGAGGGTTGTACCAGAAATATGTTAATAACTTCAAACGGATCTGACCCTCAGAGACTTAGTCAGTCGTGTGTTACGCGCCACTGACTGCACGAACAGTATCCACCCACGACCACAACTATGAACTAAGTAGGTACTTATGTACTTGCGTGTTCAAAACTAAACCCTACGTCATGAAGCCGGTATATTGCAATTGATACATCGATAATTTATTGTTTTAAAGATATTCATGTGTTGTTAATATACACTCGCGGACACGCAAATCGACTCAACCTCTAATTGCACACATAAACTTATTTTTTTATAAAAGTATACAAGATATTAATAAAAGTTATATGTTATTTTAAAGCTTGGAATACCAGCTTTTAATTAATATCATAGTTAGTAAAATCCATAAACAACTTGGATAATTAATTATGTCTAAACATAAAGGTACGAAAAAAGGTAATTTGGGAAAAGGGGTTAGGTTAGGTTTTTCAAAAATAAAACAAAATGTTGTAAAAAAAAGTAATAAAATTCATTTAATTAATACTTGGTATTACCTCCTCTAGCTCTAATTAGCGCCTCCAATCGGTTTCTCATCGATCTTATTAAGTTCGAAACCGTGTCTTGAGGAATGCCATCCCACTCCTCTGATAACGCAGCCCGTAGTTCTGCAACGTTCAAAGGGACTGGATTTCTGGCCCGAACCCTTCGTTTGAGCTCATTCCATAAGTGCTCAATGGGATTCATGTCTGGGCTGAGCGGAGGCCAGTCCATAGTGCGTATTTGCACTTCATGCAGAATCTGCTGAGTGATGCGAGCCGTGGGGCATCGGGCATTGTCTTGCATTAAGATGAAATCTGCACGGACTAAGCCTGCGTAGGGAACAACGTGATCCTGGAGAATATCTCTGATGTAGAGATCAGCCGTCAAACCACCTCCTCGGCCTCCTCCAGGAACGAAAACAAGTTCCTTTTTTCCCTCCAACGATATACCAGCCCACATCATAGTGGAACCTCCTCGGGACGACTATGTTTCTAGGTATTATGCTTGATACCAAACTCCAATGGGGTCCGCATATAGAAAGACTTTCGGGCAAACTTAGTTCTGCAGCTTATGCAGTTAGGACAATTAGACGCCTTACAGATATAGATACAGCTAGAATGGTTTATTTCAGTTACTTTCATAGTATTATGTCTTATGGGATTTTTCTCTGGGGGAATGCTGCAGACCTTAACACAATATTCGTTCTGCAGAAAAGAGCAATAAGGGGAATTTACAACCTTGGTCCTCGTGTTTCTCTAAGAGGAAAGTTCAGTGAGATAGGCATTCTAACTGTTGTATCGCAATATATATACGATAATCTCTTATATGTCCACAAGAATATTGACAAATTTAGTAAAAAAAGTGATCTTCACACTGTAAATACTAGACATAAGTATAATCTTGTAGTTCATAGTACCCGCCTCCACAAAATAAGTAACTGTTTTATGGGGCAGTGTATACGCTTTTATAACAAGCTCCCTCTTAATATAAGAAATTTAACAATAAATAAATTTAAGATAATTGTTAAAACTAAGTTGTGTTTAAAAGCATATTATAAAATTTCCGATTATATAGACGACAAAAATGCTTGGGATTGAGCTGCTCTAATTCAACATAAAAATATAAACTTGTACAACTGATAAATTTAAAATTGACGTTTCGTAAGCACTTTATACAAAGTTTACACGAAATAAAGAATAATTTCATTTCATTTCATTTCATTTCATTTCATTTCATTTCATTTCCTCCAAATGGGACCGTTTCGGCGAAACAACATTGGGCAAACCGCTCACCCGGACGCCTGTAAACCCTGGACCTTCTGTCACTGCCATGCAGACACATTCTGCACTCGTCGGTGAATAAAACTGACTGCCATTGCGCATCGTTCCAATCGAGATGCTCTCGAGCAAATTGAACGCGCGCATGGCATTGGTTTGCAGTCAATTTAGGTCCCGTGGCAGGTCTCTTTGGAGTATAGTTGCTTGCCCTCAAGCGTCTTCTAACTGTCCGCTCACTGACAGCTACCCCCCGAACACGTCTCAGCTATTGTTGCAGATCAACGGCCGTAAGGTGCCGATTTCGCAGTGATGACAAGACAATGAAACGATCGTCTCTCTCAGTGGTACTCCTTGGGTGGTTCAATCTTGGTCTCCGATCGAAGGCTCCGATTTCTTGAAACCTTCTGTGTATCCGGGATACAGCAGACTGGCTCAGATGAAGCTGGGCAGCGACTGCTCGCTGACTAAGCCCTTGCTGTAACAGGGCGATGACTTGAGCGGCTACTTCAGGTGTGGTATCCATAATTTCTTGATAACAATTAGTACTGTTTGCAGAGATGTGTACCGGTCAACTTCTGATAAGCGACTGATAAGAAAATAGGGGTGGCACCGGTTTTTATAGAGGTGGTAAGTCCCGCAAGACACAGGTAGCGTAACGAGCAAATTGACACATACGCGTATTCATGCGAAAATTGATTAGTGCGAAAGCGAAAAATTTTATGATGTTAATATATAGCTGGTATTCCAAGCTTTAAAATTACATATAATTTTTATTATTATCTCGTTTATTTTTATCAAAAAATAAGTTTATGTGTGCAAGTAGGGGTTGAGTCGATTTGCGTGTCCGCGAGTGTAGTATGTTTATCAATTCTAAAATTTTATCTAGTTTAGTGCTGGTCAAATTGACTGACGCAATGAAATCGAATTAGTAATACCTATATCAATCAACGAGGCTCTGTAGCTTATAATAAATAATTTTACCTAAATTTGTAGGCTAGCCTGCAATCCTAACCCGTATCCCCTAGATAAAATACGTGTTTACGTATCTATTACTATGCTGAACTAAGGTAAAGTACACAATAATGAACCGGCGTGGCGGTTGAGATTAAAACTATCAGTGTAGTCGTCGATGGTATATATCTTGCGGCCGGAGATAACAAACCATTTCGCGAAATAGGTAAATACCTACAAATATCCACGGCGCCTGCACTCGGCGTGGGAGCAAACAATAGGTACCTACACATACACATTTTAATTCATTTAGCTTATTAACAATTATTATTTTAGCTTAGGTATTCGCTATTATGAGAAAATAAGCTGTATAAATATATACGAGTTCAAATACACGTAATTTTCGTCTAGTTTCGTTTTTTAGCTTGCAACGTCGATGAGAAATGGAGCCCATAATATCAGTGCAAGCGTCTGCTACATAAGTAATTAATACGTCTACTAAATTTAAGTAATTAATTTGAGTAAATAAAAAAAAATATGGACAGTACACAAACCATGAGGCATAAATAGCTTACCTACATTAAATTTACATTTACCACCTCAAAGTATTACTACAACTAGTTTACAAATATGTAATAACTAGTCTACGCCAGCGGCTTCGCACGCACATATTTTCGTATTACCCGTTTTGTCCGATCCCGTGGGAATTTCGGGAAATCCCTTCTTAGTGCACCCCTACGGTCCCCAAGGAACATACATGCTAAATTTCAGCTTCTTGCGGTGAGTAGTTTCGGCTGTAGCTTGTCTGTCAGTCAGTCAGTAACGCAAGGATTTTATATATACAGATATGAAGTTCAGCACTAGAGTTATACACGACTACGAACTAATACTCCAAGTTTCGCTGAACGTATGCAGAGCCGACGCTCGAGAGGCTCCGTTTGCCGAGGCGGCCTCCGCGGGGCTCGAGTTTTAAGTACTTATTCACACTACAACTGAATGTCATGTGCTGCCGTTGTGAAGATCTGACATGCAGCATAATATGATACGGAAGGCAAATTTAATTTATTCGTTCCTGCGTGTGTGGCATGTTTAAGATTATATTGTTACGGTACTGATACATCTGAGCATTCACATGTAATAGAACAGCGATCATTCGCCGTTTTTTATTTACGATCTTTCTAGCGAGCACTCTTATCAGAAAAAGCCTCAAAGCTACTGTCAATTCGCTACAATGCACGCCAAAACGTTCGAAAGAATGCTCGCTACAACATTCTCGTTTGTTTTGCTGTTATCTAACATTCGCAAGAATCCTCATTACAGGTGAACGCTCAAGTATATCAGCACCATTATGTGTACGAATAGCTAACGTTCACCTTGTAAGGTTGCGATAACTTTCAGCCACCACCAAAATAGAAAAACACATTTAATTGGATTTCCATGTCAGTTGGCTTGTGAAGCAAATCTGTTTCAACGTTTACGTAAGTCCAACAGCGTGGCCCACGCATCACCTGCGGGCCTCCCCGCCGGGTGCGCGGGGCCTGCGCCCGCACGTGCGCCCTTGGGGCGAAGCCCTACGACGCCGCGCCGGGGCGCACGCTCGCCGCTGACCGAGCACTACTGCACAACGTGCGCACCGCGTGACCTATTTTACGTAATTGACGAGAACATTCGAGTTCAAAAGGTTTTAGATTATAACTATGGTAACAGTCAAAATGAGTAAATGCTTATTATATGTATCGGAAGGTAGTAATTTGACAGTAGGTATAATTTATGCTAAGGTGTTAACTTAATTTCAAAAGGCTTATGTTAAACTTACCACCAGATATAGTAACATATAACAGACAAAAATAGTAAAGGATCACCAAAATGAAACCCGCATTTTAATGTAAAATTATAACCAAAGTTTTAAAATTTCGCTATCCTATTTAAGCAAAATGACTCCAACTAAATCATTGTTAACCCAAAAGTAGTAAATGATCACCAAAATTAAACCAGCATTTTAATGTAAAATTATAACCAAAGTTTTTTTGTTAGTTGTATGAAATACCAACACATAAATTGGATTTGGTTACACCACCTACTTTAATAAACTAAGTTGACGAAGCCTCCTATTTTTTAATTAAGAGTCACAAGAGAACCTAACATAACCTATTTATTTGGTGATCATTTACTACATTTGGTGTTCGAATACAATTTGAAGTGCAGTCGTGACTAAAACAGCTAGTACTATTGTAATTTTAGACTTTATTTTTCTGGTGTTAAGTGTATATTTTTGGTTAAAGAACTAAGGGTGTCAAAGCATTTTATGTTGGTCATTATATTTAACTCCATTTCAAAATATGCCGAGGTGTTAGTTTCATCTGAAATAAGCAATTCTTGAAAAAACGTAAGTCTAGCGTTAGGACATGACATTTCGCGATCGAGATTGTGAATTATCTTTGATAGTTTTACTACGGAATTCAATATTGAAATATAGATAGATCTGTAGATTTTAGATTAGTTTTTGACATAAGCTCCATACAAAATATGTCAAACACGAATCTAAAAGCTACAGATCTATCTATAGTTCGAATATTGAAAATGGCCGTTAATCTAGAATGTAATGAGACACCTACTGAGGGTCTCTATGACTGAACTAATTTTAAGTAGGTACTGTCACAGATTAGCCGCCGTGTAGAAACTAATTCATTCATTTTCCTTGCGTTATCCCAGTTTCAATCTGGGGTCCGCTTACTAGTCTAACCGGATTTGGCTGAATATTAGCTTTTCCACAGAGTGACTGCCTGTCTAACCTCCGCAACAATATAATTCAATACGCACATAACTCCGAAAAGTCATTGGTGCGCGCCGTGGATTCGAACCCGATACCCTCTGCATGGCAGTATGGTGGTATCTCCACTAGGCTATAGCAGCCTTTAGTGTAGAAACTAATTATTTACTATTATTAGATTTCATAAATAAAATTGACTGGCAATTTTAGTTACGAAATATTGTAAGCTGAATACAACTTTTGTTGACGCTTCTCACTTAGAATGTTCACCAACAAATGCTGATAATAAAAACGCATGCTAAAAGACAGGTGATAAATTGAAGTAGGTAAAATAAAAACTAATCAATAACTTTACACTCATAAAAAATCAGCCTATTTATAGGCAAGTTGTTTTGAAGGGTACGCAAACATTAGATATAATAAAATACAGAAAGTTCACAAAAATTTCATGTAAACTTATTGAGCCGTAACATTCCCGTTTGGTTGCGCTCTAGTAAAACAAAAACTCGGTAATCTGTTCAAAATTGGTTTAACATAAACAGCTCCTCGAAAAAAGTTTGGAGGAAAAACTGTTGTTGTTCAGAATAAACGGCCGACGAAGCTGAACAAGTGTATATACTCTTTATATACATAATTTATTTACGGTAGGTACACAATATCAATACACAATTGATACCAGCTCACTAATAAAAATTCTGCGCAAAATATTCGGGCCGACACACTGATGAATACGTAAATGCCGAAAAAACACACACGATGTGTTTTTTGTTTTATGTCCTATGTTTTGTTCTAGCTTACGAAACATGGCTTTTGTTTCAGTGAATATCAAAACGCGCGATGACCTAAATAAGCCGAAATAATCTCTGTAAACACGCGCTACTAACACTTAACATTGTGTGGAAGAAGCATATTGTAATAAAACGAAATAGTGTTCTAGGTACTATTTATAGTCTGTTGGGCGACGCGCGAGCACCTGCGTTTAAGAAGACCTGGATCTCTCGCATTTTCCATGACGCGGGGTTTGACATAACAATATGAAGTAATGTTGCCACGATGGTTGATCGTCTGTGGTGCCAAGACACTGCATGTTAAGCTATCAGTCCCAGTTATGGTCTCAAGATAAGAGTCGTTAGCCCATGTCAGATGAGGCATAAGGCTTCAACGCCAGAGTGAAACTTGCACGAAAAGGTTAATATTTGAAGAAAAAGCTCTTCTCAACGCTCGTGGCTAAATAGTTCATGGACACGACAAAGGATATACTGTGTATATACTAGTTTTGACAGAGTGTTACTTTATAGTTAAGTAAGTAACGTCTATACCAACTGAATAATTATCGCTAGATACTTAATTAGAAGAAAAAAGAAGCGGCGGTAGCCCAGTGGTGTACGTAACGGACTGCCGAGACGTTGGTCTCGGGTTCGATCCCCAGGTACCTCGGGCACACACCTCTGACTTTTCGAAGTTATGTGTGTATTAAAAATGTTAATTATCGCTCGCTTAATAATGTGCCCGGTAGATGGCAATAGGCTCGCCCCCTATTACATTGGGACCGAAACATATCTGGCGAAGTGTGGGTGTGTAATACACCTCTGCCTACCCCTTCAGGGATAAAAGGCGTGAAGATATGTATGTATGTATGTATGTATACTTAATTAAAATTCAGAAAGTTAGAAGCTAAATCCAAGGGATTAAACTTTAATCTAGCAGTCCAGCCTCTGCACTGGATTATCAAAGTTACGTTAAGCACACTTCTATTATGTAACAAAGCCCAAAAGCTTTAAATATTAATCTCAATTTGTTTCGTATCAATATGGCTTGTATTTTTGTGGCTACATCGCGGCAATCATGTAAATCTACTTTTAATAATACTCGGAAACTTCGCGCGATCCGGGTCAGTTTTAAGAGCCCTCAAACTTCCAAAGCCCATTGTACGAGAGTGATTGTGTGATGGATGGCCGGTGAGGGTCGGAGGCAGCCAGGATTAATGGTGGCTGTAATAATAGGTCGTGAGCAATCTCAGCGAGACAGGAACTTAATGTTCTCGGCGCGACATAGAATATTTGTTTCTCGTTTTGCAATTCATTCTACTTTGGCTCTTAATAGGATTCAACGAGTCAAGAATCTACGAAATGTTTTCCGTTAAATTAACACTATACAATAATTATTTATGGTTGACCATGATATACAACATTTCAGCATAATTATGTTCATTAAATGCTCCTTTCGAACTATCGAGACTATATTTCCAAACGCCTTATATGTTTTTTTTTTTCAATATATTCTGCAATCTACGAAAGTCAAGCTTTTTTTAAAATTTTATATAATATACCTATATACCATATTTTATCTTCCAGGAAATAACAAGCAATAAAAAGAAGTCTACTCGTCACCGGATTTACCTTTCGCAATATAAGTTCTGCTACGATTTTATTGAAAAACAGATTCGCACTTCGGGGCTATCCATTTTCATGACGCGTATAATTTAATAAGGTACGCTGAGGAAGTACTAGAAAATGTTTTGTTATATATTTTGTGAGCGATCTTTGAGATACAATTGGTTGTTACGCAATCGCGCTTAGGCATATTGACTAGACATAGCTTCATCGTAGGTCTTAAGGGAACTAGAGCGGGAATACTTTGTTAGGATTATCTCTGTACGAAATTTCTACATATTATAATTTAAAGTTCCGGTAATCAGTAGAACTTTAAGATCAAGTGTATGTGTAGACATACTCCTAAACTTAAAGTTCAAAGTTCTGATCTTAAAGCCTAGCCTAGCCTAGCTAAGGTCTAGGTACTAATGAATATTTCAACACTTTCGCAACTTGTACACATACTTATGTTTATGTAACGGGACTATATCGCGTAATTATTTGGAAATAAACGCGAAATACCTTATTACCCTTTTGAAACTCCATTTATTCCGAAATATACTTTTTGTTCCTTTTTAGGGTTCCATAACCAAAAATTGCAAAATACGCATCGTGCTTATACATTTGCCATGTCTGTCTCTTTCTGTTCCTCCGTACGTACATCAGAGAAACTTTTATTAAACAAGGAAAAGCCGGCATCATCTAGAATAGGGTTTTGACTTGTATACCTATGTATTGTAAACAACCAACATGCAGAAATAAATATGTCTTTATGTTTATGTAGTAAATGATCACCAAAATTAAACCAGCATTTTAATGTAAAATTATAACCAAAGTTTTTTTGTTAGTTGTATGAAATACTAAAACATAAATTGAATTTGGTTACACCACCTACTTTAATAAACTAAGTTGACGGAGCTCTGCTTCGCAGGTCTGCTATTTTTGAATTAAGGGTCACAAGAAACCCTAAGATAACCTATTTATTTGGTGATCATTTACTATATTTGGTGTGCGAATACAATTTGAAGTGCAGTTATGACTAAAATAGCTAATAGGTACTATTGTAATTTTAGACTTTATTTTTCTGGTGTTAAGTTTATATTTTTAGTTAAAGAACTAAGGGTATAAAAGTGTTTTATGGTGGTCATTATAATATTTAACCCCACTTCAAAATATGCCGAGGTGTTAGTTTAATCTGAAATAAGCGATTCGAATTATAGTTGATAGTTTTTATCTAGAATGTAATGAGACACCTACTGAGGGTCTCCATGACTGCACTAATTTTAAGTACCTACTGTCACAGATTAGCCGCCGTGTAGAAACTAATTATTTACTATTATTAGATTTCATAATGAGAAGGGCAATGAACACAAGCGCGGACGCTGATTGGGACGCTTATAAAGCGGCCAAATCAGACTACAGGAAATGCCTCAGATTCAGACGCACCATGGGATGAAGGAAATTCTGTAGGAGCATTGAATCCTGCCCACAAGCAAACCGGGTAAGGAAACTACTGGCTCAGCAACCAACAGTTGCACCAGGTACTCTCCGTAAACCGGATGACACATACACCACATCGGAGGAGGAGACGAGACGCGTCCTACTCGAAACACATTTCCCAGGCTGCGTCCTCACCCCGGTAATAACGTGGCACGATACACCAACAGTGGCGACCGAACACGAATGGAGACACGCAAACAACGTGGTCACAGAAGAAAAACTCCGATGGGCCATCGATAGCTTCCATCCCTTCAAAGCAGCCGGACTGGACGGCATCTTCCCAGGGTTACTACAATGGGGAGGTGAACCTGTCCTTAAAACACTCCTGGCAATCATGAGGGCTAGCCTGGCCCTCAGATATGTACCGAAGAAATGGAGGGAAGTCAAACTAATCTTCATACCAAAACCAGGCAAAACAGACTATACCAATGCAAAGTCCTTCAGACCAATAAGCCTGACCTCCTTCATGCTTAAAGCCTTGGAAAGGCTTTGCGAGAGGGAAATAAGAAGTGGGGCTCTTAAGCACTTACCCCTACATGCCAACCAACATGCATACAGCTCAGGGAAATCGACGGAATCGGCCTTACATCAGGTCGTGAACCAGATAGATGCTGCTATACAACAAAAAAGCATCTGCCTGGGCACCTTCATCGACATAGAAGGAGCCTTCGACAAGACAAACTTCTCCAGCATAAGCGACCCCCTAGCCAGACATGGTGTGGATCAGATGCTCATACAGTGGATCCAAAACATGCTCAGCAAAAGGGTAGTGCGCCTACACGGCGACACTCAGACAGCCTTGATAACTAAAGGGTGCCCGCAGGGAGGTGTACTCTCCCCGCTATTGTGGAACTTAGTCATCAATGAACTCATAGACAAACTCAATGCGAGAGACTTCTACACAATAGGTTATGCAGATGATCTAACCATACTCACCTCAGGTAAGGTAACCAGTACAGTGTACGACCTAACCCAACAAGCGCTACGCATAGTAGAGTGGTGGTGTAATGAGTACGAATTATCTGTAAACCCGACCAAGACCGAACTAGTTATGTTCACACACAAACGCGCGCTGGGCACTTACCGACTGCCCAGGTTATTTAACACAGAGCTTAAGCTGTCTACCGAGGTCAAGTACCTGGGTGTCATTCTCGACAGCAAATTGACATGGAACAGCCACATGGAAAATAAGCTCAACAAAGCAAGCATTGTCTTCTGGCAGTGCAAGAAGATGATAGGCAAACGCTGGGGCCTATCCCCCAAAATTGTCTTATGGCTCTATAAGACAATAATACGTCCGATGATAAGCTACGGCGCAGTAGTGTGGTGGCCTCGGACCAACCTAACAACGGCCGCCAACAAGCTTCAAAAGCTACAAAGACTTGCATGCCTAGCGGCCACGGGCTGCATGAAAACTACACCTACAGCGGCACTCGAAGTGTTGCTGGACCTGCCCCCATTGCACCTGTTTATACAACAAGAAGCAACGATGTCGGCGGTCCGGCTAAGAGCTCTGAAGCTCTGGAAAGACACCAACACACCGCACACTAGCAATTTAAATACACTCTTTAAAGAAGTTCCTCTCACACAAGCCATTGGCGACCAAATACCGAAACAATTTGTGTTCGACAAGAAATACAAAATCCAACTGTACGAGGATCTACACGAAGGAGCGGTTAATCACAACGAGCTCACGATCTTCACAGATGGGTCTAAGACGGATACAGGTACGGGTTCAGGAGTATTCTCCGAGGACCTAAATATCAACATCGCAGCACCGCTGGGAGCCTACAACACGGTCTACCAGGCCGAATGTTTTGGCATAATCCTAGCTGCCACAGCAATCATGGCACGTGAGGTAAGGGAACGATCCATTAGGATCCTCTCAGATAGTAAAGCAGTCCTCTCAGCCCTCAAAAGCCATACTATCACCTCGGCACTCACGCTTGAATGCCACCAGAAACTAACAGAGGTAGGTAAACAAAACAAATTAACACTGCAATGGATCAAGGGCCACAGTGGCTCTAGAGGGAATGACGCAGCCGACGTACTTGCCAGAAGAGGGGCCACTTTAGAGGTGGTGGGACCCGAGCCCATTATTCCCCTCCCTTCTGGATTTTATCGCAACCTGGTAAGAAATAGGACCAGGACCCAACACAACCAGTCCTGGATTGGTATTGAAACATGTAGGCAGGTCAAGGAGGCTCTTCCCGCAGTAGACGGTAAGATAGCTAAACAAATCCTCCGGCTGTCCAAACAACAACTGTGGACAGTCACGGCCGCCTACACAGGACACGGATTCCTTAATAAACACCTATTTACTATAGGTATCACCGACAGCCCGCTGTGCAGGGCCTGTATGGCAGCAGACGAGACGGCAGCCCACCTGCTCCTCGACTGCCCTGAGGTCGCACAGTACAGGCAGCAGTACCTGACAAGACACAGCACCCTGAGGGAAGCAGTGGGCCACATCAAGAGTCTGCTGGCCTTCCTCGAAGAGCTGGGGTGGCTGGAATGACGACACCATTCCCACCCACACGCAAAATACACGCCAAGACGTGGAGTTGCGGAAACAGCCCGTGCCATCAAGTATCAAGTAAGTATCAAGTAGATTTCATAAATAAAATTTACTGGCAATTTTAATTACGAAATATTGTAAGCTTTATACAAATTTTGTTGACGCTTCTCATCTAGAATGTTAACCAACAAATTCTGATAATAAAAGCGCATGTTAAAAGACAGGAAAGGTGATAAATTGAAGTAGGTAAAATAAAAATAAATGAAAATCTTTACACTCGTAAAAAATCAGCCTATTTATAGGCAGGTTGTTTTGAAGGGTACGCAAACATTAGATAAGTATAATAAAATACAGAAAGTTCACAAAAAATTCATGTAAACTTATTCAGCCGTAACATTCCCGTTTGGTTGCGCTCTAGTAAAACAAAAACTCGGCGATCTGTTCAAAATTGGCTTAACATAAACAGCTCCTCGAAAAAAGTTCGGAGGAAAAACTGTTGTTGTTCAGAATAAACGGCCGACGAAGCTGAACAAGTGTATATACTCTTTATACACATAATTTATTTACCTACCTACACAATATCAATACAAAATTGATACCAGCTCACTAAAAAAAAATTCTGCGCAAAATATTCGGGCCGACACACTGAAGAATACGTAAATGCCGAAAAAACACACACGATGTGTTTTTTGTTTTATTTCCTATGTTTTGTTCTCGCTTACGACACATGGCTTTTATTTCAGTGAATATCAAAACGCGCGATGACCTAAATAACGAGAAATAATCTCTGTATACACACGCTACTAACACTTAACATTGTGTGGAAGAAGCATATTGTAATAAAACGAAATAGTGTTCTAGGTACCTACTATTTATTATTTGTTGGGCGACGATCGACGAGTGAGCCGCACTGTGACACACCGAAGTTACGAGCACCTGCGTTTAAGAAGACCTGGCTCTCTCGTATTTTCCATGATGCGGGGTTTGACATAACAATATGAAGCAATGTTGCCACTTAGCTTGGTGACCGTCCGTTGTGCCGACACTGCATGTTAAGCTATCAGTCCCAGTTATGGTCTCAAGATAAGAGTCGATAGCCCATGTCAGATGAGGCTTTTAGGTTTGCCAGTAGGAATGGGCGTTCCACAGGGCTCTATTCTCGGTCCATTTCTTTTTTTAATATATATTAATGATTTGCCGTTCTTTGTACAAAATTTATGTGATATTGTTTTGTTTGCCGACGATACGTCACTAATTTTTAAAGTTGATCGTAAATTAAGTAACTTTGATACCGTCAATAACACTCTTGCACAAGTATTAGATTGGTTTTCGACAAATAATTTGGTACTCAACTCAAGCAAAACCAAATGTGTTAAATTCTTTTTGCCTAATGTCAAAAGTGTTCCTACTAATATAATTTTAAATAAGGAAACAATTCAACTAGTCGAATCAACCGTATTCTTAGGTGTAACTTTAGATTGTAAGCTTCAGTGGGGCGCCCAAATATCCTGTCTCGCAGTAAAACTTAGTTCTGCAGCGTTTGCAGTTAGAAAAGTTAGGGAATTCACAGATATAGATACTGCTAGACTAGTTTACTTTAGTTATTTTCACAGCGTAATGTCTTACGGAATAATGTTATGGGGTACAGCTGCTGATATACAGACTATTTTTGTCATTCAAAAAAGGGCCATACGTGCAATTTATAAGTTAGGTGCTAGAGATTCTTTACGTAATAAATTTAAAGAAATAGACATATTGACAGTTGCATCGCAATATATATATGCTAACTTAATGTACATTAAGAAAAATTTAATTCTATACCGCAAAAATAGTGATTTGCACAACGTGAACACAAGGAATAAGCATAAACTGGTGGGAACTAACTACCGTCTACATAAAGTTCAGAACTCATTTGCGGGGATTGGTATACGATTTTTCAACAAATTGCCTCTTGAAATAATGAATTTACCCACGCACAAATACAAACGGACAATTAGGAACTTTCTTTTACAAAGGGGTTATTACACTATTAAGGAATTTTTAAATGATAAGACACCGTGGGGATAGGCTTAGGCTTGTTTAACTCACGATTATTTTATTTACATGTTAAGTGGAGGTGCCTCGTGAACACATGATTTTTGCAGGATTTGGATATTTTTATGATTTGTTGAATGTAGTTTAACATTATTTATCTCTGATCATATCATTGTTCACTTGTCACCTTCACAAAATTCTTTCTACATTTGCATTCCTTCACGTGTTCCACTAACTTATGTTAATAATAACGATCTGGAAAATGGAGGTAATTGGCGGTCATGGTCAGTATACCAATAGATTGTTTCTTACTGCTGGTTCGTATACCGTTGTCGTCATGCTCACTAAAATGTCATTTCTTGTGGTGGCGTCGTGTGTCGGGTCATCCCTTTCCCTCTAATATGGCGAGAGGGATGATGGCTGGCACATGCGTCATACTCGTGAACGGGTGCTACTTGCGATGACTGGTCGATGACGGTCTTGCGGGCTGGTATTAGATTTTAATAATTAACTGCATCATTTCCATCATGGTTCTGATCACTTTCGCGGATTGCCTGCATTATTAGGTATATATAATGTAAGTGGATGCTCCTGTTTCACCATGTCTATTCTTAGAAGGCTAACCAAAAGTATTATGCTTGAGTATTATGATGTACAGTAAATATATACAAGTAATATAGAAGGTGTAACAGTTGCAGCACCTTACAAAATGTAAATTGTGTATTATGCAAAACCTGGCGATGAAAAAGAGTGACCGTGAGTTTTATTGCCCGTTCTTTCTCATGGTTCTACCTATTGCTTTGCGAACGTGGCAGTAAATGTAAATGTAGAAGCATACAGTAATAATGTTTTAAATTTGAGTATAAGTAATTATTTTATAAATTTATTATTTTGACGTTCATAAGCGTCACATTGTGACCCAAATGAATAAAGGATTTTGAATTTGAATTTTGAATTTGCTTTCAACGCCAAAGTGCCACTCGTACGAAAAGGTAAATATTTGAAGAAAAAGCTCTTCTCAACACTCGTGGCCTAAATAGTTCATGGACACAACAAAGGATATACTGTGTATATACTAGTTTTGTAACAGAGTGTTCCTTCATAGTTAAGTAAGTAACGTCTATACAAACTGAATAATTATCGCTATATGCTTAATTAAAATTCAGAAAGTTAGAAGCTAAATCCAACGGATTAAACTTTAATCTAGCAGTCCAGCCTCTGCACTGGATTATCAAAGTTACGTTAAGCACACTTCTATTATGTAACAAAGCCCAAAAGCTTTAAATATTAATCTCAATTTGTTTCGTATCAATATGGCTTGTATTTTTGTGGCTACATCGCGGCAATCATGTAAATCTACTTTTAATAATACTCAGAAACTTCGCGCGATCCGGGTCAGTTTTAAGAGCCCTCAAACTTCCAAAGCCCATTGTACGAGAGTGATTGTGTGATGGATGGCCGGTGAGGGTCGGAGGCAGCTAGGATTAATGGTGGCTGTAATAATAGGTCGTGAGCAATCTCAGCGAGACAGGAACTTAATGCTCTCGGCGCGACATAGAATATTTGTTTCTCGTTTTGCAATTCATTCTACTTTAGCTCTTAATAGGATTCAACGAGTCAAGAATCTACGAAATTGTTTCCGTTAAATGAACACTTTAGAATTATTTATGGTTTAACGTGTCACGTTAAACCATAAATAATTATTGTATAGTATTGTAGTACAACATTTCAGTATAATTATGTTCATTAAAAGTTCCTTTCTAGCTAGCGAGACTATATTTCCAAACACCCTATATGTTTGTTTTTTCAATAGGTATATTCTCCAATCTACAAAAGTCAAGCCTTTATTAAAATTGTATATAATATACCTACATACTATATTTTCTCTTCCAGGAAATAACAAGCAATAGAAAAGAAGTCTACTCGACACTTGATTTACCTTTCGCAATAAGTTCAGCGACGATTTTATTGAAAAATAGATTCGCACTTCGGGGATATCCATTTTCATGATGCGTATAATTTAATAAGGTACGCTGAGGAAGTACTAAAAGATGTTCTGTTATATATTTTGTGAGCGATCTTTGAGATACAATTGGTTGTTACGCAATCACGCTTAGGCACATTGACTAGACATAGCTTCATCGTAGGTCTTAAGGGAACTAGAGCGGGAATACTTTGTTAGGATTATCTATGTACGATGTTTCTACATATTATAATTTAGAGTTCTGGTAATCAGTAGAACTTTACGATCAAGTGTATGTGTAGACATAGCCCTCAACTAGGAGTTCAAAGTTCTGATCAAGGCTTACTAATGAATACTTTAACACTTTCACGACTTGTACACATACTTATGTTAATGTAACGGGTCTATATCGCGTAATTACATACATACATAGACTCACGCCTGTTTTCCGGAGGGGTAGGCAGAGACTACGGAAAGCCATTTACAACGAGCCTGACATATCTCTCTTGCTTCATTCACTCCCATCAGATTCCTCATGCATGTTCTTCTGTTCAGAGTACTTCTAACCTGTCCTGTTTTTAGGATGTCTCCAATCTGGTCAGAGAACGTTCAAAACGCAGTTGTAATTTTGTTTTATCGGAAATTAACGCGAAACACCTTATTACCCTGTTGAAGTTCCATTTATTCCGAAATATACTTTTTGTTTCTTTTTAGGGTACCATAGCCAAAAATGGTAAAGAACGGAACCAGTGCTTATTTATACATTTGCCATGTCTGTCTCTGTCTGTTCCTCTGTATATCAGATAAACTTTTCTTAGCATTCATTTATTCTTGAATTACGAGCAGAGCGGTGATGTAGTGTTATTATAAAGTGCTATTGTTATGTTACAAGACAAAGCAACGCTTCGAGGCTGACAATACCTACAAATTACAATATGAAGCTTTAAAAATTAAAAATAAACTGCATACTGTTTTCGTGTTATCTTTATTCATATGTGTTCATATATGTAAACGAGTGTGCCTGCCACAATACATGCGTCTGTTATGTAAAACGTATCGTGTGTAACTACATACGTGAGCATTTAAACGATATTGTTTCATTTACGCTGCCCGATTTTATTGGATCAAGTACTTCAAAGAATAACTACATTTTTATTTACATAGTTTCATGACGGATTTTCAAATATGAATGATGCCTTATTACATAGAACGAATGTATACAATGAATACAATGATTTAGAGAATTAATTGAATATAAATTATACAAATATTTTTAAAAATTGCTTTCATTTACTAAATGTCGTAAAGATTTTTTTACTATATTTCTGGTACATTTCTTGTAAAATGACATAAGCCACACACACAGCACATCTTTTTCACTAACAGCGACATAACGTGTATTGACCTATTTCCTTAAAGGCCTATTTCTTGCCAAACTGTCAAACAGCAATATAATAATACATATAGCTCCCCGATAGACAAACACCGGGCACTTTGTGAGGATTGCCACTGGATGTACGTGACGCGATCAATGTTATTAGTAATGTGCTCCCGTGACACAGGTTTTAGTATCTATATAAATGTAAGTGATCGCCTACTTCCGGTGGTAACCGTGGAAGCTACTGCGAATCGTTAAATATAATAAGGTAGTTAATACAGAAGGATGTTAACAGAGAACTTATTAGACTGTCGGTGCTGAGTTATTATTTTTTCTCTGTTTTCGGTTTAATGTGCTCTCCGTGCACGGGGTAAGCGATAATTAACAATTGAATACGCACATAACTTCGAAAAGTTACAGGTGCGCACCGTAGACTCGAACCCGATACCCACTGCATGGCAGTCCGGCGATATATCTTTTTTCTTTTTTATATTCTTTACTTCGCGTTAACTTTTTTAAAGTGCTTACGAAACGTCAATTTTAAAGTTATAGGTTTGTACAAGTTTATATTTTTATGTTGAATTAGAGGAGCTCAATCCCAATCATTTTTGTCGTCTATATATAATCAGAAATTTTATAATATGCTTTTAAATACAATTTTGTATTTTATATTCATTTATCGTTCAATTTCTTATATAAAGGGGGAGTTTGTTATAAAAGCGTATACACTGCCCCATAAAACAGTTACTTATTTTGTGGAGGCGGGTGCTATGAACTACAAGATAAAGATAAAGATTTATTAATTGCATAACTGTGTACAGTAGTTCTTATTATTAAGCATAAAGCAATAAACACAACAGTTTATCCATATCAGACATGCAATATGTAAAAACAAAAAATAGGAAAACAATAAAACAAATGAAGTAATTAAGAAAAATAGAGCAACAAATACATCATTTTTATGGACTACATGCATTACTTAAAACCGTATTCTTAGGTGTAACTTTAGATATTAAGCTTCAGTGGGGCGCCCATATATCCAGTCTCGCAGTAAAACTTAGTTCTGCAGCGTTTGCAGTTAGAAAAGTTAGGGAATTCAGAGATATAGATACTGCTAGACTAGTTTACTTTAGTTATTTTCACAGCGTAATGTCTTACGGAATAATTTTATGGGGTACAGCTGCTGATATGCAGACTATTTTTGTCATTCAAAAGAGGGCCATACGTGCAATTTATAAGTTAGGTGCTAGAGATTATTTACGTCATAAATTTAAAGAAGTAGATATATTGACAGTTCCATCGCAATATATATATGCTAACTTAATGTACATTAAGAAAAACTTAATTCTATACCGCAAAAATAGTGATTTGCACAAAGTGAACACAAGGAATAAGCATAAACTGGTGGGAACTAACTACCGTCTACATAAAGTTCAGAACTCATTTGCGGGGATTGGTATACGATTTTTCAACAAATTGCCTCTTGAAATAATGAATTTACCCATGCACAAATACAAACGGACAATTAGGAACTTTCTTTTACAAAGGGGTTATTACACTGTTAAGGAATTTTTAAGTGATAAGACACCATGGGGATATGCTTAGGCTTGTTTAACTCACGATTATTTTATTTTCTGACCGTTTAATATAATTGTTATATAAATCTGTCAAATTCTAGTCTTGATAAGTGACATGTTAAGTGGAGGTGCCTCGTGAACACATGATTTTTGCAGGATTTGAATAATTTTATGATTTGTTGAATGTAGTTTAACATTATTTATCCCTGATTATATCGTTGTTCACTTGTCACCTTCACAAAATTCTTTCTACATTTGCATTCCTTCACGCGTTCCACTAACTTATGTTAATAATAACGATCTTGAAAATGGAGGTAATTGGCGGTCATGGTCAGTATACCAATAGATTGTTTCTTACTGCCGGTTCGTATACCGTTGTCGTCATGCTCACTAAAATGTCATTTCTTGTGGTGGCGTCGTGTGTCGGGTCATCCCTGTCTCTCTAATATGGCGAGAGGGATGATGGCTGGCACATGCGTCACACTCGTGAGCGGATGCTACTTGCGATGACTGGTCGATGACGGTCTTGCGGGCTGGTATTAGATTTTAATATTTAACTGCATCTTTTCCATCGTGGGTCTGATCACTTTCGCGTATTGCCTGCATTATTAGGTATATAATGTAAGTGGATGCTCCTGTTTCACCATGTCTATTCCGAGGAGGCTAGCCAAATGAACATCAAAAGTATTATGCTTGAGTATCATTATGTACAGTAAATATATACAAGTGATATAGAAGGTGTAACAGCTGCAGCACCTTACAAAATGTAAATTATGTGTATTATGCAAAACCTAGCGATGAAAAAGTGTGACCGTGAGTTTTATTGCCCGTTCTTTCTCATGGTTCTACCTATTGCTTTGCGAACGTGGCAGTAAATGTAAATGTAGAGTCTTTAAGTAATTATTTTATAAATTTACTAGAGGACGCCAGCAGCTACACCTGCATTTTTTTTTAAATTTACCCGTTTTGAACGATCCCGTGGGAATTTCGGGAAATCCCTTCTTAGTGCACCCCTACGGTCCCCAAGGAACATGCATGCCAAATTTCAGCTTCCTACGCCCAATAGTTTCGGCAGTAGCGTGTCTGTCAGTCAATCAGTAACGCAAGGATTTTATATATGAAGATTATTTTGACGTTCATAAGCGTCACATTGTGACCCAAATGAATAAATGATTTTGAATTTGAATTTGAATTTACTGTTTACCAAAAAAATCGTTTAAGTTGTAAAATACATTTTCAATTAACCTTTTTTTTTATTTTATTTTGAATAAATTTCCATTTAATTCTTTGAAGTCGCTTGGCAGCCTATTAAATACTCTGATGGCAGTAATGTATGTACTCTTATAATACATCATGTTGTTTATTATAATATGTAGGGTTATATTATACTTATATTTATTACGTATATTTTGTTTTGCTGCAGATTTAAAGTAAAAATTTTGAACATTATTTTTCACAAATTGGCATAGCTCCAGAATGAAAATACCAGTAAGTGTAAGATAACCCTTACTTCTGAAAACATTTCTCAAGGACTCTGTGGTGTTTATGTTATATATTGTCCTAAGGCATTTTTTTTGGAGAATAAATGTGGATTGAATATTTGTAGAGTTCCCCCAATAAATAATACCGTACATTAACAGCGGATAAACATTGCCATAGTACGCACTTCTTGTAACCGTGATATTTGTTGTTTCAGCCAGTATAAACAATGCATAACAATGGCTAGATATTCTTTTGTTTATCTTTTCTATACTTATGTGCTTTCCAGCTTAAGTGCTGATCGATTACAACTCCAAGAAATTTAATATCGTCCACGTCTTCAATTGCAGTATTACCTACAGTTATATTTAGTGGCTTAGGTTTCGCTTTATAATTCCTGAACTGTATCATTTTTGTTTTTGAAAGATTTACTTTCAAATTTATAGAGTATAACCAGTCAGACACTGTAGATAAAGTTTTATTTATTTCAGTTTGAAAGTTGATGTTTTTATCGTCATTTCTGATAAATATTGTGGCATCATTGGCATAAATCACGCACAGGTGGTTTATTATATTTGGAAGTTCATTTATGTATACTAAGAATAGAAGGGGACCCAAGATACTGCCTTGGGGCAGACCCAGCAAAACATTTTCAAACTCTGATGTAACTTTTTCCATAGTTTTAGTACCTTCATTGAATATTTCGATTGTAGTTGCTTGCATTCCATTACTTAAGTAGTTTTCTATCAATTTTAGGGCTATACCTCGTATTCCTACAGATTCTAGCTGTTTTAATAAAATATCATATTTTACGCAGTCAAAAGCTTTAGAAATGTCAATAAAAAGAGCTGCAGCCTGTGTTTTATTATTGATTGATTCCCAAATTGTATTAAATAATTTATAAATCGCCAAGGATGTAGTTTTTTCTTTCTGAAATCCAAATTGATTTTCGTTTAGAATTTCGTTAACGTCCAAAAACTTAATTAATCTAGTATATATGACTTTCTCAAATAGTTTAGATAAACAGGGTAACAAAGCAATCGACCTGTAATTATTTATGTCCTGCCGAGATCCTTTTTTAAACAGTGGTTTTATGAGAGCCTTCTTTAAATTATTTGGAAAGTCTCCTGTTACTAGCATTAAATTGATGATATGCACTAGGGGATCGACAATAAAATTGATGCTCTCTTTAATGACTCTTACAGGTATATTGTCATGACCAAAACTATTTTTATTTTTTTTTACTATACGATTTACAAGATTATACTTATGTCTAGTATTTACAGTGTGAAGATCACTTTTTTTCCTAAATTTGTCAATATTCTTGTGGACATATACCAGATTATCGTATATAACAAGAACCGTAAATTTATAAATTTCCTAGAAAATTTATAAACGTTCGTGGGATTCTAAACGAGAGATAAATTGTTACTTTACGCAAACATTTCCATAAATTTATCAATTTGCGACGTTTCGTCGTAAATGTATAAACTGACGGAAATCCATTCGTAAGATTCTACACGGTTCAACCAATCACAGAAGAGCTTTTAATTTTACGCTTCTTTAAAACACGGCAAATCACACACTGTTCTCTGATAGGTTGGTCGATGATAATGATTAAATTGAACTGATCGACCAATGTCGATCAGTTCAACTTAATAGGTTATGTTAGGTTTTCTTGTGACCCTGAACACAAAAATAGGAGGCCTGCGAAGCAGGGCTCCGTCAGCTTAGCCTCATTAACATCGCTAAAATTCCGGTTTATTCGTAAAAGTGGCGAAGAATGGCGGTGAACAATAAAGAATGGAACACGTGACTTATTCAACCAATCAGAGCGCACATGGCGTTCGGTTATTGCTTACGTATTATTTTATGAATGCATTCGGTAAACTTTATCAATTTACAAAAATATGGGAGTAAAATAATACAATTTATCTCTCGTTTAGAATTCTACGAAAGTTTATAAATTTCCTAGGAAATTTATTAATTTACGGTTCTTATTATTTTCCGGTGACATATATATTGCGATACAACAGTTAGAATGCTTATAACACTGAACTTTTCTCTTAGAGAAACACAAGGACCAAGGTTGTAAATTCCCTTTTCTGCAGAACGAATATTGTGTTAAGGTCTGCAGCATTCCCCGAGAGTAGAATCCCATAAGACATAATACAACTGAAATAAACCATTCTAGCTGTATCGATACCTGTAAGGCGTCTAATCGTCTTAACTGCATACGCTGCAGAACAAAGTTTGCCCGAAAGTTTTTCTATATGCGGACTAACTATCAGTCTTTCTATATTTTTCCATTAGGCCATCGCTGCCTTTTCGAACATGCCTCTTTATAATCTAATCACCAGGACCAAAGCTCTTATGCATCTAGCAATTAAACTCTACATGAACAAAATGCCACCGGCAGTAAGTTCACATTTCTATACTATTTTACGTATACACATGTGAAAAAGTTTAAAGCCACTGCAGCAATTATTTAACCCGCACAATAATAACCGTAAAAATACCTCGCGAATAAATCGTAAATACACTCAACACAGCAAAAGCACATTAACATTTCAAAAAGTGCGATGCAATTGTGCTGAAAGCCGCGGCCGCGAGTGATCATCGGAACAGAATGCTCCGTATAATGGTGCTGATACACTTGAGCGTTCACTTGTAACAGAACAGCGAACATTCGCCGTATTTGTTTTGCCGAACTGAACAACGAACAGAGCCGAACAGTGCTACAAACATTTTCATGATCTTTCTGGCGAACACTTTATAATCAGCAAAAACGTAAAAGCAAATGTAAATCACTCTCGTTTGTTTTTCTCAAAGAAATATAACCTTATTAAGTCATAGAAGTAACACTCAAAATAACAACAGCGGTTGCTATGATTGATATCTTCTTTCTTATGGCACACGCAGTATGATAGAAAGAGCTATCGATAGGTTTAGCAGCACGATCTTATAGCAGTCTTGTGGTAGCCAGACAGTAGACAAAACATAGAGTTAGGAACCCGAGTGTTGTTCGTAACAGTGATGATTTATCGATAAATATTTTTGGTCAAATGTCTAACTTTAGTATGTGTCGATATATTTAAGCCGTAGAAGTAAACAACTAAAATATGGAATTTGTAGCTTTTGCTGTCGACGCCTGACAGTGATTTGCAAAGACTTGCCAGACAGACAGTACTAAAAAAATCACGTGGTTAATTGTTCGTTTTAGCCATAAAATCTATTGACAAAAAGTATTCATAAACTAATGAGCGATGCGTTGCGATGCGATGCTAAGAAACTGTCACTTAGATTATGTATTGTACGAATTATACCAGATTGGCTAATGCGGCACGGCATGCTTTGGCAATTTGTTTGCGTCGCATCATATCACGTTGCTTGCTATCGCTAACGTTGGACACTGCTCGATTTTTTTAGAGTTGTAGGTAATCCGACTGCCACGCCGAAGCTTGCGGGTTTGATTCCCGCTCAAGTCAAACATTTGTGTGCATGAATATGGATGTTTGTCTTGGTCTGGATGGTACTATGTATAATATGTAATATATTTACAGAAAAGTTATATACTTTTGCACTTTTGCATGTTTATCGATTGTCTAGTACCCGTGGTACAAGATATGCTTAGTTTGGGACCAGATAATGTTGTGTGAATGTGAAAGAATATTATATTTTATGGTAGAATATTATGTAGCGGACTACAAGGCAAGACGTCTTTGATCAGTCAGGATAGCACTAATATGATAAATAATATAGAAGTAGGTAGATTAATTAAAATGGTTGTAAATATTATATTTTATTAATATGTTCAAACTAAAAATTACACACGTTTTGTTTAGCTTTGGATAAATAATTCTACCGGGTGTGCAATGTCCGGGCATAAATGTAATGTAGGCACAGCTTTCGGTTTTAAACGACGCCAGGTGCTATCTGTCTTTAAAAAACAGTCTTTCTCAAAATGACGTGAACAAATACGATGGTACTTCTGCTAAATCAAACTAGGCCGTCACGTGACGTCATTAATAGGCAACATGTAATAAAAAACACCTTCTTAATGATAAAAAATGCTACTCACATCCCTAATCCATCTACTATTTTATAGATGCAAAAATGTAAGGCTACACATACGCGCGTACACTGGAACACTTGGCTTTAGGTTAACACGTTCCCTGCGGCTTCGCTAGATTAAGACTTACTTCCAGTGCTTTACAAGTCACATACTTCCCGTATCAAGTATGTCTGATATGCGTTACGACGTCTATTTTCCCGTACATAGTCCTAACTTCAAACCTCCACAGAGACATGGAAAGTCCACAGCTGTTTTTTTTTTGTTGTACCAATCAATAGGTTATATCCTTGTGTGTACACAGCTGCAGTCGCACGGGGTTCTAAGAAATATCTTAAAAGTTAGAGGTATTTTTGGAAATGGTTGATTTTACGGGAAAATACTTGTCGTGGCGCATACAACAGTCATATTGCTAGGGATGGGGTGTAATAAGTAAAATACTTTTCTGTTTCAGATTTATTATTGTTTATTCAGGTCCTACACAATCAACGGAAACTATTTTAAAACAGAAGTAATAATTAACTATGTTAACAAAAACAGTAACTTCTTATTTTATATTATTATTAATTTTACTTATGGTCGTCCACAAGCAGCTAAAAGTATTTTTAACAAAAATAATAAGTAATTACCGCTGGTACTAGATTACTCACAGAAATGTTGTCCAGGGATAATGAATCAGGATCAGCATTTTTATTTGTATTAATTAAAACTTCTTCTAATATACTAAATCCCCTTCCTGTCGATGGACTTAAAAATTGAACTGGGTTTTTTTGTACTAGATGGTTTGGGATTCGATAAACTGGAACCACTACTCTGCACAATAATGTTTCTAGCCTCTTCACCAGTCACAGTCTTTACACCTTTTCCCATAATAAGTTTTTTACGTGAACGTTTCGTTGTTTATGTACAATTTACCTACTTACGCGTGACGAATAAAATATTGCGTTCTGTATAAATGTATTAACTGGGCACAGCACTACGGCTAACTGAAGCTCCGCGCGCGCGCACGTTCAGTGCGGTACGGCGTTTAGGATACGGCCAAATAGTTCCCGTATCGCACTATTGTAAAATAATTACCTTTCTGTGCGTTACGATAAAATAATTCCCGTACATTTTAATTCGTAAATTTCAATACACTTCAAGCAAGGACACCGGCAATATAGGTGTCTCTTTTTTACTTGTACGAATTCTTGAAAATATCACCTCCGCACGGAGTGCAAAACAAGGACAACTAGCTGCCGCACAGAGCAAAATTCAATTACAACCAAATACTTCCCGTAACGCAGTGAATGTGTTAATAGACGCTACTTTTAAGGTAGGTATCTAAGTAAATTATGTACATTGTACATTAAACTGCGCTTACTATCAAATGCGCGATAGAAAATTAGACCGCTGGACGTCTTTGTTTATTGCCAACTTAGCAACCGCGGCTACCTGCAGTCGCTTCCAGCTACAGTTTTACATTCATGTCCGATAGTTAGTTTCCGTATTTATCCCTCATTCAAAAAACATCGATATCTCCTTTCACTGTCAAATCCCATCACTAAGGCTATTAAATCAATAAATGTACAAAATAACAATTTGTGAGTTAAATTCATAACACATACGTATGCAAGCTGTTCATTTGATTTGCAATACAATGATATTGTGTAAACTTAACACTCATTATAGCATTAATACGAGAAAAGTAAATAAATTTGTTGGAAAATGCCGACTCACTGCTAGAAGATAAAGTTTCTCCTGTTATTTCCGTTCCGAGAATAGCGGAATCCACATCTCGATATCACATACACGATGTGTATTAATTAATGAGTACACTATTTAATTATTATAAGCTTACTTACTATTTAAATGCAAAAAACTTATTAAAAATGTAAACACAAACGTCCAACAAATTTTACACTGATGACAGATCACAGCACGGCTATTTAGAGAATGCAGTCAAAGATATGAGTATGTAAAGAGTCTATGCCTCTTTAAATGAGACGCGTAATTTGACGTTATGCTTAACCAACTAAGACCAACTGACATTACATGTTGCACGTTCAGTATAAGGAAATTTATAGGGCATGTTCTCTCTAGTCTAAACCTAGTCCAACCTCTCTGGTTTTTCTGTTATGTAACATTCGCAAGAATGCTCATTACAGGTGAATGCTCAAGTGTATCAACACCATAAAGTGAACTACACACATAACGGATACACTCCGGCACGGCACGTACAGAACTGCCGTCAAAACTCAGGGCTACATCGACGAGCTCGGCTTTTATCGTTGTGTTCTGTTGAGTCGTTTGTGTGTCATGTTTATGTCAGAGCAATTGATTGGAAAGCGTACGGCTTTCAGAGGCGATCAGATTGGTTGGAGCGGATCACTGAAACTGTTACATGGGCCAAATTATATTTGTTTTTTTTTAAGCTGAAATACGATGGTTATCTAAATCAATTCGTTCAATAAACAAAATGTGTTGTAATGCAGTGATAGTGCAGACACAATTAGTCTGCTACGCAGAGTCTTCAAAACCAACGCACACTGACTATTCAAAGTAGCGATAAATTATAAACACGATTGATTTATAAAACTAGAAGGAAAGCCAGTTTCCCCTGAAAATGTAAAGTGAAACCGTGATACGTTTTAAAAGGTCCGCTCCGCATCACTTGTTTGTAAAACACGACGCAATATCCGCGGCTGTGTTAAACCATTAGAAAATAATTACGAACTCCCCTTAATCTACTCAAGCGGTTTATAAATACCAAACTTATATACCGTGGAACTAAAAGCGTTTGTTGTGGGTGGATGGTGGACCACAAGACCTTTAGGAGGCTCGCATTGTTGACCTTTCAATAAGGGAGACGTAACAAAGCGAACAGACGGAGCCGATAACTGATCGCCCTTTGTTGTGTAACGAGTCCCACAGGCACAACGGATCAACTATTTTTAGACGAGAGACTAATTAAGCAGATTCGTTTGGACAAAACTTACGTAAGGTTAGTCGGACGTTAGTTGCTAAGCCTTGTCGTCCATGTTTTATTCAAACACTTTTGTCGGAAGAGTTCGGACCGCTATGTAGAGTTACATACAATTCGAAACTGTTTGTGAAGATTGCTGACTTCTCGGCATTCGACGCGACGTAACTTCACATACATTTTTATCGGAAATTTAGCAGCAACCATCCTAAATAAGTGGCATTCTATCAGTCCAAAAGCTCAAAGTTTGAGTACCAATTTAAGTGCAGAATGTTATCATCAGTTATAAACTCGTAGTATGTTACATGTATCACACTATTTAACTAACGAGACTTTTAACAGAATTTACAATGTTTTCAATCACATAAATCATCGAATGACAAACCATTGTTATTAATCATATGAACAGCAAATTTCAAACTAAAAAGGGTGCCAATGTAGTAAGGCCAAGCCAAATATAACAAAAAGTCACCAAGCTACAAATGTCACTGACCTCATAACGTAGCATCCACAAATATACAAACATCGCCGCAAATATTCTCCAATTGATGATCGTTCGGAAATAAGCTCACTAAATTTTCAGCACGTTCGCATAATTTATGCCTAATTTTGGTAAGTAGGTTAACGGAATAGCTTATTGTGAATGCCGAGTAACATTTTGGATATGAATAAACATGTACCCGTTTTGTTGTAAGCTCGTTGTGAGCTATCTACAGAATGTTGGGAACTGGTATTACGTCGGCATAGGCATGCATAAAAAATCTCTTTACGATGGCTTCAATTATTTGCGATCTAGATTTGTGTTCACTATATCGTCACTAATATGAAATAATATAAATACAAAACCATAGGTGTGTATAGTATAGGAGAGTGATTAAAGTTGTATGTGGTTTAAATAAATAAATTAAGTCGTAAAATGTTAAATCCGTTTCACTGTTTTCTAAAACAAATACATACGCTAACAGAATGTAATACAAAATAATTTAAGTCTGACGTGATTTTAAGATTTAAGTTATGAGGTTGAGTATTCAGTGAGTTAACGTATATGCAAATGTTGTATTTTAATTAATCAGGAGATGATAAACTAATGCAGTGGGCTCTGTGAACGTGAAAAGACCTCAGTAAGAACACTGTGAACATAGAACTGTAGCGGCTGCTGACGCTACTAATTATAGACAAGGCACGATATTGTGTAAGTGTGGCGCGGCAGTCGTCTTCCCGCTCTTGTATAGTTAGGTCGTAGCTATGTAGTTTATTCATATCGTTATGTGGTACCACAGTAAATATATATTTTCTTCTCCTCGCATCTTTCTTTCGTTGCACACAACATCTTCATATACCCCTACAGAACTATTGGGATATTTATTCGATAGAGTGAAAACATGTATTATCTGTACATTGTAAATAATTTCCTAATCATGCTTTCGTGTTCACTGTAGAATCTCTACTAATGTTTTCTTATGTTTTAATAAAGTCATAAAAAGCAATGTTACTAAAAGTTGGTATCAACAAAAAAGAGAAGTTAATGTCGACAGTCTGCAACTGCTTTTTATTTATATTTATCTCAAGGCTCACTTCTCGTAGTAAGTACGTTAAATGGTTAGTTGCACAGATAATTGAGTGGCGGGCAGAAGCGCTCGGCCTTGGAGCGGCGGCTTACATCGACCGAGGCACCCGGGGCGCAGAGGCTCCGGGGCTCAGGGGCCCGGGGGCGCGGTGACATTGCATCTGTCACATCCGAGGCCATTACGGACGTTTATATCACTCACACTACTAACAACTAATGGGATATAATTGAAGGACATGAACGGCACGAATAAGAGTAGGTTTGGCAGATTGACATACTGACGTAGTTAAACTTTCGTGGTCAATTAAAGGGTATTGCAGGTGGATGAATGTTACGAGCAAGTATAGCGGTCTACACATCGGTACATACGTCTAGTACATCCGTGAACATGGCACTTGCAACAGTGCCGAAATATCGGTTACTCCAAACGTGGTTTTATATATTTACCTAAACAGAATTTCAAATAAATGACATAAGTGCTGATATTTTTGCCTAACATTGTTGATACCTTTCCAATATGCATCACTTGGTATATATTAGCGCTTTTAGACTGTTTGTATGTGTGGCTGCAACGTAAAATTGTGGGTTGAACATTGTATAATCCTTTTTGAATTACAGCTATGTATTCTGTGGAAAAGTTGATATACTGTCATATCTGAATGAACTGGTAAACGGACCTCAGCCTTCATGCAACCGGGATTACATTAGGACGATTATGATCATGATGATGTGATAATTCTCTGTGCAGACTTTAGATGCTTTTGCTTTTCATGTTTAATAAAAAATTGTGTTCTGTTTATGACAAAGTATAATATTATATACAAGTTAGGATTAGCTAACGGTGCACACGTGTTTACACACGATCGAATTCAACGAGCGATGATGTTTTTAATGAAAACTGACGCTCAATGTGTCTGCTGGGTCTAAAAACATTCGTAGAAGCACGAACCGTTGCTTGAGATTAATGTTCAAAAATCATTCAGAAGCTAGTAGCAGTTTACTGAGTTATCCTCACAAAATACATTCTATTTTTCATGTTCCTAGAAATCTATCTCATGAACTCATCCTAGTAGTAGTAGCCTAATAAATGATCAATTCGATCGTAGGTAAAGTCCACATGGCCTAATTTAAAAGTACAGACTGGTACAAATAATAAACTGCAAGCTTGCAGGTAGGTGGTGGCACGCACTGCGCCATGTCTCCGCCGCTGCACCACTCTGTGACATTTAAACAGTTCACTCAAATGCTAGCCTGTTTATATGCTATCTATCTATACATATAAATAAAATTGAAGTGTCTGTCTGTGATTTCAAAATAACTATGATTTTTCAAGTGCATATAGTAAGTTACACGATTCTAAGTCCAAAACAACCCTTTTTAACATTTTTGTCTGTCTGTCTGTCCGTCTATCTGTCTGTCTGTCTGTCTGTCTTTCTGTTTGTCCGGGGTAATCTCTGGAACGGCTGAACCGATTCAAATGAGACTTTCACTGCAAGGTAGAGGACTTTATTGCGCTACATATAGGCTACAGTTTGACCCGGTAGTTGGCGCTGTTGTCGCGATAACAAGTCTTTACTTCTTCAGCTCATCTATAATCTATACATATAAATAAAATTGAAGTGTCTGTCTGTGATTTAAAAATAACTATGTTTTTTAAGTGCATATAGAAAGTTATCTTCTATACATCTATACATATAAATAAAATTGAAGTGTCTGTCTGTGATTTCAAAATAACTATGTTTTTTCAAGTGCATATAGTAAGTTACACGATTCTAAGTCCAAAACAACCCTTTTTAACATTTTTGTCTGTCTGTCTGTCCGTCTGTCTGTCTGTCTGTCTGTCTTTCTGTTTGTCCGGGGTAATCTCTGGAACGGCTGAACTGATTCAAATAAGACTTTCACTGCAAGGTAGAGGACTTTATTGCGCTACATATAGGCTACAGTTTGACCCGGTAGTTGGCGCTGTTGTCGCGATAACAAGTCTTTACTTCTTCAGCTCATCTATACACGCTGATTTTTAATTGGTTTTGGAGCGAAAGCCATCTTATTACTTATCGTTAATAGAACCTAACCAGCTTATAATATTTGAAATATAAGCTAAAAAAATCTTGAGAAATTAATTAATTTAATAGTACGAGAACACGAAGTATCAGTTCGCCGCACACTGGCGAACTACGAGCGATCGTGTCACACACACACACTGGCATTAGTTAATAGTCATTGAACCGTTATTCCCGGCCTCCCGCTCCCCACCATGCGCGCGCGCCACCCTCCGCTGCAGGGCGCCAGCGGGAGGCGGGGGCGCGGCGGGGTGCGGCCGTGCGGCGCGGGCGCAAGTTGACCTTCAGTCTTAAGAAATTTGGTCAATGGGACAGTCGTATATCACGCTCCCGTCACTCTGTGTGCGTGTTACGTAATAAAACTGCAATCGTGCATCCTTACAATACTGATGTGTTCGCTGGTGGATTGATAGGCCGCAACCTGACGTGACTCCATAGGGTTTTATTAGTTGATCGAGGTTATAAGATTTGTGTACAAAGAAGAAACGGAGTCGCGAGAACGCGAGAAACATGTGTGTGCAAATGTGTAAATTGATTGTGATATAAGCAGAAGACTGTAAAGGTAAGTGATTTGTTTACTGCTTGTCGTAAATACCTACGTTGATAAGTAACGTGTTCTAAACACGCCAGAAATAAGTAAATACCTAAATTCGGCTTTTACTAGTTATTGAAAATGACTATGTACCAACGATTAATACGTAAATAATAATAAGTTCTTCTTTTCGTCTACTAGTTTATTATGATTGCGTGAACCCACAGCTTATTTCTGTGACTTACGAAGGAATAGGTAGGTACAGCTATTTAGTTACATGTGTTTATTATTTTAATCATTATTATGTGCTTAAAATTATTGAAGTTGTCATCGTAATTAATTTGTGTTTCGTAAGTACGTAAATTAGGTATCAGTATCCATCCGTAGGTACATCTTATGCCGGGGCCTCACTAGCGGCTAACGTCAATGTCTGCTAGCGCGATAATTATTGCGATAATTTTTAACGCGCTAAAGTAGGTGGCTACACTTGAAACGTCAACGTGAATGCCCATCATTGGAGATAAAAACGCCAAACGCCAATGTTAATGCCGTTGTCAAATTATTACACGGTTAACGTACATTACCGCAATAATTAATGTCATTTCTCGTTAGTATGGCTCTAACAGAAGTACTTTGCTGACTCATACGTGTTTTATGTGTAGTTAGTTACCTACTGTTACACGCGCTGTACTGTACCTAAAACAGCTGTTGACCTCGCCGCGCGACGTCAACAGCTGTTTTAGGTACCTACAGCGCGCCGACGAGTCGATCGACGATCGAGTCGCACGTTACTACTTATTTCCTAGAGTTATTAACTTTTATAACTTTTTTATTTTACGTGATAGGTAAATTTTGATTTTGAATATGAATAGCAGATATTTTTTCCAACGTGAGGTTTTTTTTTCCTAAACCAATAAAAAATCAGCGTGTATAATCTATATAAATATAAATAAAATTGAAGTGTCTCTCTGTGATTTCAAAATAACTATGTTTTTTAAGTGCATATAGAAAGTTATCTTCTATACATCTATACATCTATACATATAAATAAAATTGAAGTGTCTGTCTGTGATTTCAAAATAACTATGTTTTTTCAAGTGCATATAGTAAGTTACACGATTCTAAGTCCAAAACAACCCTTTTTAACATTTTTGTCTGTCTGTCTGTCCGTCTGTCTGTCTGTCTGTCTGTCTTTCTGTTTGTCCGGGGTAATCTCTGGAACGGCTGAACTGATTCAAATGAGACTTTCACTGCAAGGTAGAGGACTTTAATGCGCTACATATAGGCTACAGTTTGACCCGGTAGTTGGCGCTGTTGTCGCGATAACAAGTCTTTACTTCTTCAGCTCATCTATATAATCTATATAAATATAAATAAAATTGAAGTGTCTCTCTGTGATTTCAAAATAACTATGTTTTTTAAGTGCATATAGAAAGTTGTCTTCTATACATCTATACATCTATACATCTATACATATAAATAAAATTGAAGTGTCTGTCTGTGATTTCAAAATAACTATGTTTTTTCAAGTGCATATAGTAATATACACGATTCTAAGTCCAAAACAACCCTTTTTAACATTTTTGTCTGTCTGTCTGTCTGTCCGTCTGTCCGTCTGTCTGTCTGTCTGTCTTTCTGTTTGGTCGGGGTAATCTCTGGAACGGCTGAACCGATTTAAATGAGACTTTCACTGCAATGTAGACGACTTTATAGCGCTACATATAGGCTATACATATAAATAAAATTGAAGTGTTTGTCTGTGATTTAAAAATAACTATGTTTTTTCAAGTGCATATAGAAAGTTACACAATTCTAAGTCCAAAACAACCCTTTTTAAAATTTTTGTCTGTCTGTCTGTCCGTCTGTCTTTATGTCTGTCCTTCTGTTTGTCCGGAGTAATCTCTGGAACGGCTGAACCGATTCAAATGAGACTTTCACTGCAAGGTAGAGGACTTTATAGCGCTACATATAGGCTACAGTTTGACCCGGTAGTTGGCGCTGTTGTCGCGATAACAAGTCTTTACTTCTTCAGCTCATCTATAAATATAAATAAAATTGAAGTGTCTCTCTATGATTTCAAAATAACTATGTTTTTTCAAGTGCGTATAGTAAGTTATCTTTACTCTATACATATAAATAAAATTGAAGTGTCTGTCTGTGATTTCAAAATAACTATGTTTTTTCAAGTGCATATAGTAAGTTACACGATTCTAAGTCCAAAACAACCCTTTTTAACATTTTTGTCTGTCTGTCTGTCCGTCTGTCCGTCTGTCTGTCTTTATGTTTGGTCGGGGTAATCTCTAGAACGGCTGGACCGATTTAAATGAGACTTTCACTGCAAGGTAGAGGCCTTTATAGCGCTACATATAGGCTATACATATAAATAAAATTGAAGTGTCTATCTGTGATTTCAAAATAACTATGTTTTTTCAAGTGCATATAGTAAGTTACACGATTCTAAGTCCAAAACAACCCTTTTTAACATTTTTGTCTGTCTGTCTGTCTGTCTTTCTGTTTGTCCGGGGTAATCTCTGGAACGGCTGTACCGATTCAAATGAGACTTTCACTGCAAGGTAGCGGACTTTATAGCGCTACATATAGGCTACATTTTGACCCGTTAGTTGGCGCTGTTGTCGCGATAACAAGTCTTTACTTCTTCAGCTCATCTATACATATAAATAAAATTGAAGTGTCTGTCTGTGATTTCAAAATAACTATGTTTTTTCAAGTGCATATAGTAAGTTACACGATACTTAGTCCAAAACAACCCTTTTTAACATTTTTTCTGTCCGTCTGTCTGTCTTTCTGTTTGTTTGGGGTAATCTCTGGAATGGCTGAACGGATTTAAATGAGACTTTAACTGGAAGATACAGGATTTTATAGCGCTACATATAGGCTACAATTTGACTCGGTAGGTAGCGCTGTTGTTATGACACTAATTTTTGTACAATTATATATAAAAGCAAAGGGTCAGTCATATTGAAATCTGGAATACCGCCGGCTGTATAAAGATAAGATTTGGCAGAGAACTTTCTAAAACGTTACTTTTTTCCGCGTGCAAAGCCGCGGGTACCAGCTAGTTTATAAATATTTTCCCTTGTGCTTCAGAAGGTGCTTTATTTATTTTAGATCTCTTACAAGAAATACAAGTGACACTAAAGCTTGTTTCAATTGAAACTAGCCTCATATTTTCTGAATTACAAGAACACATTATGCACCGTAAAGAAACGGACAGTCATACGGTAGTTTCCGTTTTCAATATGAGTTGCCCGAACGTTACAGAGTCGATGATTGGACTGATTACACGTTGGGTCATCGATGAGTAAGTCCAATGTCGTAATTAAAGGGAAGTTTACCCATAATTGCCGAAGGGTTCATACCGTGTACTGATTAGTAACGATTGACTAGGTTATTGACTTTTACCAAGCTCCAGAAGAAGGCAAGTCCCTATACTGTAGTAGAGGGTATGGAAACTAAGAAGTATTAAATAATATGATCATCATGTCAGCCTAGTGACGTCCACTACTGGACATAGGCCTTTAAGCCCCACGCATCCAACCGCTCCCCGCGATCTTAACCAGATCGTCGGTCCACCTTGCGGGAGTCCTACCATTGCTGCGTCGTCAGGTTCATGGTCGCCACTCAAGAACCCACCTGCCCTAAATAATATGATATGATTTCTTAATTTTCATTAGCTTAGTGCTCGGCAGACTGGTGGGTACGGGTGACATCTCCAGTAACTTTAGCACCAGTGGGTCAGATCTTAATATAAAGGCATATTTATGTCTACATGTTTGTTGTTTATAACTCACAAATCAAAATATTCTAGATAATGCCGGTTTTTACTAACTTAATGATCACTCAAGAAAATAGGCCGACACAAACTCAGAGAAATTGGGTTTTCTTTTAATTTAGTGAATTAAGTTAATTCTTTTCTTAAGCTGGTAGGTATACTTTGGGTAAAGCTGTCCCTGACCAGCAGAACCCTGTGTCATGTGTGTTGTATGTGTTACCTGTGGGAGTGAGAGGTCGGTACCTAGTGTCAATTGTGAGTGTTACCTGCGGGAGTGAATGGTCGGTACCTAGTGTCAATTGTGAGTGTTACCTGCGGGAGTGAGTGGTCGATACCTAGTGTCAAGTGTGAGTGTTACCTGCGGGAGTGAGTGGTTGGTACCTACTGTCAATTGTGAGTGTTACCTGCGGGAGTGAGTGGTCGGTACCTAGTGTCAAGTGTGAGTGTTCCCTGCAGGAGTGAGTGGTCGGTACCTAGTATCAAGTGTGAGTGTTACCTGTGAGAGTGAGTGGTCGGTACCCAGTGTCAAGTGTGAGTGTTACCTGCGGGAGTGAGTGGTCGGTACCTAGTGTCAAGTGTGAGTGTTACCTGCTGGAGTTAGTGGTCGGTACCTAGTGTCAAGTGTGACTGTTACCTGCGGGAGTGAGTGGTCGGTACCTAGTGTCAAGTGTGAGTGTTACCTGCGGGAGTTAGTGGTCGGTACCTAGTGTCAAGTGTGAATGTTACCTGCGGGAGTTAGTGGTCGGTACCTAGTGTCAAAAGTGAGTGTTACCTGTGGGAGTGAGTGGCCGCCTGGTCGGTACCCAGTGTCAAGTGTGAGTGTTACCTGCGGGAGTTAGTGGTCGGTACCTAGTGTCAAGTGTGACTGTTACCTGCGGGACTGAGTGGTCGGTACCTAGTGTCAAGTGTGAGTGTTACCTGCGGGAGTTAGTGGTCGGTACCTAGTGTCAAGTGTGAATGTTACCTGCGGGAGTTAGTGGTCGGTACCTAGTGTCAAAAGTGAGTGTTACCTGTGGGAGTGAGTGGCCGCCTGGTCGGTACCCAGTGTCAAGTGTGAGTGTTACCTGCGGGAGTGGGGCGGAAGCCCGTGCACCTCATTTCATTTCAACTCCATTGAACTGCACTGACTTCCACTCTCTGCATTCGCGTCCGTTGCAGAGTTTGGCGAATGGCCTTAGGGGAGAGCGCAAGTCGTGTAGATCCCTAAGGCAAGGCTGGTGGACTATCCTTCCCGAGGTTGCCGCCCGTTCTTGGTCTGGTTCCCTATGAAACAGACGTAACGAAAACCTCCAGCCGCCCTCACCCACACACATGCACAAGCACGTACACACATACATTCACTACACTAACCCAATCATTCATACGGACGCGCACACACACACATACACACACCACACCTACATAGAAACACATACACATACGCCCACGCACACGCTCATACGGAGCCAAAACAAAAACAAAACAAAATATGAATGTGAAACAAAATAATAAACTACCCCAGGAGGGTACCAGCGTCCGTGACGCTGGAGAATCCCTCCCTGCACCCTCGGGTCCAGGCTGCCCCACGTATTCTGGGGGGGGCAATGTTTCACGTGAGCGTAGTTTAGACCTGCACGACCTGGCAAATGCCATGCCTCGTGCAGTACACATAACCAACACCTCCTGGACGGTTGTACCGCGTCGAGCAGACGAACGCCGCAAGGCAAACGTCAGCTCCGCTGCAACCGTATCCGGTAGAGGTAAACACCGCGGAAAGCGCTCCCGTCATCATAGACGTCAGCGTGAGTACGCAGCGCACGCGGGAGGTAGCGAACCGACAACGTCGGCGAACGCACCCCCCGCGGGAGGTAGCGAACCGACAACTTCGGCGAACGCACCCCCCGCGGCAGGTAGCGAACCGACCACATCGGCGAACGCACCCCCCGCGAGACAACCAACAGCTGGCGCAACGCACCAGCGCGGACATCCGCCCTCAGCCAGCGCGATGAGGGAACCGCCCAGGACGAAGCATTCGGCAGGACGCGGCGCGATTGGTGGACGCAGCAGCTCAGGCTTGCAAGCGGAAACCACGCGGACGGCGAAGAGTGAGCCTTCGGGCTCGCTCCCGCCGGCTGCACGCGCCGCTCCGGCCGGTGCAGCGCCGGGCACCCCCCGTCGCGCCCCCTCGACGGCAGTCGGAGATGCGGCACCAACAGCCCCATGGGGCACAACCGGGCCACGCCGCAAACGCGGCCCCAGAAAAGGCGGACCCAGGCACGCACCGACCAATCCGGCGCTCTCGGGACGGCCCACTTCGGCGACACCGTCGAAGAGGAACCGTCACGACGACACACCACCAAGCGCCACGACGAAGCGTGCGAGAGTGGACGCAACACTGAAGAGGGCAACGATGAGCTACGCCGATGCGACTAACTCGCATCTGATGGTGGCCGTCGTTGCCACTCCACCCACAGACCTGACGGTGGAGCAAGCACGGCAGCTCGAGCTCTCCATAGAGGAGCGCATCTTGGAAGCAGCCTTTGCACCACCGTCAAATAACGAGCCCGCACTCGCGCCATCCTTTAGAGGCAAACCGCTTGCAGCAGGAGGAGTCCTGAAGCTATGGTGCGAGGACGAGAAATCGCTGGCGTGGCTCAAACGAACGGTAGCGGGACTGCAGTCACCGATCGAAGGAACCAGGCTGGCTGTCATCGGGCAGACGGACCTCGCGAAGCGCGTTCGCGCATCGCTCTGGCTGCCGAGGTCGACCAGCCTGGAACTCCCTAAGATCCACCAACTCTTAGCTGCCCAAAACCCATGGTACGCTGTCCAGACGTGGCAACTGTACAGCGCTACCATGCAAGAGCACGGCCTATACTTGTCCCTGGGCATCCCCGAATCGGAGGTCCCGAGAATCGAGGCGCGCGACCGCCGAGTCTCCTTCTTCACCGGCAGCGTGTACGTACTGTTCCACGCTGCCGGGGCAGGGGCTGGCGGGACGGTTGCCGCGCCCAGGGAAATGCCGCCCGCCAGCGGGCATACACAGGAACGAGAGACAACATCAACCGTTCCCAGCACGTCGGGCACAGCCCGCGCACACACAACGCCCGCAGTGACAAAGAGCGCTGTGACGGCAGTTGACGACGAGCACGACTCGTCTGACGGGGAGTCCGTGGACAGCAATGTTCTCGGTTCATCGTCAGACTAGAGTCGTACAGACCAACCTCCAGCACAAGCAAATCGCAACGGCTACCCTACGCAGGCTGCTGGAGGTTAACCACCACACAATAGCCCTAATCCAGGAGCCGTGGATTAGAGGCGACACCATATGTGGACTCAACAACATCGGAGGTAAGATATTGCACTGGAGCTCGGCTTCTAAGCCGAGAACATGCATATACATTCCCCGAACAATACCAGCATTGCTGCTGACCAACTTTTGTTCTAGAGATCTCACAGCCGTGGGAATACGAACAGGGCCCAATGATCAGATGCTTGTACTAGCTTCGGTCTACATGCCCGGTGATGAGGAGATCCCATCGAAGGAGCTGGCCGAGCTGGTGCAGCACTGTGAGGACCACGGCTGGCCAATAATACTCTCGGCAGATGCTAACGCCCACCATCCACTGTGGGGGAGCCCCGAGGCAAATAGACGAGTTGAGATCCTAACTGAATACATCTACACAACAACACTAACGGTAATCAACAAAGGCTCAGAGCCCACATTTGTCAGCTCCAGATATCAAACCATAGTAGACATTACACTGGCATCGGATGTGGCCGCGGAACTTGTCACGAACTGGCATGTGTCCGCCGAACCATCCTTTGCCGACCACAGACGTATCTGCTATGACATACGAGTGCAAGAGAGGGTCATACAACCAAAACGCAACCCACGTAATACCGACATTGCGAGATACAAGACCCTGCTCGAACAAGAAATAGCCATGTCTAATTTCAACGACATGAACACAAGCACTACACACATAGAACACAACACTAATTTACTAACAAAATGCATACAACGCAGCTACCAACAAGCCTGCCCCACCACACTACCGAAAACGAGTAGTAAAACCCTATGGTGGGGATCGGAACTGGAGAAACTCAGGCGCAATCTGAGACAACTCTTCAACCGGGCCAAAAACACAAGGAAAGACACGGACTGGGACAAATACAAAGAAGCCCAGTCGCACTACAAGAAACGCATACGATTCCGCAGGGGAGAATCCTGGCGAAATTTCTGCACCAACATTAATTCCACATGCGAGGCAGCCAGGGTAAAAAAGATCCTATCCCAGGACAGCAACAAGACCCTAGGCTCCATAAGAAAGCCTGATGGCACCTACGCAACCACAGACATGGAAATAAGCCAAATACTAATCAAAACGCACTTCCCAGGTTGCACAGTGACCGAAGACTGTGATTGGGAAGAATCAGAACACAGACCACCGACCCAGACAGACTGGACGATAGCCAACAACATGGTTACCGGGGACCGGCTGAAATGGGCAATTAACAGCTTCCAGCCGTATAAATCTGCAGGCCTGGACGAAATAACACCAGCACTCCTACAATGGGGCTGCACAACGATTGTGCCACAGCTACTCAGCATATATAGAGCATCTATAGCGCACAATTACATACCACGAAGGTGGAGGGAAGTAAAAGTCATATTTCTCCCAAAACCGGGCAAAATGGATTATACGCAAGCAAAATCGTTTAGACCTATCAGTTTGACCTCCTTCTTGCTTAAAACGCTGGAAAGGCTCGCTGACAGATACCTGCGGGAAGGCGCACTGCTACGCAGACCACTACACCCGCATCAACACGCCTACAGAAGTGGTAGATCAACGGAATCAGCGCTTCACTCCGTAGTGGGGACCATAGAGACAGCGCTATCTGACAAACTAATGATCTTAGGCGCCTTCATTGACATAGAGGGCGCCTTCGACAAGACTAAATTCACCAGCATTAGCCGTGCCCTTAACAAGTTCGGAGTTGAACAAACCGTCAGTGGATGGATTGATCAACTCCTGAAACAAAGGGCTATTCAGTTCACGGTTAATACCACCACAAGGGGGATAGTAGCAAAAGGCTGCCCACAGGGAGGGGTCCTATCACCCCTGCTCTGGAACATAGTGGTAGACGATCTGTTGAGAAATCTGAATGACAAATGCTTCTTCACGGTCGGCTACGCAGATGATATTACCATCCTAATCAAAGGAAACTCAGAAGACATGATCCATTATCGGATGCAAGCAGCGATCAGGATCATGGAACAATGGTGCAACCACCATGAACTGACGGTCAACCCAAATAAAACGGAGCTAGTACTTTTCACCAACAAAAGGAACACCCGTATGACCAGAAAACCAAAACTTTTTGGCACGGAGCTTAACTTATCGAGTGAAGTCAAGTACCTGGGCGTAACACTCGACCACAAGCTCAACTGGAATAAACACATCACCACTAAAACCACAAAAGCATGTACAATCTTCTGGCAGTGCAGGAGAATAATAGGCAAGAAATGGGGTCTAAAACCATTCATCACTCTATGGATCTACACTGCCATAATACGCCCCATGCTCACATACGGTGCAGTAGTGTGGTGGCCACGCACTCAACTAAGCACAGTCAAGAGCAAACTGCAGAGCATACAACGCCTCGCCTGTTTGGCCACAACAGGCTGCATGAAAACAACTCCAACGGCGGCACTGGAGGTGCTTCTCGACTTGCGACCACTGCACCTCATCATCCAGCAAGAAGCAGGTGCCGCTGCGATCCGGCTCGATAAGTTCGGGCTCTGGAGGAGAGATGACCGCATAACCCACGCACGCCTGAAAAGGACGTTAACAAACGAGATCCCGATGCTAGATGCAACGTGTGATCTCATACCTAAAACCTTTGTCTTTGACAAAAAATACCGCATACAACTGCAAGAAGAGCACAAGGATAGTTCTGGTATACATGAAGTTAGAGTATACACAGACGGCTCAAAAACAAAGTATGGGACGGGTGCCGGAGTGTTCTCCCATGACTTGAATATCAATCTCTCAACATCGCTTGGTAAACTCAACACCATCTTCCAAGCTGAATGCGTTGGGATAACAAGGGCGGCGACGGCGATCGCGGCCAGAAATGTGAGCAACCTGTCAATACGCATCATCACAGACAGCGCCTCAGTACTACAAGCTCTCGATGGCAACTGCTTTAATAGCGGCCTAATTATGGAGTGCCACCAAGAGCTGCAGAAAACTGCAACGAGAAATCGGGTCACGCTCCAGTGGATACGAGGACACAGTGACTCCACGGGCAATGACGCAGCAGACCAACTGGCAAAGAAAGGATCGGACACGACAACTCTAGGACCCGAACCAATTGTTCCGATACCGTTCAACCGACTAAGAACATGGTTACACGAGAGAACCCTACAACAACACGAAAAAGAGTGGGCAGAGTTAAAAGAGTGTAGGCAATCTAAAGATGCCTTTCCCCAATTAGACAAACGACTCTCGCAAAAACTGTTGCACTCCAACAGGAAAACACTCAAGCATCTGACTGGCATAATAACCGGCCACTGTCCACTAAACAAGCATCTCTACAACATCGGCGTCACGGACAGCCCACTATGCAGGGGCTGCATGGGGACCGAAGAAACACCCGCTCATATAATCCTACATTGTACCAGCGTGAGCGACCAACGGACGAAGTTCCTGAACAACCCCAGAACCATGAGCGAAGCCATACGCAATCCTGGTCAACTCATGACCTTCTGGAAGGAGCTTGCATGGTATGAGTAGCAGGCGACTACCACGTCACTGCTAACGCACAATGGCCCAATTAAGTGGCTAAGTGCGGAAAACACCTGTCCAACTAACTAACTAACTAACCTGCGGGAGTGAGTGGTCGGTACCTAGTGTCAAGTGTGAGTGTTACCTGCGGGAGTGAGTGGTCGGTACCTAGTGTCAAGTGTGAGTGTTACCTGCGGGTGTTAGTGGTCGGTACCTAGTGTCAAGTGTGAGTGTTACCTGTGGGAGTGAGTGGTCGAATGGTCGGTACCTCACAGTGTCAATAAGAGTGTTACCTGCGGGAGTGAGTGGTCAGTACCTAGTGTCAAGTGTGATTGTTACCTGCAGGAGTGAGTGTTCGGTACCCAGGACAAGTGTGAGTGTTACCTGCGGGATTGATTGGTTGGTACCTAGTGTCAAGTGTGAGTGTTACCTGCGGGAGAGAGTGGTCGGTACCTAGTGTCAAGTGTGATTGTTACCTGCGGGAGGGAGTGGTAGTTACCTAGTGTGAAGTGTGAGTGTTACCTGCGGGAGTGAGTGGTCGGTACCTAGTGTCAAGTGTGAGTGTTACCTGTGGGAGTGAGTGGTCGGTACCTAGTGTCAAATGTGAGTGTTACCTGCGGGAGTTAGTGGTCGGTACCTAGTGTCAAGTGTGAGTGTTACCTGCGGGAATGAGTGGTCGGTACGTAGTGTCAAGTGTGAGTGTTACCTGCGGGAGTGATTGGTCGGTACCTAGTGTCAAGTGTGATTGTTACCTGTGGGAGTGAGTGGTCGGTACCTAGTGTGAAGTGTGAGTGTTACCTGCGGGAGTGAGAGGTCGGTACCTAGTGTCAAGTGTGATTGTTACCTGTGGGAGTGAGTGGTCGGTACCTAGTGTGAAGTGTGAGTGTTACCTGCGGGAGTGAGAGGTCGGTACGTAGTGTCAAGTGTGAGTGTTACCTGCGGGAATGAGTGGTCGGTACATAGTGTCAAGTGTGAGTGTTACCTGCGGGAGTGAGTGATCGGTACCTAGTGTCAAGTGTGAGTGTTACCTGCGGGAGTGAGAGGTCGGTACCTAGTGTCAAGTGTGATTGTTACCTGTGGGAGTGAGTGGTCGGTACCTAGTGTGAAGTGTGAGTGTTACCTGCGGGAGTGAGAGGTCGGTACCTAGTGTCAAGTGTGATTGTTACCTGTGGGAGTGAGTGGTCGGTACCTAGTGTCAAGTGTGAGTGTTACCTGCGGGAGTGAGAGGTCGGTACCTAGTGTCAAGTGTGGGTGTTACCTGCAGGAGTGAGTGGTCGCGGGCGCGGCGTGGCGGAGGGCTGCGCGTTGTGGTTGTCATCGCGCGGGGGACTCGCTGCCGCGCCCTCTGCGTTGTTGTTGCTCGGAGGACCCGGGCCCTCGCCACCGCCCGCCTCGATCTGGAGCTGTGAGCAACACAAACAATATTTAATACACAATCCAAAATATAGTACTTAGCCTCTTGCTGAATTTCAACTACAGGTCAGTATCAAGGCTAACCCATCCCTATGGCGAACTGAACAGCCGTTCTGGGGACCGAGAATCAAGAAGCGCTAAAGCCGAGCATCGACTGCACTTCGAGTATTTTTTATAGTAACAAGGGAGGAACGATGAAAATTATTTTGCTCCAACCTAAACTTAGCCATTGATTTCATTGGGCATTGATCTCACTCTAACATGAAGCGCCGGTGTTAAAATTGAGTGCATATTTGGACTTTGCTGTAATGCTATGTAAGCGATTAAACCTGACCAAATTGGTATTCAAAGTCTTAAGAGTGAAGATATGTATTTTTTTTTATATGTTATGGAGGAATCTTCGCACTTTATTTTATATATTATTATTATTATTTTAAACGTAACTAAGTCTTAAAATACTATACAAAGAAATATATACAGAACATACAAAAAATATATACAGAAAAAGAAAAAAAAAATTAGAGCACGTCATGAAATTCATCCACATCGCCGTCAACTGGCAGCGTGCCCAGAACGCTGGCAGCGTTGCCACGTTGTATGGCGATACTTACCTTCTGGGCCAAATACAACCCAGCCTTCTGGTCACGCGAGGCGTCGACAAGTCTCTTTGCGATGTCTCTAAAAAGAGATCTCGCACTTGGACCCCATGGCCCCAACGTTTCGACCCCAAACGGCTCAAATACGTAATCCCCTACTAGGTTAACGTATTTGCGCCGTTTGAGGGTCTCTGCTGTAGCAGCAGCAGCGCCCGCACAACCGGCTGTGCTAGGAAGATGTGATGGCGCGAGGGTATCGACACACGTTGCGTCCCATACCAAAGGCCTACCCAACTTCCATGGCGGTAAAGACATACCGTCTGGTCTTTTGCCGTCGTTGCGTACCAGGCCCTGAGGTTCAAGGTGGGCTGGAACGCCAGCGGAGACAAGAGCCCGACGGAGAAGGTCATTAAGGTTGCCGTGTCGTGAAATACGACCTGCGCTCCTGCTGCATGAAAGGCCATGGTGACCAAGGCTGTCGACAGCCTCTCCACAGTGACAGCGATGTGGAGTAACACATGGCGCGCCTAAACGGAGGCAAGACGCGATGCGGAAGGTCGTATCGTCCAGCATGGTACCGATGTTGGACGATGGCAGTGCTTGAAGCCAGAGGCCCGACTCCCACTCTCCCACAGCCAGTAGGCGAGCACGCTCTGCAGCATTAGATGATGTGCTAAGAAGGTTTTCTCGTATTCTGCTGCAAAGCGGCCCATCCCACTGCCTCTGAGAGGATAGGTTTCGGGGTAACTCAGTGCTTGGACAAGCTCTTCTCCAAGCATTCGTGGCATCGGTCTTACACGGCACCTCAGAATCAACCAGTGTTGGTGCTAAGATTTTCCTGGTCAATTCTGCAGTGCTGTGGACCGAGGACAGGAATGCTGGTAGGCTAACATCAGAAATTTTTCGAATACCGAGGCCGCCAAAACGTACAGGTAAGGACGCCTGTAGCCACAATCGGTCATTCAGTGCTATATTCAAAATTTTACTAAGAGTAGTTTGTATAATTTTGTCCATTTCAATGAGTAGGCTCGAATTTTTCCAAAAAGGCGAAGCTCGAATAGCGTGAGTAAATTTAGGCACGAAAAGACAATACCGAATTATAGTGAAAGCCGAATGAATGTTAATTTTGAGGAGCCTGTCCGAAATTTCACTAAAATTTTGAATTTTTTCATGAATAAATGTATCGAAACCTTCGTCTAAAATCGGGGACCCAAGGAGGCGACGAGAACTTTTTTCAATGTGGGTTATATTGGGAGTCAGAAATTGAAATTTGGAAAGTATAGAGGATTTATTTTAGTAATCAGGCCTAGAATATAATCCGAAGTACAAAGATGTATGTATATTCAGTAAGGATATATTAAACGTACAAAAAACATTCGAAGAGTATTTTTTTCTAAAGAAAATACTTTTATATCCTTCAAAACCGTACTACAAAACCTCTTATACCTTTTACGAGAGTAAAAGGTATAGAGATTCCACATACCGCAACAAATAAATCAAGGCGGTATGTTTTTCATAATTTAGCAATTTTCGTCGACTTGAATAATTTGGAATTTGCGTCGGAAACATAATCCATCAACGTCGACATAATACGACGCGACACGACGCGACAACGACACCGATATACTACACACACTAACGATAAGGGTATTTCTGTTTTGTATATTGGTTACGTTTAGAATCTTCACGAAGTGAAATGTAATGGTGCTGATACACCTGGGCATTCACTTGTAACAGAACAGCGAGCATTCGCCGTTTTTTCTTTTGCCGAACATTGCTACAAACATTTTCACAAACACTCTACTCAGCAAAAATATCAAAGCGAAATTAGAGGCAATTCGCTAGAATGCTCGACAGCACGTACGTAAGAATGCTCGCTAAAGCATATTTGCTGTTTTTTTTTTGTAACATTCGCAGGAATGCTCATTACAGGTGGATACTCAAATGTATTAGCATGATAATACCCACAGATCTTAGGTGTTTTCAGCACAGTGTGTGGTTTTACAACAGTTATAATTTGTCTATAACAAGTTTTCGTGAACAATAAACACCACAGAGGCACTATTCGCAGAAAAGAGAAAGAAAGCCGCCGCTAGTGCCGCGTGGATTTAACATACAACCGTAGTAGTAGTTACGAGATAACGCGAGTGATGTGAAACCTTACAACAGCACCGCGTTAATTCAGTTCACGGTTACTTTCAATAGAATGCCATAAATTAAATACATCGCAACAGTGATCATGGAGTTATCTCACCGTCACTTCTCATCCTCGGCGATAGCCCAGTGGTGTACGTAACGGACTGCCCGAGACGATGGTCTCGGGTTAGATCCCCAAGTACCCCGGGCACACACCTCTGACTTTTCGAGTTATGTGTGCATTATAAAGTAATTATCGCTCGCTTAATGATGTGCCCGGTAGATGGTAATAGCCTCGCCCTCTATTACATTGGGACCGAAACATAACTGGCGAAGTGTGGGTATGTTATGTTATGTTTTCATCCTATGCGATTTGTTGGTTTATCATCATCATTGTCAGCTTGCCTAGTCCACTGCTTGATATACCTAGGTCTCTCCAACGGCACGCCACTGAGCCCTATTTTTGGCTCTTAGTGTCATTTAAACAACAACTTACAATATACATTATTACATAATTTTGTAGGCTATTTATTTAGTCATATTGATATTTTTATATCTTCCTCTTGTAGCTAAAATAAACTCGCAGGGATTGAAGTGGAGGTGAAAGTTATTGTGGGCAGTTATTTATATAAGCTATGACTTGCACGTTTCAAACTAATAAGAGAAGAAGGTAAACAGATCCTCTCCTTCTTTTCCCAAATAGCCATATTCGTCTTATTAGCTGTCACCTGTCCCTACAGGAAATAAAGAAACTATGAGATTTCTCTCAAATATTCTTGTTCAAATCTATGGCGCTCTCACTAACAGGGCGAAACGAAATAGTAGGCATAGGTACTGCACTTTACAATAATGTTTAATGAGAAAGTGAAAAACCCCGCAGTCGTGCCAGTTATAATACTCTATCCGCGTGGCTCCATCTTACAAAAATACGCTTTCCGAGTGAAATCTCTTTTTATTCTTAAAAGGGACATTATAAGTGAGTAAGTAAGTGATGTGATAGTAAAAACCTTTATAAGACTCGGTAATCTTAAACTCTACTTCAGGCAATCCAATACTCTTCTCAGCATATTACACAAATTCCCAGCAGCAACAAAGGCCCACGAAACCAAGTATTTTTGTTAATTTAGCTCGTTAATTACTTCGAGGCGTACATTATAAATACGCCCAATTAAACTTTGAAGCGCCCTGACCTCGTCTGTTTGCTGGGAGGCTTGTGTTGCGAACCTCACAGACAATATTATACAGAACTTGGATAACTTATTAATGATGTTCTGAATATCCGTATCCGTATTCGCGGATATCCGAGAAAGAAGAAAGGTCCGTATCCGTATCCATATCTGCGGATCTTGACACCAAATATCCGTATTCCGATCCGTATCCGCGGATATACATTTTTACCCGGTACATCATTATAAAATAAATATTAATATTCTACCACATACACACATCACCATCTACTCCCAAGCTAAGCAGAGCTTGTGTTATGGGTACTAGGTAGATAATGGATAAACATACATGTATACTTTCTTTTTTTAGTAAAGACATACATATTATACAATCATAGAAACACCCCTTATAACTTATACATTCTAACTGTGAAGGCAATATAATAAGAAAGTATTATTTGTAACAATAAGAGACGTTAAAGCGACCCGACCTATCTCTTTCATCGGATATCAATTGATCAACCGACGGAAACTTGTCGTTAGTGTAATATTATCATCCTACCTATACTTACTGAATACAAAAGGCTTCAGCTTCGAGAAATTGAAACACGTTAAGTACCGTCGAGGCCAATGGAAAAGAAAATGTCAAGTTTATCAAGCAATAGTAATAGTATAATTTTGACGACTAAACGGATATTTTTAAACAAACGAGATTATTTTAAGTATTTACGGTATAGGCTGACGAAAATAACAACATATAGAAGATCAAAATAAAATCGTTGTGTCTGCAACTTATTTTGGTTAAACTTTATTAAGCAGCATAGTTACATTAATAAAAATACGTAAAAGAAAATATTGCACGGTTAAGAACTGTAGCAAAAAAGTACCAGTTCCCTAATAAAAGTGGGCATAATTTGCATGGTGGGTAATATTTTGAACCTCGACCTCCGTGATGAGGTATTGGGCCTCGTCTGCGCCGCGCGCCGCATGCGACAACCGCCGCCGGCCGCACGCGATGTCTTCCTACTGATGAAATATTGCCGGCTTACCTTAATTTATTCCTCAACTGTAATTAGGTACGTAAAAGTATAATTAGGAAGTACAAACTGTTGTTTACTGTTTACGGAAATTTATAGTCACTCTAGGTTTAAGAACCACGGCAAGAGCAGTTATATCATGTAGTTATCTATCTCTAGACTCTCATAGGCTGTCAAAAATCTCTATGAAATTCCTAAATAATTTACATTACGTACAGTAGGTAAGTATTATTGAAATCGAACTACGGTTTATGGATTCTACCGCGATATATTGGTTTTAGTTAAATTACATTTAAACTTAATGATTTAGAACTACATTTTTTTATTATTACTAGCCGACGTTTCAGTTTTGTTACAGGAACCGTGGTCACGGCAGGCTGTGGGGATATTTGTCTTTGTCTTGAATTTAAAAGTTATCTTAAAGTACCCGAACATTTTTCAACTAGGTATTTCTGTTACTATCAACGCAGAATGTGGCTTACTGTGTCTTGATGTCTTAATAAAGTAGGTATTAGTATTATTTCCACGCTGCAACTCAGCCCAAAGCAATGTTCTGCTGCTTTGCGACTGTATGTGGGTAATGTGTTGCAGCCATTTTTTTTGTTTTTTATAGTATAAGGCGGAAAACGAGCAGACGGATCGCCTGATGGTAAGCAATTACCGCCGCCCATGGACACAAGCAACACCACAGGAGTCACAAGTGCGTTGCCGCCCCTTGGTGTTGGGAAAAGGGAAAGGATAAGGAGTAGGATGAGGGAGAAGGAATAGGGGAAAGGGCCTCCGGCACTCTCACTCACCGAACGAAACGCAACAGTTTAGGTACTGTTACTTTACGTCGATTTTCTGTGAGAGGGTAGTAGGTACTTCCCCGGTCGAGCCGGCCCATTCATGCTGAAATCAGCAAGGCTCTACTACGTAAAAACAATACACCATTGATGAACTTACTACAATGAAACGCTATGATCGATCAGTAAACGCGTACGTTTACTATCAAATAATCTTTATATACATACATTTACCGTAACCCCCAAAATAAGTCACGAAGTACGTAACAACGACGTATTTGTAGGAATTGTCTCGAGACTACGTCGAGCGCTCGCGACATATTATAACTTATGTAATCACACTTTCAGGTCGTAAACCCGGTATTAATGCATGGAACGTGTTCGCGTTTCAGTGTCATTATCTCAGAACATGTAACTCTTTCATAATACGATGCTCAGTATCTTTAGGCTAACAAGTGATCGCAGGCTTTATTTCTTCTCGATTTCCGATAATAATGAACAACTGGGTTGTTATAATTTGTACATATATTATAAGGTTCTTATATTTTTGTTTGGCTGGTAGGGTAGAAACTGGTTTGAAGATTATGCTTGATAATTTATGATAAATAGTTAGTCAATTGTTAATATTATAAATTCGAAAGTGTGTTTTCATGTTGTCCTTCTTTCACGAAAAACCTACGGAATAGATTTTGATGAAGCCTGACATTAACAATTTTTTGCAAAGCTTATATCTTCATCAGTATAATACATGGGCTTCCTTTTGTCGCAATAACCAACAATCACAAGGGCGGAGCTGCGGGCAAAGTTTAGTTTTCAATAAAGTGAGGTATTACTATATGCTGGCACAAACATGTTCTGAGCATAACTCCGATCCCAAAGTAACGCACTCACCTGAGGGATCATCCTAGTAAATAGTAAATGAAGACACTGGACTCAGTTGAGTAAAAAGCTAGAAACTCTGAGAAATATATATAAAGGCTATATTGAAAGTCCAATCCAATGGGAAGCCAGGTCGGCTGCTAGTTAGTTATACTTGACTCAGAAGGACCAACTTGATCAAACTATTTACTACCTACTACAAAAGGGTAGGGTAACTATTAATATTACGTATGTACACTATTACGTAGTCCTGAAAATCAAAGTTGTTCAAGTACCAATATCCGTACACGTGTACATAATAGGTACCTTCACGAACAAATACAAGTGTATACAAATGCGTGGATATCACAAAAAGTTGTCACTTTAGAGTATTTGCTCGCTACTCCCCAATATGTTATTATATTCGTCACAGTCGACAGTCACATTGTAGAGAGTAGGATCACTGTACCTAGTGCCCTACTTGTATCAGAGTCACTTACTAGGTCCTTCGGTCATTCACCCTGAATTCGTACAGTCACTGTCTCAAGTGGGTAGACATTATTTAATCTATTTAAACGTTATTGAAACTAGCTCTTATTCGTACTCAAAATTAATCATGGTATATCAGTTTATCTGTTTGTAGTAAATCCCTTAAACCCTAAATGTTTTGAATTAAAATGTAACATCTATTATGGTAAATTAGAAAGCATCAATAATAGAGTCATAAAAAGAAAGCATGGCGAAAAAATCAAATATAAATATTTGGCGAACATTATGGTCAACATCATCATCAGCCCTTTATAGTGCCCTACTGCTGGGCACGGGTCTCTTCTCACTATGAGAAGGGTAAGATCCTAGTCCACCATGCTCGCCAAGTGCGGGTTGGCAGACTTCACATGTCTTTCGAGAACATTATGGAGAACTCTCAGACATGCAGGTTTCCTCACGATGTTTTGCTTCACCGATAAGCAAGCGATAATTAACAATTTAATACGCACTTAACTTCGAAAAGTCATTGGTGCATGCGTGATTCGAACCCGAGACCGTCTGCCTAGCAGTCTGTCGATCTCTCCACTCGGCTATCGCTGCTTCGTCATGATACATTATGATAATATTTCAGAAATCCATGCTCGCTTTGGACTACGTAGTGGGTTATTAGTTTTGCATCAAGTAAAGACCCATAGCCAGCAGTGAGGCAGATCATAAAAATGACAGAAAATAATAGGTTTAGCCTATAGTCTAGTTATCTATTAAACACCACACAAAATTGGGTACTGAGTTCAGTCCATTGTAAAGGGTCGGATCTATTTTTGACGTAAACCACAGCACAGGTGTCGTCAGTGTCGTGTACCTACGTACGTACTCGCATGTAGGTTGAGGGGCATAGGCGCCCTATTACACTAAACGTCCGAAACCTAATATTGATGAACCGTCTGGGAGCCCAGTACTACTTATTTACTTGCTAAATAGCTATGTTTATATTCAAAGCTGTAGCTTTGAATAAAGCTTAATTAATAGGCAAACGGCAGGGTACACTTTGTCTGACCATATAATATAACAGCCAGAGGTCTGCTAACTGGTCTAACCAGATATGACAGAGTATCAACTTTTCCACAGAGCGACTGCCGTCCTCCGCAACCCAAAGGGATAGCGATATTCCATGGTTTAGACCAGAACATCGAAAAGTCATTGGTGCGCGCCGTGGATTCGAACCCGATACCGTCTGCATGGCAGTCCGTTGGTATCTCCACTAGGCTATCGCTGCCTATACTAGGCTATGGCTGCCTATTATCTAGTAATATATGTATTATATACTATATATAGTAGGCACTATTCGCAGAAATGAGAAAGAAAAACGCGGCGAGAGCCGCGGGAAATTAATATTATATATCCGTAGTAGTACAAGTAGATACCGCGAGTGATGTGAAACCTTACAACAGTGCCGCGATATTTCAGTTCACGGATACCTCCAATATGATGTCACAAATAACATCGCAATAGCGATAATGGAGTTATCTTCCCGTCACTTCGCGTCATAAGCGATTTGTTGGTTCATCATCATCATTGTCAGCTTACCATAGTCCACTGCTTGATATACCTAGGTGTCTCCAATGGCACGCCAGTGAGACCTATTTTTGGCTCTTAGTGGCATTTAAACAACAACCTACAATATACATTATTACATAATTTTGTAGGCTATTTATTTATTTAAGTACCTAAAATAAACTCGCAGGGATTGAAGTGGAAGTGAAAGTTACCGTGGTAAGTTATTAATATAAGCTATGACTCGCACGTTTTAAACTAATAAGAGAAGAAGGTAAACAGATCCTCACCTTCTTTTACCAAATAGCCATATTCGTCTTATTAGCTGTCACCTGTCCCTACAGGAAATAAAGAAACTATGAGATTTCTCTCAAATATTCTTGTTCAGATCTACGGCGCTCTCACTAACAGGGCGAAACGAAATAGTAGGCATAGGTACTGCACTTTACAATAATGTTCAATGAGAAAGTGAAAAACCCCGCAGTCGTGCCAGTTATAATACTCTATCCGCGTGGCTCTTTCTTACAAAAATACGCTTTCCGAATGAAATCTCTTTTTATTCTTAAAAGGGACATTATAAGTGAGTAAGTAAGTGATGTGATAGTAAAAACCTTTATAAGACTCGGTAATCTTAAACTCTACTTCAGGCAATCCAGTAATCTTCTCAGCATATTACACAAATTCCCAGCAGCAGCAAAGGCCCACGAAACCAAGTATTTTTGTTAATTTAGCTCGTTAATTACTTCGAGGCGTACATTATAAATACGCCCAATTAAACTTTGAAGCGCCCTGACCTCGTCTGTTTGCTGAGAGGCTTGTGTTGTGAACCTCACAGACAATATTATACAGAACTTGGATAACTTATTAATGATGTTCTGAATATCCGTATCCGTATTCGCGGATATCCGAGAAAGAAGAAAGGTCCGTATCCGTATCCATATCTGCGGATCTTGACACCAAATATCCGTATTCCGATCCGTATCCGCGGATATACATTTTTACCCGGTACATCATTATAAAATAAATATTAATATTCTACCACATACACACATCACCATCTACTCCCAAGCTAAGCAGAGCTTGTGTTATGGGTACTAGGTAGATAATGGATAAACATACATGTATACTTTCTTTTTTTAGTAAAGACATACATATTATACAATCATAGAAACACCCCTTATAACTTATACATTCTAACTGTGAAGGCAATATAATAAGAAAGTATTATTTGTAACAATAAGAGACGTTAAAGCGACCCGACCTATCTCTTTCATCGGATATCAATTGATCAACCGACGGAAACTTGTCGTTAGTGTAATATTATCATCCTACCTATACTTACTGAATACAAAAGGCTTCAGCTTCGAGAAATTGAAACACGATAAGTACCGTCGAGGCCAATGGAAAAGAAAATGTCAAGTTTAACAAGCAATAGTAATAGTATAATTTTGACGACTAAACGGATATTTTTAAACAAACGAGATTATTTTAAGTATTTACGGTATAGGCTGACGAAAATAACAACATATAGAAGATCAAAATAAAATCGTTGTGTCTGCAACTTATTTTGGTTAAACTTTATTAAGCAGCATAGTTACATTAATAAAAATACGTAAAAGAAAATATTGCACGGTTAAGAACTGTAGCAAAAAAGTACCAGTTCCCTAATAAAAGTGGGCATAATTTGCATGGTGGGTAATATTTTGAACCTCGACCTCCGTGATGAGGTATTGGGCCTAGTCTGCGCCGCGCGCCGCATGCGACAACCGCCTGCCGCCGGCCGCACGCGATGTCTTCCTTCTAATGAAATATTGCCGGCTTACCTTAATTTATTCCTCAACTGTAATTACGTACGTAAAAGTATAATTAGGAAGTACAAACTGTAGTTTACTGTTTACGGAAATTTATAGTGCCTCTATTTTTAAGAAGCACGGCAAGAGCAGTTAGTTATATTATGTAGTTATCTCTAGGCTCTCTCATAGGCTCTCAAAAATCAGTCAATCAATAAATACCACATGAGATCAACACAGTAGGCAAGTATTATTGAAATCGAACTACGGTTTATGGATTCTACCGCGATATATTGGTTTTAGTTAAATTACATTTGAACTTAATGATCTACAACAACATTTTTTTATTATTACTAGCCGACGTTTCAGTTTCGTTACAGGAACCGTGTACACGGCAGACTGTGGGGATATTTGTCTTTGTCTTGAATTTAAAAGTTATCTTAAAGTACCCGAACATTTTTCAACTAGGTATTTCTATTACTATCAACGCAGAATGTAGCTTATTGTGTCTTGATGTCTTAATAAAGTATTAGTATTATTTCCACGCTGCAACTCAGCCCGAAGCAATGTTCTGCTGCTTTGCGACTGTATGTGGGTAATGTGTAGCAGTCATATTTTTTTTTATACTATAAGGCGGCAAACGAGCAGACGGATCGCCTGATGGTAAGCAATTACCGCCGCCCATGGACACAAGCAACACCACAGGAGTCACAAGTGCGTTGCCGCCCCTTGGGGTTGGGAAAAGGGATAGGATAAGGAGTAGGATGAGGGAGAAGGAATAGGGGAAAGGGCCTCCGGCACTCTCACTCACCGAACGAAACGCAACAGTTAAGGTACTGTTACTTTACGTCGATTATCTGTGAGAGGGTAATACTGCCCCGGTCGAGCCGGCCCATTCATGCTGAAATCAGCAAGGCACTACCTAGAAACAATACACCATTGATGAACTTACTGCAATGAAACGCTATGATCGATCAGCAAACGCGTACGTTTACTATCAAGATTATTACATCAATTTACCGTAACCCCCAAAATAAGTCACGAAGTACGTAACAACGACGTATTTGTAGGAATTGTCTCGAGACTACGTCGAGCGCTCGCGACATATACCTTATGTACTCACACTTTCAGGTCGTAAACCCGGTATTAATGCATGAAACATGTTCACGTTTCAGTGTCATTATCTCAGAACATGTAGGTAACTCTTTCATAATAAGGTGCTCGGTATCTTTAGGCGAACAAGTGATCAGATGCTGTATTTCTTCTCAACAAATTTCGATAATAATGAGCTACTGAGCGATTGTTATGGTTTGAAAAACTTACACAACTTCATATACCTACTTCTGGTTGATCAGAGGGCTATTCAAGCAGGCGTTTTGGCTGAAAAGAGGGGTGAAACATGGTATGTATTGGGGTTAGGAATTTGACGATGTGAGAGATAAAATCTATACCTAATCTACAAAACTGCAATATATAGTTTACTGTACCACGTAATAAATACTTTAGACTACATAATAACGACCTAACTATACGAGTGCGGGAAGACGACTGCTGCGCCGTACTTACACTTTAACGTGCCTTGTATATAATTTGTAGCGTCAGCAGCCGCTATGAATGATTGAAGATTTAATGTTAATTAGTTAATTTATAATACTAATTTAAATTTATAAATGTGAACGGGTGTTATTTTTATTGCGAGTGTCAAGTCTAGTTCCATAAAGTCGGATATTATTTTATGCTAGCATTCTGATCCCATTGTACCCGTGGGATCATTCTGCAAAATAGCAACTGAAGACACGGGAGTCAGTTGAGTAAAAAGCTAAAGAAATATAGGCTATATTTAAACTCCACCCGTACGAAGGCGGTCGGGCCAGGTCGGGCCTCTAGTTATACCTATTTGGCTCGGATGAACGAACTTGTTCAAACTATCTATTAGCAACTACAAAAGGGTAGGAACTATTACGTGGGAACACTATTAACCCTAAAAAGCAAAGTTCCTCAAGTACTAATATCCCTACACGTGTCCATATCTTCAAGTACAAATACAAGTGTATACAAATGCGTGGATATCACGAAAAGTTGTCACTTGAGTGTATTTGCTCGCTACTCCCCAATATGTTATTACATTCGTCACAGTCGACAGTCACATTGTAGAGAGTAGGATCGCTGTACCTAGTGCCCTACTTGTATCAATGTCGCCTACTATATTCGGTTATTCACCCTAAATTCGTATCGTCAGCCTCTAAAGTGGGTACACATTATTTTATCTATTTAAACGTTATTGAAACGAACGCTTACGAAAGTAATCATGGTATATAGATTTATCTATAAGTAGTTAATGTCTGATAAGTAGATGTCTTGAATAAACATGTAACATCTTTATGGTAAGTTAGAAAGCATCACTATCTAAAAGAGTCATTAACGAGAGCATACTGAAAAAAGCAAATATGTATATTTGGAGAACACTGAAAATATTTGACAAATCCTTGTGCATTTTAGAAGAGTGTAGAGTTTGTCTACCCGCTTTGGACCACGTAGTAGATTAACTCGTCTCATTCTTAGTCCAGACCCGCAACCAGTAATTAGTCAATTTAAAAAAGTCAGATATTAATAGGTACAGTCTATAGTCTAGTTCTCTATTTATCACAACACCTAATTGGGTATTAAATTCAGTCTATTGTAAAGGGTCGGATCTATTTTTGTACGTAAACCACACTGCACAGGTATCGTGTACCTACGTATGTACTCGCATGTAGGTTGAAGGGCATAGGCGCCCTATTACGCTGAACGTCCGAAACCTAATATTGATGAACCGTCTGGGAGCCTAGTACCTACTATTTATTTACTTGCAAAATAGCTATGTTTTTATTCAAAGACTTTCTTAATTAATAGCCAAACGTTATTAATATCACCCGGTTAATTAAATTGAATAAACTGTTAAGTTTAACAATTACAATTATTTTCATCAGCTGCAGCCCAAACTTATAACTTTGTAGCACAGGGTACACTTTGATCATATAATATGACGGAATATAATCTTCTCTACGGAGCAAATGCCGTGTAAATTCCACAACCCATTTTTCTCTTGTTAGACAGGCATCAGGCCATAAGAGAGTACTATACATGTCTGCCGAATACGCATAGGTTTTTTACAATATCACTTTAATGTGTGTATTTACACGGTGGAATATAAATAAGTAATAAGTGTTTAAGTTTTGTATGCTACGAGTCCGATGCCACTTATTTAACCGACTTCAAAAAAAGGAGGTTCTCAGTTTGACCTTGGACAAACATTCATACATAGTTATGTATGTATGTATGTTTGTCTGCGATTATCTCGCGTTTGGCCGAACCGATTTTGATGCAGTTTTCAGAAAAGTATTTGTAGGTGAAGGTTTTAGTATCTTAACCGACTTAAAAAAAAAGTTTCTGAGTTTGAGTCGTATATATGTATGTAAGTTTATCCGCGTTTCCGCGATTATCTCGCGATTGGCCGAACCGATTTTGATGCGGTTTTCAGAAAAGTATTTGTTACACTTAGGAGAAGGTTTGAGTATCTTAACCGACTTCAAAAAAAAGGTTCTGAGTTTGACCCGTATATATGTAAGTTTGCCCGCGATTAACTCGAGTTTGGCTGAACTGCGATTGCCTTGATAGTTCGCTGTTACTGGAGCTATGGAAATGTATCCATCACCATCTTTAAGACGCATTCCTATTGATGGCTCATCAAATAATGTCAAAAAGGCAACAGAACAAAATTATTTCGAACTTTTCAATGGGTTGCTTTTTTGAAGGAGGGTCTCTTTTTTTTAAAGAAACTAAATACTTAGTTAATATTTTTGTTCCGATTTTTAAGTTTTCATTTTTGTTTTGTTTTTTTTTCTTATTATTTTTTGAAATAAATAGGTAGGTACTTATTGAGGGTATTTCTAATCTTATCTCTTTGTCGTCGTTTATTTGTATAACATGTTATTTCCAACCGAACTTGATGATTCGTTGAAAATTAAATCAAAATCCATACTAATATAAATAGGTTATATATGTTTGTATGTCTTACTTTCACGTTGGACCAATATTATCGTATGATTTTTGTCTAAGGAGATGACTAGGAGACTGGCGCGTTATATTGGCTACTTCTTTTCTTCTTCATTATAAACGACAGCCACGCGGCCAAAATCTAGTGTCATCATCGCCCTAGCGTTATTCCGGTTGCATCTAAGGCTGACACGCCTTGGAGCCCGAGCTCCGCTAACTGGTCTAACCAGATATGACAGAATATCAAATGCTAACATGGCGACTAAACGTCAGCTTGTCGTCGATGGTGACAGCCAGCAACTTCATCTCCCTTGACCTTTTCCACAGAGCAACTGCTGTCTGACCTCCGCAACCCAAAGGGATAGCGATATACCAAGGTTTAGACCAGCATCAGTTTATTTGAGGGTAATGACTCCCCGTAACGACTGTCAAAGATCTTCATGACAGCCGGAACCGACGGTTTAATGTGCTCTCCGAGGCATGGGGCAAGCGATAATTAGCAATTTAATACCTACACACTTAACTTCGAAAAGTCATTTGTGTGCGCCGAGGATTCGAACCCGGTACTCTCTGCATGGCAGTCCGCTGGTATTTCCACTAGGCTATCGCTGCCTATACTAGGCTATCGCTGCCTATAATCTAGTAATATATGTATTATATTGGTACTGTAATATATATAGTAGGCAGGATATCCGTTTTCCAATACGGGTACTTGAACAAAGTCGCGACAGCTCAAAAGAAAGAGCTAAGCACCTTGTTCCGCAGTTACCTCTAGTTTCCGAGCACCACGTATGTAACATACAGATTGTAAGTCTTTATACCTAAGGTTATATACATACTTACTCGTACTGAAGCAAAGATATTCGCGACATTTTGTCTTTTGTACACAAAACACAAAAAACTAAATTACCTTACTTTCATGTTGAGGGTCGACATTTTCTTTTAATAGTTTCCTTTGCCTTTCAGTCTTTACTTCTTTATGTATTTATTCTTCATTTGCTGCTGTTAAAATACACGTACCTAATATATTGATAAGGTACAATATTGAAATGTATATAAATTGTGAATCTATCAATTACAATTAAATCTACTACATTTACATACGGAAGGCATAAACAGGTTAAGCATGATCCTATCGAGTGATAATTAACCATTACGCTTCATATTATTATAGTATAATATTAGGCTATGTTCTATCTATCTCTTCAGTTTCCATATACTTCTTCTGCGTGGCGATTATTAATCCCGGTCTATACTAGGGCCAGTCTTCCTACTCATCTTTCTCCATTTTTGCCTGTCTTTTACATCCTACAAAGTCAATTCCAACGCACAATTATTTTGTTTTGTCATAAAGTCAGCTTCCTGTAAGCTGATTAAACTTGATTCTTGCATCTATCCTTGTCTCGCAGTATCGTGTCTTCATTCATCACGTGTCGCTAATAATAAAATACGATCCGTCTAAATGTATCCTTGTTTTTATAATAATTTATTTTTAAAACGTTACGGCAAGGCCTGCTGTGGCGTGACAACCCTCTGTAACGTTTTGTTGTCAAGTTTCTTTGCAACCGACTGTCTTAAAAACTGGAACTGTTGTTTGTGAAAGAAATATTAGTGTTTACAGAGTTGCGGCATTTTTATAAATTTTATTGATGTAGCTTAATTTTGAATAATGTGTCTTTAAATATAATTACAATGCATAGAATAAGATGATTTTATTTAAGCGAGACAATGATTTAGTAACTTTTAAAACGTATAATAATATCGTCATGACTAACATAGAGATGGATACCTATATATCTTTATTGCGAGCCTCACAATCCCGTTGTTCTAGTCCCGACAAAGTCCTTGAACACACTTGGGTTCATCATCATCAGCCTTTAACAGTCCACTGCTGGACTAGGCCTCTCCTTTGAAAGGAGGAATTGGCCTACTATACCACGCTGGCCAAACGGGTTGGTATAGGGTTTGTATCAAGTTTTCCTTCTCTTACAGTGGTGTTCTCTGCATAATATGCTCCCTCTGTCGGCTCTTACGACACCCATGGGATGATATGGGGTGGTGACATTCCGTATTCTTAACCCGTCACCACACGGACAGGACACTTGGGTACGCAAATATTATACCTACTGCGGTCATTGCTTTGTTTATATACGTATCAAAATGATTTATAATGAGGTACAGTAACGACCTAAAATAACCACGGAGCGCCACAACTATCAGTTACTCGCCGTGTACCTAAGTACATACTTACGAGAGCCGACAATATTTATAGTGATCCGGGTATTGGTGTCGCACTAATATTTATTGAATTGGAGGTATAAATTGTACCGCAAGATTAAGGCAGCCTCGCACTAAATACCTATTAATTATAAGTGGCTCTCGCAGTGGGTTCCGTATGGCCAAATGCGGATATGAAATACAGTTAAAGTTATTTAACGATAAATTTAAATGGGAACTAAGTAATGTGCCTTGTGCTCAGTTTTTAGGGGCAGTGAAAGAAATCATATCAATCTATCTATCCGTACAAGAAAAGTATTAGACCATAGACCAACACTCTAGCCATGAGCAGACTGACTTCACACAGCTTTGAGAGCTTTACGGAGAACTGTCAGACGTAATGATTTTCCTCATATTTTTTCATCATTTAACAGACTTTGAAATTCTAGATAGCAAGGCATCATGCAATTTTTCAATCAATACACATTCTGTCTTATCTACTACTAAATGTCCAACAACGGTCTCAGATCTTGCTCTACATGGAACTTATTTAATATAGAGTACATAAATATGCCGTGTGGTTGACGGCATAGAATACAAGTGTCACCACCCCCTATCTTCTCGTGGGTGTCGTAAGAGGCGACTAAGGGATAACACGATGCAAATACCATCTTTGCGTAGAGACGGGAAACTCGACATCAAACCTTATACGACTGCCTCGTTGGTCTCGCGGCATAAATGTGCGCGTGGGATCGGGAGGTCCCAGGTTAGATTCCTGGGTCGGGCAGTATTATTGGGTTTTTCTGTCACGAAATTCTCAGTAGCAGCACGGAGTCTGGAAATGTGCCCGGTACAGCAATAGGCTCGCCCCTTATTACATGGGACTAAAGTATATCTGGCGAAAAGTGGGTGTAGAAATACACCTCTGCCTACCCCTTCGGGGATAAAAGGCGTGACGATATGTATGTATGTATAAATAGGTTATGTTGACGTATAAAGCTTACAGAATATTTATCTTTCGCAAATAGTAAAGTTTATTCAAGCTCATATTACTTACATTATAAACAAAGGGCAGGACCTTTACCAGAGCAGAGTGGGCACCCAACTCGAGTTATAAACTACCTAGAACAGAGCGTTTGAAACACATTAAACTAACCGTAATAGTGTTAGAGGACGCTCAAAGTTGCAGGAGAGTGTCGCACGTTCGACGCTCGGCTGTGTAAATACTTACTACGCTAACGTAGTAGCGATGACTATTCTACCTTCAGAACTTCAAGGAAGTAGGCCACTTCTCTCTAGAGGATAAACGGAGCTACCGTCTATATATCTACTAGTAACTGATATCATAAGTAGGTAATACATATGAGGTCGGTTTCGTACTGTGTATAAAATATTGGATGCAAGCAAATTATATGTAAAAATTAAAACCGTTATAATAAGCTGAATGAATAAAAGATATGGGACTTGGGTCGGTAATATACTGATAACTAAGAGGTTTTTAGTTTGAAGACTCTAGCGCTAAGCTGTAGCCGAGGTTCTTTTAAGTAACTTTTAGGACTACCACTCGGTTGATCTAATGCTCAAACGATCAGTAACATCTAATGCCTACAGGTAAGAAACTGCTCACTGTCATCGGTCTCGTCATCAAAAAGCTCCCCAGATGGATATTTACAAATCGTATATGTAACACGTATCATTAGGGAAACTTCTCCGTCGATCTCCGGACGCAATAATTACGCCATCACTGAAGCGATTCCACTATCTCGACACACATGGACGTTTGTTTAGGACTCACACCACTAAATGTTTATGCTTATATCGACTATTACGTAATCTACGTCCGATGGAATTATTACGGGGCTGTATACTCTATACATTGACACTAAATTGTTAGGGGAACTTTACTGGCTCTGTTAGATGCACAAAAGTACCGATAGCATTGATTTGACGATGGACATTTCAGAATAGTTAAAACTGCCAAATCCGTGCACTACAATTACGTATACGTACTATTAGGTACACTCAATACGTCTTGGTACTGACTGACTCTGAAATGGAAAATTATTGCAATAATTTCTTAAATAACTATAACTCCAAATTCGTAGCAATCAAGCTACACAAATTCCAACTTCGGTGTAATTATACGAAAAACTGTGTAACAGTGATTGCAGGTTATGCACAACTGTGCAGTCGAAATTCGGGACTTATTCGCAAGTAAACCAATTAATAACATTGAAGTTGCAGCCGAATTTCCGAGCCATTCGGTCGGAGCCTCCGTTCAACTACCGCCTAAGGCACGCCACCCGGTATCGCCTGCGAGCATACAGACAGCCGTCACTACCTGCACAACTTCACTTGACTTGTTTAACTTCACTTGTTCCCAACTTTCGGATATTTACCAAAAATGTTTGAGGCGTAGTACATAGTACTGCAGAAATAAGAGTAAATAAATAAGTACCTATCTATATAAATACTAAACTTATATAAACATGTACTTATTTATTTACTTGAGGACGATTCTTCGAATTTGGGTTCGCAGACGGTCGTGCGATCGAATTTCATTAAAGGTTCTAGAGTATTATTTTCGCTTATTGTTCAATATATTACGAAGAGCTTTTAATTGATCCGAAATTGCGGTGTGCGTAGCGAATAGACCATGTGAAGAAAATTGATAACAGTCGTAAATATCGGAGAGGACACTTGAATCAATATCAGATATTGTGCGGGATTCACTGGACTTCGAGAAATAAAACGATCTTGGAAACTTTGGATGACGTGTAATCTTTGCAGCTTACAAAAGCAGAGTGAAGGATTATCCAAATCGTATACAGCAGGTACATTTTATAAAAAGGAGTCTATACAAATCTATAACTATGTTAGGCCGAACTTAATCTAATGCTACCGCGTAGCGAACTATAACGTACGATTGACGCTGCTGTGAAATAATGCGTAGGCGCTTTAACATGCCCCCGGGCTTTGGAAGCTCCAAGCTTTCAAACCAAATCCGTGGTTACTGGCAGCGGACATATTCTATTGAAGGCCCTCCGTATGATGCCAGTTGAAGTGCGAATGTCGGCAACTCTAACGATTCCATCCGACCCTGGGTGCACAGCTACAATTCTCCCCAATTTCCATTTGAGGGGTGGCAGGTGGTCCTCCTTGATGACCACTAAGGAATTCAGCTTCAACCCATCTTGGGATGTGTGCCACTTAGTTCGTTGTTGCAACTCAGCAACAAACTCCTTACTCCAACGTGCCCAAAAATGTTGACGGAGTTGCTCAATCCGTTGAAAACGTGATACATGAGTTGTGGAGCAGTCCTGGTAACTTGGTTGTGGAAGGGCAGTAAGAGGTCGTCCAACCAAAAAGTGTCCCGGCGTTAGCGGAGTATAATCGTCGGGGTCCGAAGACAGCGGTGTTAACGGACGTGAATTCAAAACCGCCTCAATTTGGATCAGTACGGTATTCAATTCCTCAAATGTAAGGTTACAATGTCCCAACACTCGTTGAAGATGGAATTTTGTCGACTTCACACCCGCTTCCCATAGTCCGCCGAAATGAGGAGTATACGCGGGAATAAAATGAAAATTAACTCCATGATTAGCAATATCCTCGCTTATTGAATTGCTCTGTGATTTTAAAAACTTTGACAGGTCGTTGTACGCACCAACAAATGAGGTACCGTTGTCCGAATATATGTTGACAGGTTTACCTCTGCGTGAAATAAATCTATAGAGTGCCAGTAAATATTTGTTGCTAGTCAAGTCACCTACCAGCTCTAGATGGACAGCTTTGGTGGTGAAGCATATAAAAATCGCGATATAAACTTTTACGAGCCTACATCCACGTCCTTGACGACTAGCACAAAGTATAGGGCCGGCATAATCCACGCCTGTGCTGTCGAAAGGGTAGCCACCTGGAACAAGTCGCTGGTGGGGTAGATTCCCCATCAACGGCGTAATAGTTTTGCCCTTCATACGATGACAACGTACACACTGATGGTAGCACGCTTTAGCTAAGCGACGACCACCGATAGGCCAATATGATTCTCTAATCGTAGCCAACAATAATTGTGGACCTGCATGCATTAACCTTTTATGTTCATAATGAAACAATAACTTCGTAAAATCATGAGTGGACTGTAAAATAATGGGATGTTTCTTACTGAACGAAAAGTCCGAATTATCGAGGCGTCCCCCAACACGCATTATATTAACATGATCTAAATAAACATTGAACTTAACGAGGGAGCTCTTCTTCGGTAATTTCTGTTTATTGACGAGTAACTTATACTCTGGAAACGAGTCCCGTTGACTATTAATAATTATTAAAGTTAATGCGCATTGTAACTCATCCTTTGTAAGAAATTTACTATTACAAGGTTTCTTTCGACAAGCTTTAATAAAACGCAAAACATATGCTACTGAGCGCACGAGCCTAAGATAATTTGAAAATCTTTTAAAATCTATTAATTTATCTTTGCTATTATCATTTGTAACGGCGCTCAATGAAATGTGTGGTCGTGTTTCGGGCAAAGATTCTAATGCTAAACCTTTCAGTTTCAATTGAGACGGCCAACTGGACTGCTCATTGTGTAAGAACTTGGGTCCAGACCACCACAAATCCAACCCTTGCAGGGTTCTGATATCCACGCCACGAGATATCAGATCTGCTGGGTTCAGATCGGTTGGTACGTGTTGCCATGTGCAGTTACTCGTCTTATCTAATATCTTAGCTACACGATTACGCACAAACGGTTGTAGTTTTGAGGGCAACATTTGAAACCAACCCAATACGATGGTTGAGTCAGTCCAACAATAAACATGATTTATGTTTATTCGAAAGGCTTGTGAAACTTTTTCATAAATACGCGCACCTACCAAGGCACCACATAACTCTAACCGAGGTATTGTAGTAGGCTTAATTGGGGCCACGCGACTTTTAGCCATCAGTAACCTGACCATACATTTATTAGTATCGCTGATGCTACGAACATATACACACGCACCATAGGCGCGCTCAGACGCATCTGTAAACACATGTAATTCAAGTGACCTATACGCATTACAAACTACAATGCGTGGAATACTTAAATCATTTACGAGAGGTAAAGATTTTACAATATTATGCCAAGTATTTTTAAGTTCTGGGTTTAGCGGCTCATCCCATGAAAGCTTGTCTAACCACATGTGGTCTAACTTTTCGTATTCTGACATAAAATCAAGATATAATTCGCTAAATTCTCGTTTGTACTTCAGTCTACGTTCTAATGACTGTAAACAATGCTTAGCCCTATTGTACGAATTTCCTAAAACATCAGGACTTTGTTTAAGCGGTATACGAACACAGAACCTACCATCGCGTAGGCGAGTGGTATTTTTAATAAAATGTTCCTCACACAACTTTTCCTCTGGCATATAATTAGACGCTTCAGAGTTTATTTCCTCTAAATCCCAAAAAGTCTTTAAGTCGGCTCGTAGTTTCTCAATATCGCCACTAACCTGAGTAAAATTGCATCTAATGTCCTTTGACATTTTGGTACAATGAGAGGTAATGGGCCCGGAAACTATCCACCCTAACTTAGTCTCACATAAAACTGGCATATCAACGCCTAACTTTATTTGTTGTGATCCTAACAGATCCCAAAACAGGTCAGCACCGATTAAAATATTAATATCTGCGGGCTCATAAAACGTAGGATCAGCTAAACAGATGTGAGAAGGCATCTTAAGAGCAGAAATATCTATTTTTCGACATGGCACATCACTGGTTATAAATGGCAAAACAAAACAATAAAGCTTAACTTCATAGCTATTATTGAGTGACGTCACTTTTACCTGACAAGTTTTGCCTACGCGAGAAATCACGTTATTTATGCCTAATATCGAACCGTCAACATTACTTGTTAATAAATTTAACTGCGTACACAAACGCTCGGTTATAAACGAAGATGTGCTGCCGCTATCCAAAATAGCACGAACAACATGCTCACGACCCGAATAATCGTATAACTTAACTAATGCAGTTGATAATAATACGTCGCTAAAAGTCTTACAAGAACGAGCGACGCTTGCGGCCAGAGCAACATTACCTGTCTCACTAGAAGCGGACGGTAAACATATCGGCGGAGAGGGGCTATCAGATGATGCGTTGTTATACGTATGTTTATTACGCGCATTGACATTAACACTCCTAGGCTCCGATGAATGAATTAATGCGTGATGTTTACGCTTACATGTTTTGCAACCTGATTTTCTACAATGATTGGCAAAATGACCCGTATGTAAACAGTTGTAGCAAACTTTATAATTAGGCAATATTTTAAGACGCTCATCAATACTCATAGCGAGAAATTGAGGACAATTATTCAGTGTATGATCCTCTTTGCACTTAGGACAAACCTTTAAAGTCAATGTTGTGTTTAAATTGTTAGAACCTTGCATCGTGACCATAGATTTTATCTTTGGACGCAAATTAGATAACGTGTGAGACGGATTATTATTGCGTGACAATTCTAAAGTTTCGACAAAGTCGGCACGGTTACGCATAAATTGAATGAAGGCATCAAAAGTAATCGCGTTATCTTTATCTACCCGGCTTTTATATTCCTCCCATTCACGATATGTTTTGTTATCTAATTTACGAGTGACCATGTAAATTAATAGTGTATCCCAATGCTTAATTGGTTCGCCTAAAGTTTCTAAAGCTCGCAAATTCTTATTTAATGAATCTATCAAACCTTTGAGGGATACTGAAGATTCCTTTGTCAGTACGTCTAAATTAAATAAAGCTGATACGTGATTCTGAATGAGCAATCTTTTGTTATCAAATCGTTCGCATAATATCTTCCAAGCTACTGCGTAGTTGTCAGCAGAAAACTCAGTTGACTGGAGTACCACAGCCGCGGACCCCTCCAGTGACAAACGCAAATAGTGGAACTTATTAATGTTGTCTAGTTCATCATTAGAATGAACGAGGCTCGCAAAAGAATCGCGAAACTCTAACCAATCACTGTAAGAACCGTTAAATTTAGGTAACTGTATAGGAGGTAACTTAACTGGCTTGTATTTACTGGCACGCTTACTATTATCGCTATTAATTGATGGACTTACTTGATTATATTTACCTAATAGATGTTGTGCCCTAGATAAGGATTTGTAATATAACGATTCAAAATCTGAACGCTCAGTATACTGCAATTTAATATCTTCAACAATACATTCGAGACGCAGTTGAACCTCATCATATTGGTCGTACAAACACTCAATCTTGCCTATGCGCAGCTGCAATTCAGTGACATCACAGTTCGTCAAGGAGCTTTCATCAAGCGAGTCCAAATAATTAATAAATGCAGTTAATCTGCCTTTATAACTGCCTCGCCTCTTCACTAACTCCTTTTCCTCGGACATTATGGGTAACGAGTGCTGTCGACCTGGAATTTATACAAAATAAAGTTAATTTTAGGTAACAAAAGCTCAAATTGCGCCGGTACAGGGTGTGGTTTGAATTTAGTTTCTTACTAGGTACCTACCCACGCATACAAGAAAATAACTACGAAATATAATTTCTAGATGTATAAATCTACAAATAATTACACAAATATTAGAAAAGCTGCTAAATCCTTTTTTAATTATGTAAATACAATTAATAATAGCCAAATAACTTTGCACAGAAAAGTTTTCTAATAAGTGACAAACTACCTACTTAACAAATTAATGGTTGCAAAAAACACAATAATACAATATTTTAACAAAATTACACGATAAGTACGCTAATCTGGTTATAATTAACGATAATGAGCAATAAATAATATATCGTAATAAACCTAACACTCAAAATTGTGATACATGAGCTAACTAGGTAGTTAGGTACCTACCGCTGCATGAAAATTAATGTGAATAGTTGCCGTTAAATTGACGAAATAGTTAAAATGTAGCTCTAATACTACTTATCAAATGATATTAACTAATTTACAGTCTAATATAAAGTATTTACTTTATTACGGACAACTAGCACTATGCAACGTTTGCCTAAATGAACACAATAAATTAACAATAATCCACTAACCTTATAATTATTCCCTTGATTATGGATAAATATTACCTTATCGAGTGTTGGGTACCGATTTAAACCAATTAACGGCGTACTTGATCCAAATATACGAATATCCAAGCCGGTTCAAAGTCCAATAATTTGGTGACGAATCCTCTCAAAACTCGTAGATAATTTTAATGCGATCAGCTGATTCCTCATCCGCTCGTAATGGACCATATGTGCGGGATTCACTGGACTTCGAGAAATAAAACGATCTTGGAAACTTTGGATGACGTGTAATCTTTGCAGCTTACAAAAGCAGAGTGAAGGATTATCCAAATCGTATACAGCAGGTACATTTTATAAAAAGGAGTCTATACAAATCTATAACTATGTTAGGCCGAACTTAATCTAATGCTACCGCGTAGCGAACTATAACGTACGATTGACGCTGCTGTGAAATAATGCGTAGGCGCTTTAACAGATATTCACTGACGATCTTACGAGACACACGAAGCTTTTATTGATATATATCTAAAAGGCAGCCCAATACATGCCAGTTTTTGTAAACATATTATTTTTTGCTGTCGTTGTCGCCTTTCTGCCGAGATACTTTGACTTAGAATAACAATTTTGGGATCACTCAAAGCCATATCACTTCATTCCAGTCATCTAAAACCTTCTGAAGGTTTAATATCTGTTCACTCGGCTAAACGACGAGCTAGCGACATTTCAACGATAATATAATGTAATTAAACGAAATAGCAGCGATAGCCCAGTGGTGTACGTAACGGACTGCCGAGACGATGGTCTCAAGTTCGATCCCCAGTTACCTCGGGCACACACCTCTGACTTTTCGAAGTTATGTGTGTATTAAAAATGGGAATTATCGCTCGCTTAATACGCTTAATGTACCCGGTAGATGGCAATAGGCTCGCACCCTATTACATTGCGACCTAAACATAACTGGCGAAACGTAGGTGTGTAATACACATCTGCCTACCCCTTCGGGGATATAAGGCGTGAAGTTATGTTATTTTATGAAACGTGTACTAGTAATGTACTCCATATGGTCGCTGGCAGAGTTTGAAACAGGAGTGTATCTAGGCACTGATCAATGCTATGTATTTTACCTATCTGCGCAGGTGACCAATGCAAATATGTTGTACTTATACCAAAAACTCGTACAGTGAGCCACTTTGTATACAATTGTTCGTTGTTTTCATTTCGCGTGACACATCGTGCTGTAAAACCTTATTTTACTGTTTTTATCGTTAACTGAATTGTTACTTGCGTGTAGCCCTTATTAAAGTCATATTGTTCCCTAACGGTCATGAAAACGGAAGCGGTCTTTAATTCGACTAAATACATAGCTACTTATCGAAGTTCGCAAACAATTATTTTTGTTTGTGTTCCGATTTACAATATTTATTTTTGGCATGTATTTAATGCGGCGACTAAATAAAGCGAATACAAGTTTCAAAAATAATTAGAGTGGCTACCACATATAATGGGTTGGCAGCTAATAAGGAGTATCGTAGTAAGTAAAATGTAGCATATTAATATGTCAGTAATAAGCTTCGTTTTGATTTAAACTAGCAGCATTAAATTTTTTTGGGAATTGAATTAGTATCTAAGCGGCAACTTGAAAATGAATAAAAAATAGAAAATGGGCATTCATAAATAATACAAATTTCAATATTTGGCAAATGATTTTGTTTTAAATGAAGTGTTTCGTGTAAGTAAATAAGACGCTTCAGTCTTTTAGGCCAAGTTGACGGAGCCCTGCTTCTCAGTGCTCCTATTTTTGGGTACAGGGTCACAAGAAAACCTAACATAACCTACCTACTAATATTATTAGTCGCCAAGTCATTATTTATAGCTCCTCGGCTATTATTTCAATTGACTTGTACAGTTTATTTGCTACCTAAACGCAGCTGCTAGTTTTAAGTTTTTATAACACCCTTAGTTTTGAATCTTATTTAATATAATAGTCGCGAAAATATTTAATCGCTAGCAAGTTATTTTATTAGTTACAAACATTTAGTCATCTTTTAATTTATTAGTCACTCGGAAAATATTAAGCTTTTATTTTTTGTTTGATTGGGTCACCCTTGACATCCTCATCTCAAGAGCTTTCCAATTAAGTAAACTTAACGGAATAAAAAAGGTAAAAGTAAAAAACTTTTCACAAATCTGTCAGAGTTGTTCACAGTTGGCACACACATAATCACAATAACTCACTAGAAAGAAAAAAAATGAATATCCACTGTAAATCGGTGTAGAACAAATTATTTAATTACTATTTTCTTGCTCAAATTAAGTACTGCAGTAGCATAGTTATTTAGAGAAGATGAATGGCTTACATATTCCAAAATCACATCTCGGTTCATACTTATTAGGTACTAGAGGACGCCAGCAGCTACGCCTGCATTTTTTTTTAATTTCCCCGTTTTGGCCGATCCCGTGGGAATTTCGGGAAATCCCTTCTTAGTGCACCCCTACGGTCCCCAAGGAACATACATGCCAAATTTCAGCTTCCTGCGCCCAATAGTTTCAGCTGTAGCGTGTCTGTCAGTCAGTCAGTAACGCAAGGATTTTATATATTAAGATATTTATTAAATATTTTTTATTTTATTGTATACGTTTGTAGTCATTCACTATACTGAATATAACTGCTGAACGAGAAATGGATCTTTAAATGACCTTTTAGTAATAAATGTCCAAATATGTCGGCAGGTTCAGCGCTGATCGCACATCAAAGCCTCTAATTGAGTCCGGAACGAATAAAACGCGGCGTCGAACCTCCCGGCGGCCTCGTAAATCTACGTTTATGATCTAAGGACCCACTCGCGGCGCTTATTTATATCTTATGTACGGTATATGTATGTCATCATCAGCCCTATATATAAACTATCCCACTGCTGGGCTCGGGCCTCTTCTCACTATGAGAAGGGTAAGGCCTTAGTCCACCACGCTGGCCTAGTGCAGGTTGGCAGACTTCACATGCCTTTCGAGAACATTATGGAGAACTCTCAGACATGTAGGTTTTCTCAAGATGTTTTCCTTCACCGTTTAGCAAGCGATAATTAACAATGTAATACGCACATAACTCCGAAAAATCGTTGGTGCGTGCAGTGGATTCGTACCCGGACCCTCTGCATAGCAGTCTGTCAGTTTGTCCACTAGGCTACCGCTTCCATACGGTATATGTGCCTTTAGACTATTTTGCACAACACATTGATTACTATATTGCGATATCTTTTAATAAGATACATCATCATCAATCCTTTTATAGTCTTCTGCTGGACATATATGTCTCTCCTAATTTGCGTCTCTTCTGCAAGTTATTTGCTCTATGTATTTTCCTTAAAACGCCGACTACTCCCGGTCCCGGGTCTTATCACTAAATAATTAACACTGAAATAATTGCGATAATTAGTGGTCCCTTAGAAACCGAAATTGTACCACTTTATCTCTGTAAAGACATCTGCGAGCTTTTGTAGAAATTGCCACTATAATGCATTTATTTTAATGAATTTAATATACATAATTTCTCTACTTTTGTCCGTGCTTAGGAAAGACTGCCAAGCGTAGGGTATTGGGTACGAATGCACGGCGCGCACCACTGAATTTCTGGAATTATGTGCGTATTATTTTTTTATCGGTTACCCCGTGACTTAGAAATCATGTCAAGCCGTTAGTCCCGGGTATCATGAAAATCTTTGATAGAACTGAAACTAGTCTAACACATGGAATATCGCTATCCCTTTGGGTTGCGGAGGTTAGACAGGCAGTCGCTCTGTGGAAAGTCTAATATTCAGACTAGTAAGCGGTTTGTGTTGAATTATTTACAAAAGTTTTATGATTACCTCTTTTTTTTGTGTTATTATATGTGATTGATTTCAGTTTATAATCTATATGTAATATCTCCCTAAGCCAGGACCTGCATAAATAGATATTAAAGTATGTACCACTCGGTATATGCCTTTCAAAGTCTAAGTCTAGGTAACATAGATTGCTAAACCTGCTACATATAAATTTCAATTCATAATTAAGCTTTTTTATATTTAGATACCTATTATATGGAATTTGAGTAAATATCACGTTAGTATTAGCTACGGATTCTGCCCATTTCATGACATTATATTGGAAATCGCGGGGGTTTACATCATTTGTTCCGCCAGCTATAACGATAAAGTCTTCTTTTGTTAGTGATAATATGTCACCCTTGAAGCTGTCTAGCACATCACGCATACGTGCTCCCGGTTTCCATACACATGTAACGCAATATTCTTCGCCAACTAATCGTTGCAGTAAACGCTGGACCGTTTTTCCCTGGTGATCTGCCATAACATATATGTTTCTTCGTTTCTTCAATGGCACCATCACAGGTACATCTACATTTATATGAGATCTTATGTTATGATTATCATTTGACGACTGATTCTTGATATCTATTTCTTTGTTACATTCTGCTGGTTTTGGTGGCATGTGTAGACTAGTTGCTTCTTGCACCTTTTCTATGTTGAACGATAAATGCAGTTTAGGGGTACTGGTGTTTGGTATATTTAGGCGTTTCCTATTCATTTTTACATTATCCGGTGTCTGTAGTATGGAAGAAGTCGTTATGCCAACTTTCTTATAGGTATTTATGAGCCTTTTATATTTATTTAGCTCATTCTTAAGCGTAGTATTTTCATAATTTAAATTTTCTATTTCTTGATTTGCAGTCTGTAGCTCATCTCGTAGCTGGTTTATTATACTTTGCATTTGATCTGAGCTCTCGTCAACTGAGGTATTTGGTAGGCTTTGTGTAGTTGACTCAAATAATGAATTTTGTATCGTATTGTCGCAAGTCAGTGAGTTCGAACGTTGACGCTTACGGACTGTAATATTTTCATTACATATATCCATTATTATCCTTTCTTTATATTATAGAAAAAAATCAAATTTTATTTTACGGCAGATATTTTGCATAGAAATGTTCCTGGAACGCGCTTCAGTTCACTTGTGCTGCTTACTTTGGCCCACATTAAACTGCAACCTGGGTAGCTGGAACGCGCCCGTATTAAGAACACTTATGTTGGCAGCAGTGTGTCGGCGCAGTATTTTGAAATGAAACTTTTGTTGTAACGAAGTTTTATGACAACACTAATTTTATATTCTAATTATATACTGTTTTTGGGAATTATTTCACGATTAGGTTATTGGTTCTATATACCGTTTTGTGTTTTGTTTATGTTATTGTTCACAGGGCACTATTACACAGTATAATTGTTATTTTTAAAGTTCACTTTGTTCGGCAGAAGTATTAGTTCACAGATATTTAACAAGTTGATTAGTTTAGTTGCAAACGATATTGCTATGAAATTAGTTTTATCTTAACACTTTGCACTGATTTTTATGATAATTGGTGAAGTTATTTGTTTACTAGAATTAAATTAATTAAAGAGCCTATGTTCACTTTTCCTGGGGTTTTTTTCTATAAAAACTTTAACTACCTATACCAAATAATACAATCCGTACAATGAACTACAACAACCCATTCTAGTTTTCTCTACACTGCATGACACAATATGTAAATATTACTAGTAACCATAGCACGATCCGATCCTCATCTATAACAGAAAATATTAACGAACATTCGATGCCACGCGCCTCGGGGTACACTGAAACTCATTTTTTGTAGAAAACATACAAGCCATGTTTCCGATAAGAAACCCTTAATACAGTCCCGAAAGGGATGCTCAATAAAGCAAAATATAGCACAGACTCACTAACGGAAACTTCGTAAAATTACTTTATAAGATATAAAGAGTACTTTGTTCTACATTTGTAGCCATAGAAACTGGGTTGTCTTTGTAGTTAGGTAGGTACAGGTTTATACATATACAGTAAATATATTAGAAACTCCATGACCCACGAACCATATAATGTTAAGATTTGGAGACATAACATAATTATTTTCCCCAATTCTACCGCGTACGTATCTAATTAAGTACCTAAAAGCGGCGTATTTCGTGGAAAGGAATGTTTAGTACTTACATAAACAAATTTTTATTTCATAACAATGTACATCATATTATTTAGGTATTTAATTAAACTTAACGTAAATTTTAAAATACTATCCTACGAAATATGTATATACAATACAAAAAAAACGGAAAAAGAAAATAATACATAAAGTAAAGTACACAAAGTACATCATGAGAGAACCGATACACCCAATTTGATGAAATATTGTGTATTGCGATGGATCGTTGGATGGTTTAGTTTCACTTTTCGACTGCTAAGTGACGTCGTTGAAGAGATCCAGGAATTACGCGAACTGCTCAGGTACATTAATATGGAATAGGTATGTTGAAAATCTAACTAACATGTTTATGGCTAAAGAGTATATTTAATAATGTCAGCAATAATTGTCGCCGGGCGTAAGACTTCTACACTAATATTATAAAGAGGAAAAATTTGTATTTTTGTTTGTAATGGATAAACTCAAAAGCTACTGGACCGATTTTAAACATTCTTTCACCATTAGAAAGCTACATTATCTGCGAGTAACATAGGCTATATTTTATTTTAGACAAAATAGGGGTCCGTAAGATATTTGAGTTTTTCGGGTACGCGAAGTAGTTCCCTCAGGACGCGGGTGAAACCGCGGGAAACGGCTAGTGTTACAAAAGATTGCAAGTAAATAAAAATCACTGTCTTTACAAGACAGACGTTGGACGCTGCAAAAATTATATACGCATAATTTCCATATTATTATATATAATCTATAAATAAACTTAATTATTACTTAACGATTTTCCTCAACGATGGATAATAACGTACAATGATACGGACGAATATTGGAGCCAGTGTGGATGTAGTATTAATTCGTGCGAAAAATACGAGGAAACTGGGATGACAAGAAACGAATGTAGGTGGAATAGAAAAACATAATATTCATGTAGGTATAAACTCCTCCGTGGGATCTCCATCTGTCGTGGTGGGAGGGCTCAGTAACCGTGGTTAGGTCACCCACGGTGAAGCTAAGCGAGATCCCGGGAGTGGACGCTCCACGTGGGCTTGACGGAGGCCTGCGCAGGATGCGTCCAAAGGTGCGGTTGCGAGGGACAGTTTTTCTGTCCCTCGCAGTCGGGTGCGGTCGCGGGAGGAGAGGCGTGTCGGTGTTGCGTTGCCGCGCGCCCTATCTCCCGCGACCAAATGGGGGCGCACCATTGTTGCGTCGCGGTGGGGCCGCAGAGGAAGAGGAAATGCGGTGTTGCGTTGCCGTCTTCCCTATCCTCTGCGGCCGCTGGATGTTTTGGCGGCGGAGCCCAACACCTTCATCCGGCTCCAAGGGGGTTTTGTTCGGGGCTCACCTGACCATCTGGCGGAGCGAGGAATGCTACGGTTATACCCGACCCTCCAAAGGAAAAAAAAATGTATAAATAGCTATGTTATGGCTTACTACGCATACAAATAATTACATATATTTGTCTTAGTCTGTTGTTGTTGTTGTCTTGTTGTTCTTAGTCAAAGAAATGTAGCGCTCATAGCCTGACTTGATGTGTCCGTCCGTAATAGATCGGCAAAGCTAAGCAACGTTCAAGGAGGTTACTGCTTGGATGGGTGACCACCTGCGTGGCGTTTTCATCAGAGTGTGACCATGCGGCGGTGGTCGTATTCATTCATCGGCTCTGGTCTTGGTCTCTCGGACAAGGTTAGTAAGAGGTAGGCAATTAGATGAGTTTCTTGCCTGATTCTTCTCAGAGGCTCTACTTTCTGAACAGGCATTTTTATTCAATGTTCAGTTATGTCAATATGCATTTATACTTACTTTTTTCCTTATTTTTTTATATATGACTTTCTGACGTGTCCAAAAATGTTTTGTCATTTTTATGGAAATCAACTTATTTGAGTTTGAGTTTGAAATTATTCAATTTAATTTATTTACATTTGTAATTTTTTTTTACGTTTTCAAATTGACATTCAATTATTATTATTTATTTAGTGACATTTTACAAATATGACATTTTATTGCTTAATTTTTTATTATTTTTGTTTACAACATGTACTCAACCTTACGTTAATATGATAAAATGTAAGGAGCAAGTGCAATGCGGGCATTAATAAACTTTTCAATTAATAGTAGTGGCAACCTGTCTGGTGGCTTAGGCTGACATGCTTATGCATACACCTTCTGATGGCGTGGAGGCATAATGATTCAGGTCGTGCTGGCTCACTCAATCAAGGTTGAGCCGTACGATGGCTGTTGAATGCGGGCCATCAGCGGGCTGAGTCAGTTATAAGCGTCAGATGATATTCTGCATTGTACTCGCATCTAATCCTATTATGTCTGGCCTTCAAAAGAATATAAACGTATAAACTATATTGTTTACAATATCAAAATATTGTAAACAATATAGTTTACATATTAGTTAACAATATATTTCATGAAAGCTGACCATAAACAAAAAAAAATCGATCATAATGTTATCTTTCGCAATTATTGTTTTATAAGAAAACTTAGTTACATTTATAATAGATCATTTGGTTGCATAGCATTCACTTTTACGAATGTAAAATTGGAGCTTGAGACAATTGTCTGCAGGACTGTTGTAGCATCTGTTATAATATTTAACAGGCAGTGACAATACAATGCCCGAAGAAACATATAATTATGTATGCCAGTATTTAAAGGCCACACGAGCAAATAAGCGAATGTTCAACGAATTCTTGTGCCCGTGTGCTCTTTGTTTTAATGTTTGGTAAGCACACCGACACACACGTTATTCTAATGTTTAAGGTACAGTTAAATTCATATAACAATACCTTATTAAAATTTCATGATTAATTAGCATTTTGTCTTTTCAGCATGTAAATAAATCTATAAGAAAGTCTTTAGATTGTAGAATAAATGTAGCTATTATAATCTGCCAATAGATATTTAGAGAAAATACTTGAAAATAGTAAGTTTTATAAACGTCCTAATTAACAAAAAGTATCTATCTAAGGCCATTCTCTGGGGCCAGGCGTTAATTAAAATTATCCTGTAACTATGTTAGTAATACTAAAGCATTCAAACACTCTAACTTTTAAAAATAGTTTTAATAATTCTTGAAGCTTTATCTTTCTAATTGGACATCGCAAATCCTATAAAACAATATTAATGACTTTTCTAAGTGGATAAACCCGACGAGCTATCTCTTAGTGTTAAGCTTTGCGAGACAAGTGAAAGTTGATTATATTCTTTCATTCAACTTCTAGTGAGTTATAAGATTCATGTTTGCAGTATTGAGGCTAGATTTGCAGATATATTTTAAAAGCAGCTAAGGTGAACGACCGTTTACTTGTTTTCAATAGGTACGTTATTTTGACAAGGCAACTGCGTAATATCAAGTATTACGCAGTTGTTTGTAAAACCATCTGTCCGTAAAAGTTTCAGACCTTACAATCTTTATTATATATTTATTAAAGAATACTAACAATCCATCAAAAAGTAGATACCGTCGAGGCGTCGACCTTTAGACATAATAAGCGCCCAAAGATGTGTGGCATGTGATGTGGCAACCACTACTATCCTTTAAAATATGTATTACTAGCTGTCCCGGCGAACCCTGTATCGCCTTTTAAAGGTCTTTTTGCTTATTCCTTTTTTTTCAAACCACTTTTCCAGGAAATTCTGAACAAAGTTACCAAAGCCACCAATGCTTAATCAAAAATTTCAGAGTTTACAAAATATTAAATACCTTTATGTATAGATAGATGACCTAGCAAAAACCGTCCGCCATCTTCGATTTGTCATTTGTCATGTTTGATCACGAAATACATGTTGTATTTGCATTCCTCATAGTTTAAAGCATCGGAGAGGATACCCATATTGACTTTAAATTTTATTTCATCCGCCACCTTTGATTTCCCATCCGCCATCTTTGATCACAAAATAGATGTTGTATTTGGATTCGCCATCCCTTAAAACATCGGAGACGATAACGAAATTGATTTTTTAAAACATTCCTATCCGCCATCTTTGATTTCCCATCCGCCACCTTTGATCACGAAATAGATGTTGGATTTGAATTCCCCATTCCTTAAAATATCGGAGACGATACCCATATCGACTTTAAAAAAATCCCGTCCGCCATCTTTGATTTCCTATCCGCCATCTTTGATCACGAAATAGATGTTGTATTTGGATTCTCCATCCCTTAAATCATCAGAGACGATACCCATATTGATTTTTTAAATTTTTTCCCATCCGCCATTTTTGATTTCCCATCCACCATCTTGAATCACGAAACAGATGTTGTATTTGGATTCCCCATCCTTTTAAACATCGCAACGATACCCATATTGATTTTAAATTTTTTTCCCATCCGCCATTTTTGATTTCCCATCCACCATCTTGAATCACGAAACAGATGTTGTATTTGGATTCCCCATCCCTTTTAACATCGCAACGATACCAATATTGATTTTTTAAAATTTTCCCATCTGCCATCTTTGATTTCCTGTCCGCCATCTTTGATCACGAAATAGATGTTGTATTTCGATTCCCCACCCCTTATAATGTCGAAGGCGATACCCATATTGATTTTTAAAATTTTCTCATCCGCCATCTTTGATTTCCCGTCCGCCATCTTGGATCACTAAATTAATTTCATATCATAGGCAATATCAATTTTTTAAATCCGACTGCTAGTTCCTGAGATTAGCCGACATTATGTTTTAGCCTTTTTAGCCCAAAGGGTCAAAGCGTTATGTTATTTAGCCTTCCGGAATAACTGGGCTATCGTATACAAATAGGTAGAATTTTTCAGATCCGGCCGGTAGTTCCTGAGATTAGCGCGTTCAAACAAACAAACAAACTCTTCCGCTTTATTTGATTAGTATAGATAGTAGAGCATCGTAGACTTACTATTCGAGTGTTACTTTTTGAGTGCAAAGATTCAAATGAACTAATAATTATGTAATCCGGCCAGATAGTATTTATTATAAGAAAGAGCTAAGAATTTAGGTGGCAGGTACAGGTTACTACTTTTCTAATACAGTAAGTAAGAAACTTAAATATGAGTGTGAGTTTTATCAACCGATCATTATGTTATTTTACATTATCAAGGCCACAGAAAGGGATATTTATGGGATACCGATTTCTAGGCGGGCGAAGCCGCGGGCACAGCTAGTACCTAATATTAGTAGGGATTAGCCAAGGCTGTTACAATAATTATTATTAGTTTAATTAAGTAAGCGAACCTTAAAAGCGAACGAAGTAATGACAGTGCATCATAATTATTATGTGTATAATGTGACACTACTAACGCACATCATGCGCAGCAACTCAATTATACAGCGTTATTACTGTCAATAGGTAGGAGGTTTGTCCCTACAAATTTCGACCCTCTCTAAAATCCCTCCCAGATTATTTTTTGCAATTTATTGTATCGTATGTGTTTTTCCTGGTTCTGAGCTACCTCCCCACCAATATTCAGCCAAATCGGTTCGGCCGTTCTTGAGTTATAAATAGTGTAACTAACACGACTTTCTTTTATACATATATATAGATCTGAGGATAATGTAGTGGACTGCAACATTACTACTAAGTAAGTTTTTGTTAGCATTAGGTTATATTATATGTTGTAGTTGTTTATTATCCCTAATAAATAAAATAAAAAAAGTGAGTAATAAAAGATATTCTCGGGTGACAATTGAAAATTGAGCTCTCTGAAGTGTTCAGTGGATATCGAAGACAAACATCTTCGAGCAGTAATATGACACATAATTGTACCATTACAATATCGTCAGGTTCCGAGCCCGGGGATTATTATTAGTGACGTAAATATATCGAGGCGGTTGTAGACAGGCACAAACAAAAAATAAACAAAAATGGAGTTTTCCTCGATTCGTTTCTTCTTCAATCAAGACAAAATATGCGGCATTTTATTGCCTTCGGCAATCGCAGGGATTACACTACCCAAGCTTTATGCGTATTCGATCAAAGTTTGATCTGGCCCGACCCAGGGCCGAACCGTCCTTATGTGCAATGTGCGCGGCGCACACAGGCGCCAGTGTGACAGGGGCGCCGCGCGCCGAGATATGCGTTAATTATAACAGTTATTTTCGAAGAAGTATGCCAAAAAGGCGCTTCACAGATTTCGCACACAGCCGCAGTGGCGTAGGAAGGGGCGGCGGCGTTGGCGGTCCGCCATTGTTAATCGACTAAAAAAGTAAAAAAAAGTCATCCGCCAACTTCCGGGTGCCACCCAACAGGCGCTTCATGGATTTCGCACACAGGTGCTGGATTGGGTCGGAACGGTCCTGGCCCGACCGGGGTAGTACTACCCTCTTACAAATGCGTTTCGTTTGGTGAGTGAGAGTGCCGGAGGTGCCATCCCCTATTCCTTCTTCCTTATCCCAATCTTTCTCCTATCCCTTTCCCAACCCCAAGGGTCCGCAACGCACTTGTAACTCCAGTGGTGTTGCTTGTGTCCAAGGGCGGCGGTAATTACTTACCAATAAATACCTTATCAGACAATCCGTCTACTCGTTTGACAAAAAGAAACAACAACAGCGACATCAATATATAACAAATATGCAGGCAGCTGTCTGTCACAAAAATCTGAACCCCTATAGAATGTGAAACGTGTGCCAACAATACTGGCATCTCCAGGCGATGCCAAGCCGTTGACGTGCCAATAACGGTCTAGACGTGCCACTTCACACGGTTTAGACGCTGACTAGGTACTCATATTATATCTGTATCAGATTCGACATTAAAACGCAAATAGCGCAATTATTATTATAAGCTAAACCCCCGGTTACATCGACGTTATTTTGTGTTTCTGCTCCGCACCAGTCGCTTATAGCGTGATCTTATACCTAACTAGCTTTCGCCCGCGGCTTCGCCAGCATGAAATTTTAATAAAGAGTAGCCTATGTGAAGCACATAGGCTACTTCAGACACACCAAGGAAAACCCGCTCGCGAATGGTGAATTGAAGTGAAAACAAGCAGCTGCATCACGAAACCACCAGGAGACTGCCCTACGGAAACGAAGAAGGTTGTATAAGGTAAGTGCCCTCCATCCTTGAAATATCCTATACCCACTCGATCACCCCTTCCCGTAGCCATCTCCTAGGCGGCGAAGAACCGCTATCCTCTCTATACAGTCCATTTCCTTCTCCAAGTCGCCTAGAACCCTACGGTTTCGGTGTAACGCCGAACCATTTTTTTGATCCATACGAGTCGGATTCATTTACGTTTATACGTTATATCGCTATACCTAGGCAGTTATAGCACCTAGCTATACTCCTATTAAATTCACATAACCGTCACATGGTTATTTCCGCCCGCATCAGTAGGTAAAATTTTATGTAGCTACCTACTTATTAAATTATTAATTCTGGAACTATCATAGTTGTCTTATAAATCTCATATTTCAAGCAACTTTTAGTTCCTCAGCTCTAAAGTGTTGCCTACTTAGCCTACTTAGGTAAAATAATAGATACATTAGATATTCTTATTTTGTTTTTTCGTTCTCATTAGCTTATACTTACGTAAGCATGTCACAACAAAAGAAGTCACGCGTGTCGGAAGACAAAGAGATGACAATCTTAGAAGCAAAACGCAATATTTTATTTGAGCGCATTCAAAACATCTATGAACGATCAAAAACCGCATCTATGTCTGACAGTAATAGCGAAGCATTTCTCTGTTATTGTATAACAGTAGATAGTATTCGAACAGATTTTCATAAGTTGTTAGACGATTATAACGCAAGATTACTTTCTATCAATCCTGATGAAAAACCGAACTATCAGGCGTATACCTCATTCGAAGATCTTTATTGTATTATTAAGCATATACAATCGCAATTGGAGGGTAAATGTTCAGCAGAGCCCGTTGCCCGCAAACCGAGATTACCGCCAATCGAGATTATGTCGTTTGACGGAGATATACGAAATTGGCCGTTATTCTATGCGAGTTTTAAGTCTACAGTGCACGATAATGGTTCTCTGACAGATGCTGACAGGTTGTACTATTTAATAGGTAAACTGTCACCGAAAGCCCAGTCCGTATTTGCAGGTGTCACACCCAGTGCTGAGAATTATCAGGTCATATTTCAGTCAGTCACTACTTGACAGATATCAGGACACGCGCGTTCTAGCGTCTACATACTTTGACCAAGCTTTAAATCTTAAATTGTCCGGTGCCGCGTCTGTTTCGAATTTTCAGCTGTTTATTGATAACTTCGTAACCGCGGTTAATTCTCTTAGGAATTTAAAATTAGAAGATCTTTCCGACTTTATGTTGCTTCAACTCGCTTTAAAAAAGTTTGACACTGATACAATTCGCGCATTCGAGATGACGGAACGCAATAATAAAATACCTACACTAGATAGTTTTATTTCGTTCATCAAAGATCAGTGTCGAATATTTCATAATACGCAGTCAGTATAATGATCCGCGCAGGGCCAAAACGCAGTGTACGGCGTCTAAGACGGTACTGTTGGCGACAGCGCAAGTTATCGTATATGATGTTAATGGCTCGCCGCACATGGTACGTTGTCTGCTAGATAGCGCATCTCAGACCAATCTAATAACATCGGAATGCTTCAAACGCCTCGGATTATGGAATAACTTTAAAAATACTAACTCAACCGTCAAAGGGATAGGCGGATCAGAAAAGCATTGCAGGGGTTCCGTAGATATTAAAATACATTCGCGTTTTGATAGGAATATTAATTTTAACATTTCTTCGCTTATCGTGGAGCGTATCACGGACGCATTGCCGAACGCTAATGTAGACGTAGCATCACTCACTCATCTCGAATCATTGCCGCTAGCCGACGCGGAGTTTGCGAATCCGGCAGGCATTGATCTTTTGATCGGAGCTTCAATATTTCTGCACTTGCTACTAACTAACATAGTACGTAGTGAGCGATATGATTTACCGCCCGCTATTGAGACGGTACTTGGGTATGTGATTATGGGTACCGTACCTACGTTACATACTGCTCATTGTATTACGTCTTGTTGTTGTTCTGCTCTTCAAGAGATCAAGGTGGGTGCTAAAACTGTGTGTAAGATAAAGCACTAATTAGCTATGCTATGGTATGCTATGCTATGCTACGCTATGCTATGCTATGCTAAGCTACGCTACGCTATACTATACTACACATCCGCTTTGTATATAGATGACATTGCCTGTAATGTCATACCCGCTCCGCTAGCAATTTCGCTTTGTGAAGAGCTTATTCAGCTTTTCAAGCGAGGCCAAACTGATCTTGTCAAATGGACAAGCAACTCTAAGGAGGTTCTCGCACGCATACCAGATTCTCATAAGGCTTCTCCGGACATTGAGTTTGAGAAGTCTGTACCGCATAAGGTTCTCGGTTTACGCTGGGACAAATCCTGCGATAGTTTTCGGTTTGACGTCTCACCGCCAGATGATAAGTGCGCCAAGCGCACTATGCTGTCCACAGTGGCTCGACTATGAGACATAATGGGTTTTGTGGCTCCCACAATTTTGTACGCCAAGCTCTTGATCAAAGAGCTTTGGCTATCAAAGTGTGAGTGGGATGAAACACCCCCTGACCATATTGTCGCCGCTTGGGGCCAGTTTTGTATTGAGCTTACCGCGCTCAATCAAGTTACTATTCCGCGTCATCTTGGGTTGGCAGATGGATGTACCGTCAACTTAAGGCGCTGTGCTAAGCGACTGTTTTGGTAAATGAGGGGGTGAAGCAGGGGAGGTGAAGGGAGCTTAGCTCCGTCTACTGCGGGGCGCCCCCCTTCATTCTCGTCGCGTGCGGCCGTATTCTGGCGACATCCGTATTCCAATATTTCAAAATCGCAAGCAAAACGTTTTAGCATATTGAATTGAGATACTGATAATAAAAATTGGTTGCCTGTAAAGTCGGTATACGGGCGAAAGTTTTACGTGACAACGACTTTGAGTGGTAAAATAATTTTAATGTGAATATTCATTCGTATAGTAGGAAGAAGGATGAAAGACGCGTGCCTTTCACTTTTTATGTCTATCTCTCTCGCTCTTAGGCGGGACGCGTGCCTCTCACTCGCTCTCATTGTGAGCGCATAACGTGAGCGGAGCGTAACGCAGTTTCTTGAAGTGTCACCCGGCAAACCAATTTATAAGACGTTGTCACGTCAAAATTTATATTACATACATCAATCTGTTTGTATATATAGGCATAGCGCAATTTTTGTTCTCAGTGCAGCCATGAGCAAAACTGGTTTACATTAGACGTTATAGGTATTAAATGTTGACGAAAGTAGGTAAATACCTACGTGCCGTAAGATGATAAAAATAATTAAGTCAGTTCCATGTATGGAGAGGCCATTATTATGTTTGTTTTGTTTTTGTATAAAAATAGTGAAGCAGTTCATAGAATACCTACATCTAATTCCATTCCTGCCAGTTTTCAAATCTGTTTTGCAATAAATTGGCTGTGACATACGGGCGGACAGACAGACAGACATTGCGAATCTATAAGGGTTCCGTTTTTACAATGTTTGGCTACGGTACCCTAAAAAACAAAATATTGCTCTACTAAGCGCAAAACCCGTATCTCAACTAAAGCGAGTTACGAGATAATTGAAGTTTAGTAAAAGTTGATTTCTTTTATTTATTTATGGATGTTTATTGTTATTATAGGTATAATTATTTTGGCAAAGGTTTCGAAATACGTCGCCGTTTTTAGGGGTTGTGAGTGATTGGAGAGGGAGCATGGGAGGTCTTGAAACCCCCCTCACCATTTTCACTTGCCGGAAATACCTGGTTTCCTCTGAAAAAAAAAATCTCCAAACATCGGTGTGTATGGCACTGCCAACTTCCACATTCATCACACTAGTCTAATAAACTAAGGTTGTCGGAGCCCTGCGAAGAGCTCCTATTTTCAGACTAAGGGTCAAAAGAGAACCTAACATAACCTATTTATTTACTTATTACAGTCGCACCTAACCCAAGGCACTCGAAAGCAATGACGCACAAATTTGACATTAGCTGTCAATAAGATCATTCCAAGATGGCAGTTTTGCGTTTCGTTTCACGTTTTTCACCTAAAACCTAAAAATTACATTTGTAAAACTGTGCTAAAGTATAAAAACTATGTTCCGTTTTGCATAATTGCCGAAGTATTTATGAAATTTTGGAAATTGTTTAAAAATATTTAGACGCAACTCCGGCAGCCAAAATTACTTTTAGGGGATTAAAACGAACTACCTTAAGCCCCCTACACTACCAATACCCTCAAATTCAGGCGACTCGTTTCGAAACCCAACCCATTATTATTTTTCAAAATAGATGAAACATCCAAAATATATGCTATGTCACTTAGAAAATTATAGAATTAGAATTTGAGTTACTGCTTTTTCGTTAGCTCTCGTCATACATGTTTGTATGGAAAAATATAAAAAAATTATTTCGCTTCAAATATGTGTTGTTTCAAAGAAAATAAATATTAAAAGATATTCATTTATAATTTATTAACGAAATACAGAGTTTACAGCTCATCAAAAGTTAGCTGTCTGCTACAACCCGGCAGGTTTTCTTTATTCTCATCGAATGTTAAAGGCAGTGTGTGAGGTGATAAGACTTATTATTTGCTGTTGTTCACGAGGCACAGTTTCATTTACTTTCCTTTTACGGCTTGGTATTGTAGAAATTTCAAGTACTGATGAAACATTTTCCTCTCCGTGATCTCGCAATGCCATCCCTTGAGCTTGACGAGAATCAACAATTTCAGGCAACTGCCAATTCATATAAAACGCCACAAGCTTCTCCCAGAAAATATCATCTCTTTCTATAATTTCTATTTTTAGTGGTATACTTTCGCCACTCCACACAGAAAATAAACACTTTTGTTTGCGTGTAACGTGGCGTTGCCCCTGAATTTGGTAATAACAATTACAATATTTGTTTAGACTAGTCAGTTCACTTTTTTATCATGTTTCCATATTTGTATTTTATTTGCTCTTATACTATTCTCCAGGCCATTCTTATAGGCAACTTTAGAACATTAAATTTCCACAATCGTGTTTGGACCTATTAATCCATCTGGCGTGGCACCAATAATCGAATAATCCACAAGGCTCGATTGTTACATTTTCTTGCTTCTCCAGTTGTTGCAAAGCCAGTTGTTCATTTTAGATTCCATGCGCAACTGATTTTACATTGCAAATATTTTATTTGTACAAAATATTTTTACTAAGTTGGCTTTACTGCTATTATCTCTTCTTTTTACCACTATATAAAAATTTCAATCTGTCAACATATTCTTACGCAATTTGAACCAGCCACTGCTATCCCTCTTGTAATTTTTGCTTATCACTACGGAATTTGAGTCAAATTTGTTAAAAAAATTGTTTGGCATTTCTTGGCTAGCTCTTGAACAGATCGTGTTAGGAATGACTGAAGTCAAATGTGTGTAAGACGTTGCAGAACTGTTATCTTTAACTTCACTGTAATTACAATAATGATAATTAGTTACGTACTTTATTATTAAAAAATACTATATCTTGTGTTATAGCAAACAGAGAAGTCACCTTCTTACTTATAAATTATTGATTTTAGAAATTAAAAAGATATTAGATGTACTGAGACATACCTAATAGTTTATGGATAATCAAAGTTTTACCCGATGTACTTAAAAAGGTTTATGTTCAAAACACAATAATACAACATTCGTTACCTATGTAGGTATGCGGATTGCGGAGCGCCATATTAGCGCTGCCATCATTATTGTTCGCCGTGGCAGCATCTTAGCGCTCCAGGCGCTCTGTCAAGCTAATGAATTTGAAATATAGGTACATAAAATGATTCGATTTTATGTTATTACTCTTTCAAAAATTTAAAACTGTGGCAGCTATGTATTGTGAGAATAATTTATATAATTATATTATGCACAGATTTATATTATGCATAATCGATAATATATAAGTAACATAGTTAGTCATAAAAGACTCTTATGAAAATAATTTGTGTAAAAATGTTACATATTTCATAATCACTTGGCCATGGATGAATTTCTATTTTATTACGACGCTTTCTTGTACAAATCCTTCGTAGAACTTCATTTCTCTAATTGTCCATATTTTATTCTTCTAATTATATAAATTTATAAGCACAGAAACAATAACACATTAAACGCAACAAGAGTATAAACTTAGGTCCTAATTATATGTGCCCATAGTTACATGAAAAGCCTATTTGATTCAAAGTATTCAGTCTATAACATAAAACATGAAATTACGAACTCAAATCGTCGTATTATAATAACAAACAGGTTTACGTAAAATTTCGTGCAGCGGAGACGCAAGCGACATGACCTATCTCTCACAGGGCTCATAGCCGAATGATGAGGTCTGGGCGGGGCGTAAACTAGCAACTGACACTCAGTACACCGCTTATGCTAATAAGGTTTAAATTGCTGAAGCGTTTGATATTGATGGGATCTACCGAGCGTCAAAATCATAGACGTTTGGCAGATTTTATGCAATTTTACAAAATATACACGTATAATATGAAAATAAATAGGGTAATTCTTTAGTTCATTAGATTTCCTACAATATTATCAAAAAAAATATGACAGCTTACGATCAAAATATTGCAAACAGTGAGACGAAAGATTATTTTCTGCCTCGATTTTGTGATTTTTTTACCGTGATTCTATTTTACGTACATGAAAAATTCTTTCAAAAGTCTTTTGTTCAGACTTTTGACTTTAAGCTCTAATTTTTGCTAGTTTGTAATATGTACCGTTATGGCTAGATGCGCGACGAAAAATTAGGTGTTTCACGGCTTCTGAGGTATAACAGCGCCTTAATAGGTTTCGCTGACGCCAGCGAAAAATCAAAATCAAAAAATCAAATCAAATATTTTATTTGCATGAAACGTGGTACAAGGTTGGTGTTAAAAAAAAATAAGTTGGTTCTCACATTTCACCAGCATTGGCATGCAAATATACAATAAATTATTTTAACAGTCGTCACATATCTAATAATAATAATCACATATTGGAATACATTAAGAAAAAAAAAAAACATAAGATTCGACATAAATTAATAATCAATTCATAAATTATTGACCGAATTAAATGAAAAGGTAGGAATTCAAATGTCAAGAAAATAAAATTAAAATATATTATTTAAAATCAAAAAATTCTTGCAATGAATAAAATGTGTGTTGAATTAGCCATTTTTTTAATTCCCTTTTCATTTTCTCCGTTGGCAACTCACGTATAGATTTAGGCACTCTATTGAATACACGTATACACATCACATAACAATTTTTTTGAAATAAAGTTGACTTGCAAGCTGGCATTAATAATCTTGTTGGGTCCCTTTTACCGATAATTGAGTTATTACCCGCACTAACAAATTGATGTGAGTACTTCTTTACATGCAGGCAAACTTCTAAAATATATATACCCGCAAGCGTAAGTATATTATTATTCTTAAATAAGAGCCTGCATGATTCTAATGGGCTCACAGAGCATAACGCACGTATACATTTTTTTTGACAGACGAATACCCTATTTATATCTACCGAATTTCCCCACAGTAAAATCCCGTAACGCAAAATTGATTCTACGTAGCCGTAGTATGCAATTACGGCGGCGGGCTTACCTGCAATACGTTGTAAATTACGGAGGGCATATACAAACTTATTCAGCTTTATGCAGACATTATTAACATGAGTTTTCCAGTTGCAGTGCTGATCCAAATGTAATCCCAAGAACCTTGTATCTGCTACTTTGGTTAGATTTACGCCATTATATGCAATATTGAATGATTCATGTGTAACTTTATAATTAGAGAATTGAATATACTTTGTTTTTGTAATATTAGCACAAAGATTATTTGCTTCAAGCCATGTCATTATTGATTCTACAGCAGTATTTAATAAAGAAGAAAGAAGAAGAAGAAGAAGAAAAACATTTATTTACACAACATACATGAACATAAATACATATCTTATAATATGGCACGGATTACATTATGTTTTAAAAACACATTGACAGAGTAACAGTATGCATGTTGTGAAAACGAGGTCACCACTCAGGCTTATTGTTGATTTGAGGCTACACCTCAAACCAACCCTGATTTTATTTGGTGACCCCAAGTGACGATACAGATATCACACTAATTCGTAAAATACACAGAGTAAAAAAAAAAAGAAATAAATGGAAAACCTTATTCCAATATAACGGTGCCTGAAATTAAAAAAAAAATATGCAATAAATAGAATATACTTACATAAAATTTAATTATATAAACAAATATAAATTAAGAAACATAAGTATCTACATAAATAAGTATTACATTTATACCAATATAAAAAACAGTATAAAATTATATATGAGTACTGGCATTATCGTACATACATTACGCAATCAATAACAAAAAGTATACTTATATCTATAATAGGTATCCAACACCTCAAGTCTACCCAAATACAACACTCTATTATTATTTACTAGTCGCGAAGCGGCCAGACGCCTGAGCAAACCGGTTATGTTCGTCACAGTCTCACAGTCTCCCTTCTCGCTTGCACATAGCGTCGACTCGCTCACCCGGTTACGCAATCTGAATCGATGCACATTCATCTCATTCGGCTGCCGCGTCGTGCTTCCCAAGCATGGTGTCTCGTGCTCAAAACATTATGTAATAATACTGTTAGTGGGTACAAATGAAGTGTTGCATATCTACGAGTAAGAAGAAAGTAAGACTATAGGAAAAAGAGTATAGCTATGAAATTCCAATGTTTAACAACCACAGGTAACATATTACTATTTGCTTGATATCATAATAATTCTAAGTGCGTGTAATATTAGGTACTTTTATCGAATAAAATCATAAAACGTTTACATTGCTGTATATTTTCATCTTAAACCGCATACATTTTTATTTTGTTTTAGGCTCTAAGTATAGAGGCATAACAATTTACACAGAAAACCCAAAATCATGCCACAACTTATCGACTGGAAGATACACATTCACTGAGATTATAAACTCATTATGATAAATTACTAGAACGTCAGAAGATCATAACAAAACGTAAGCATTTGATATAATATTACAAAACTTTAAATATATGTATCATATTATTGTGCATTAAATTATCATTTATTTATAATATTTGTTCTGATCGCATTTCTGTTCAAGTAATAGATGTTTTTTAAGGTGAATTTTAAAGGTACCTTTTGTATGCAGGGATCTTATCGGCGGGGGCAGGTCATTCCAAATGTGAGTGGCAGCGTACTTATAACATCCCCTAAAAGCTGTGGTTTTATACCGAGGAATGGACAGTGGCCTGGCAGTGGATCGAGTGGAATAGCTGTAGTGATCCTGTCTCCAACTAAGTTTGTTATAAAGGTATTTTGGTTTGCCCGTATTCAAAATGCCGAACAATAACGTTGCTAAGTGAAGTTTACGCCTTGCGGACATTTTAAGTATCTCATGATTGTTCATGTGAGGTGTAATATGGTTTCGCCGGGGAATATTCAAACAATAACGGATACACGCATTCTGTATACGCTGTATAAGATGTTGAGTCCTGCTTAAGAGGCATGGACCATACACGGCGTCACAGTAATTCAATTTTGAGAGCACTAAGCTGTCCACGAGCCTCTTTCTCAAAGTGACACTAAGATAATTTCTTACTCTGTAGAGGATTTTGAGTCTGTAGAAACAGGTTTTTGCAACGCCATTGATGTGATCCTCAAAGCGCAACTCCGGGTCGATCATAAGACCAAGGTCACGTGCAATTTGCACTTGCTGAATACTACCGCCCATCATCTCAATCTTTGGATTTAGTGATGTTATTAGCTTAACCTGGTTATGGCTCCCCATGACCATACATTTTGATTTTTGTGGGTTTAGTACCAGTGAGTTTCGTTTAGACCATTCCGCTACCCTGCTGAGCTCTGCATTCATGGTGGCTACGGCGGCAGCAGTATTATCAGGGTTAAATGATATATATAACTGCGTATCATCCGCGTACATGTGGTACATGCAGTCCCTGAAGTTGGTTGTTATATCGGCAGTATATAAAACGAATAGGAGTGGTCCCAGGAGAGATCCCTGAGGAACACCGCGAGGCACGGGTCGTGACGTCGACAACATTACTGAACCGTCCCTCTTACGTATTTCGACCTGCTGTCGCCTATTTGTTAGATAACTTTCGAACCATTTGATTGTGTTCGACTCGAAACCGTAATATGAAAGTTTCGAAAGTAATAATGAAATATTAATACACTCAAAAGCACGCGAAAAATCAAGCAGGGTAAGAATTGAACCCTCCCCGCGGTCCCGAGCTTCAAGGATATTACCCACGACATCCGCTAAAGCCGTTGTCGTACCCCGTCCTCTTCTGAACCCAGACTGGAGCTCGGGTAGAATACCATTCTCTTCTAAGTAGTTGATGACTTGTACATATACTACCCTCTCCAACACTTTGGATAGACAAGGCAGTATACTAATTGGGCGAAGGTCCTTATAATTTTGCGGATTACTATTTTTTGCTATCGGCCGTACTATAGCACTCCGCCATAGCTTGGGAAATGAAGATGAATTAATCGATTCATTTATTATGTTCGTTATGGCGGTAAGTGACTGCGGCATAGTAAGGCATAGCATCTCTTTAGATATGTCATCTATTCCCCGTGCATTGGTATTGATGTTGCTAATTATACTGCGAACTGTTTGAGTGTTAGTAGGCTGCAATGAAAAGGTTGCGGCAGCATATCGATTGAACTCGAAAAACGTAAGTTGCGAGATAGAAATGTTAGGTTCCCCCGGTACATCGAGGAATGCTGAATTCAAACCCTCAGGATCCTCAAATTGTCCCGCAAGCATACCATCGTCCATGCCTGTAGGTAGTACATGTTTTTTTAGATTAGACCATAATAATTTGGAGTCATTTTGATTGTCATTAATGTACTTATTAAAAAATGCCTTTTTTTCATTGTGTAACGCTAATGCAGCTTGGTGCTTGAGATCTAAATAGTATCGCTTGTGTATTTCTAGCTTAGATTGACGATATTTATTACGAGCTTCGTTACGGAGTTTAAACATAAGTTTAATGTTATCTGTTATCCAAGGTGTTGGTGGCCCTCTGAATACTCTAGTCTTATACGGAGCATGATTGTTGAATAGTGTATGTATGTGATAGTTAAACAACTCAACCATTGCGTTTACATCACTAAGTTGGCCTATTATTCCCCACGGTATCTCATTCAGGTCCATCTCAAAGTACTCAGGAATTATATTCTTAAAGGGTCTGAACGTTACACATCTTTTAACAGGTTTATCTTTTTTAACTAAAAGTTCGCAAACAATGAAGGAATGATGACCTAGCTCTGGTATATGATCTATAGCAACCCTCCGGCACTGTGCGTCTGTACAGATCACATCAATTAGCGTTGCACTGTCACCTACAAAATGCGTAGCCGTGGTTACTAATTGATTTAAGTGGCTATAGCTCAGAAAAGCAGTGAGTTGTTTAGTTTTATAATTATGAGTGTCCAGTAAATTAACATTAAAATCTCCCAGTAATACGACGCTATCGTACGGCGATAATGCACACATACTATCTGTAATAGCATCGAGAAAGATATTTACGTCCAACCATGGTGGTCGGTATGCAGTGCCGATCAATAATCGTTTTGAGGTTGTACTCATGGAAATCCACATTTGCTCAACTTGGGGGTGGTGAGGGTGAGACCTCACTCGGACGGTAATATCATTTTTAATATAAAATGCGACACCGCCACCTCGTCCATCGCGGATTGTTTCCGAAAGGGGAATATGTCGCATTCGATAGCCCGGTACCACAGGTGCTCGCCCTTCCTCCCCTCTGCGCAGCCATGTTTCGTTGATGGCCATAATATCAACCGAATGACTGTCCATTGCTATCAGAAATTCGTCGTGATTCGTTGCCAACGATCCCGCATTTAACAGACCAAACTTTATGATTTTATTTCGTGGCATTGATATAAAATAATAAATAAGTTAAATACACTGTCAAATGGTCCTTGTGATATTGTGACATTTTATATTCTATAAATTGACAATTTCTAACACATAACTGAGAATGTAATGCTAAACAATAAATAAACGTACATAAATAAAAAAATATTATACCCATAATAATACTCCTATAAACTGTACAAATAAAAATAATATATGCAATGTCAGGCAATTCATATGCGCGTAGGTAGACCATTTTAGAATGTGCTATTTCCCTATTAAAAGATAGCCGTAGTATATAATATTCTGGTAAGATATATGGTGAACCACTAAACAATACAAACAAATACCGGGAGCATGACGTGAAATTATCTATGTTATTGTATACGTGACAGATCCGCTTCGGTACGTATGCTGATTGTGGGTTCGCCGGATTTGCGTCGGGCAAGAATTCGACCATTCCTCGTCCAGATATATTGCCACCCATGTTGTTTAGCAGTATCACGCGCTCGCCGAAACAACTGCCGATTTATCTTGGTGAGCCTCTCGTTAACGTAGATTTTTGTTATCGGCGCAGGAATGCCTAGATCCGAGGTGTCTGCTCCCCGCCGAACTCGTGCGCAGCGAAGAAACTCGTTCCTTACGTCATGCCTCGCGAATCGCACAACGACCGGACGCGCGCGGGTCTCCACTGGTCCCGCGGCACTCGTCGCGTTGAGGTGTCTAGCGCCGACGCGGCTCACGCTGATTACGTCACTATCCGCCAACGCTACGTTAAGCTTCGTTGCTACTAGCCTAACAATATGCGCTAGATTCTCATTGCTAGTTTCAGAGAGGTTGGCAATTTCGATTTCATTACTTAACAATTGCTGGTCTCGCTCGTTGATCTCGCTTTTCAACTGAGCAACATCATCGGCTAGCTTTGTTGACGCCATGAGCTGATTTTCTAGTATGCCTACTCTTTCTGTAAGCTTTTCTTTGTCTGCTTGAAGCTTGACTATTTCGGCACGCAACCCCTGAAATTCGGCTTGATAGTCAGCACGCAGAAGAGATGAGGGTAGGCGGTGTCAACAGATGTGTTTTTGCGAGCTCCGTATTTCTTATTCGAAAGAAAATAGTTAAAAGTGCTAAAATCTCCAAAAAGTGTCAATATTTAGAAGCAGTGTCCTGAAAACTGTCGTAAACAAAAGTGAAAACAACCAAATCGGTCGAAAAAAGTTATAATAACATGAAAACAGTGAACACGCTGCGGACTATTTAAACTTTAAAAGTTACGAGTAACTACCAAATGTGTACGAGTGGGCTGGAAAATTAGCAAGTACGAGTCTAAGTTATTCCAAAATAACAAGAAGACTGTGATTGATTGAAAGTTAATTTTTATTCATTATCATCACATCAAAAATCAATGTTATCAGCGACATCTAGTAACGGCTAACAAAACTACAACTACAACCAAGATACGAACCATAATTACGCTACAAGCTGCCACTATACGAACCATAACAGTCATAATTTTGCACTAGTACTTACAGAGGGCATTACTTGTACCAAAACAACATTTAATAAATCATGGAAGAAATTTTAAATACACTTAAAAAAATAGAAAACGAGCTGAACGATCAAAGAATAGAAATACGAGAAACGGGAAATAAGGTAACAGAGCAAGTTACACAAAATATTGGCAGAATATTTGAAGAAAAATTTCTTGCAATAGAAAAAAACCACGAAATCCTGAAAGAAAGAGTGGAAAACCAAGAAAAAAGGATACAAGCCTTGGAAAGACAAACAAGAAAAAATAATTTGGTATTTTTCGGTGTAGAGGAGAACGAAAAATCATATGAGAGCTTAGAAAGAAACATTGTCAACTGGCTGGAAAAATATCTCTCAGTTAAACTAAGCAACAACGACATCCAAGAAGTAAAAAGAATAGGAAAGAAAGAAGAAAGAATACGCCCCATAGTAGTGACTTTCTCAACCCTCGGTACAAAAATTAAAATATTGAAACAAAAAAAAGTCCTGAAAGATACACACTATTACATTAAAGAAGATTATCCAAAATATGTATTGGAAAAAAGGAAGGAATTACAAGCAGAACTACAAATGGAAAGAGAGAAGGGCAATATAGCCATTATAAAATATGATAAATTGGTAGTATCGAAAAACAATACTAAAAGGAAGCTTCCTAACTCACCCGAAAATACCTCTGCAGCCAGTACAGAGAAAAATACACAAATAAATAAGAAGAACAAAGTGCTACAAAATGATGCAGCGATCAAGAGGTCTAACAGCATCTCGGGTGGAGTCATAAAACAGGGCATACTAAATTACGTGGTCAAAAATACGAATAATACGCCAAACAACCAAGCATAGCAATTAAACGCCTCCTCCCACACACGAAATACAAAAATAAGAAACGCAAGAGATCTTCCAACCCGGTTGGTCACCGTGGAAGAATATGACCATAACCCTCCAAAGGAAATAACCCCAGCAACAAGAAGCAAAGGCAATAAAATAATTCAGCAAATATATATAGCAACATACAATGTTAGGACCTTATCCTCATACGAACGCTTATTAGAATTGGAAGAAGCAATCAAAGATATTAAATACGACGTCATAGGAATATCTGAAACGAGACGACAAGGCAGCTTCATAGAAGAACACGAAAGCATTATATTTTGTTACGTCGGCCACACACCCGGCCAATATGGAGTAGGTTTCATTATAAACAAAATACACAAAAACAATATTGAGAGCTTCACTGGCTTAACGGAACGAGTCGCAGTACTAGATATGAAAATACAAGGTTATTTTGTCACTATTATACAAGCATACGCACCGACGGAAGCGGCAAGTGAATATGAGATAGAAGATTTTTACAGAACATTAGACAAAGCATTAGAGAACGCACACAAGATAATAATACTTATGGGCGACTTTAATGCGAAGATTGGAGTTCCTAAGAAAGAAGAACAATTAGTAACAAAACAATTCGGCTACGGACAAAGAAACGCTAGAGGACAGAGACTGGTAGACTTTGCATTAGAACATAAACTAACTATAATAAATACGTGTTTTAAAAAGAAGGCAAATAAAAAATGGACCTGGACATCTCCAAACGGGCAGAGTAAAAATGAAATAGACTACATACTATCAAATCGACCAAACATATTTCAGGATATTGGTACTATGAACTTAAACTATCCGTCAGACCATAGAATAATTAGAGCAACAGTGAAACTAACTAAGCAACAAAAAAGTAGAGTCAAATATACAAATAAACATATATACCAATTAAAGTGTGAAGAAGAAATTTCAAAGTACAGGGAAAGCTTGTCAAAAATGCTATTCAACAATTGTGATTGCCACAAGAACATATTATCAGTACAAACTTATTACGACTTCATAACAAATGCAATCAGCACAAGTTTGAAGTCAGCGCAAACAATGGGAAAGGAACACAAACGTCATAAGATACTATCGGCACGTACAACGACTCTTCTACAAAGAAGAAAAGAACTACAAAAAACGAATAACAAGTCCCGATCTATGAAAAACGAACTAGCTGCTCTCTTTAAGATAGTCAATAAATGTATAAGAAATGACTATGCAAAATATAGACAAGACACTATAGAAAAACACCTGCATCTTACTGGTAGTACGAAAAAAGCTTACAAAGAACTCAGAACAAACAAAACTTGGATAGATGGATTAAAAAGGCAAGACAAAGACTTGTATAAACGGAAGGACATTATCACTATAGCAACCAATTTTTATAAGAACTTATACAACGAAAACAGTCGTATTACCTCAGCACAATACAACATTAGCACAGCTGATGATGCGCCAGTATGCTTTACTGAACATGAAAGTGGAGATGATGTCAAAGCCATAAACGAAACTGAAATCGTAGAAGCGATAAAAAGGCTAAAAGTAGAAAAATCTCCCGGTTCCGACAACATCACGAACGAAGCTTTAAAAACAGCATACAATATCTTGGCCACACCACTCGCTGAGCTTTTCAATCGGATACTACAAACATTTGAAACACCAACACAATGGTCCGAGTCTAATATTATTCTGATATATAAGAAAGGAGATCCAAAAGATATAGGTAACTATAGACCTATAAGTCTACTACCGAGTCTGTACAAGCTGTTCTCCACCATCATAAACTCCCGAATCAGCCCTGAAATTGAAGCTAGGCAACCCGTAGAACAAGCGGGTTTTAGAAAGGGTTTCTCTACGGTAGATCATATACATACCCTAGAGCTAATTATAGAAAAGTACAGAGAACAACAACGACCACTATACTTGGCATTTATTGATTACCAAAAGGCCTTCGATACTGTAACCCACGACAGCGTTTGGCAAAGCTTGAAAGACCAAGGAGTAAATGAAGTGTATATACAAGTAATTAGGAACATTTATACCAACAGTATGGGTAGAATAAAGCTGGAAGCACTGGGACCGAAGTTCCCCATAGAGAGAGGTGTAAGACAGGGAGACCCTTTGTCTCCAAAAATATTTATAGCTGTACTCGAAGTCATCATCAATAAGTTAAACTGGAACAATCTTGGATTATATATAAATGGAGCCTTTCTAAGCCATTTGAGATTCGCAGATGACATAATAATATTGTCTGAGACAAGCTCACAATTGCAACACATGATAGAAGCTTTACAAAAAACTAGCAGCAGTGTTGGACTTGAAATCAATCTCACCAAAACCAAGACTATGACAAACAGTTTTAAAAAACAAATAAAGGTTAATGGCAATCCACTGGAATACGTAGACAAGTACATATACTTGGGAAAGACAATCAGCTTTGATAAAGTTAACAACGAAATAGAAATCCAAAGAAGAGTACAGCAAACATGGAATAAATATTGGAGCATGAAAGAAATTTTCAAAAGCAATATGCCAATAAATCTTAAGACAAGGATTATGAACTCAAGCCTCCTACCGTGCCTGACATACGGATGTCAAACATGGAAATTTTCTGCCAAAACTAAACAAAAAATCACCACCTGCCAACGCGGAATGGAGAGAAGCATGCTTAATGTAAAGAGATTAGACAAGATACGACACACAAAAATCAGAGCAATAACAAAAGTCAATAATGCTTTAAGATATGCACAAAGGCTGAAATGGAGATGGGCAGGGCATATAGCGAGGCTTAGAGACAAGAGATGGACTTACATTACCACCGTATGGAGCGGACCTCAAGGTAAAAGAGCTAGAGGAAGACCCCCAATACGATGGGAAGATGACATCAAAAAAGTCGCTGGCTCAAACTGGTGTCAAGTAGCACAAGACAGGGAAAAGTGGGTATCCTTGGAGGAGGCCTTTACCCATTCTGGGGACCTTGTCTAACACTAAAATTAAAAATATTAAGAAAGAAAATATTATATTATATTATTACAGTAGAATAAATAATTTGTATCAGTAGTAAGTTAATAATTTAGTATTTAAGAAAAATTGTGGCAAAGGTCAAATAAAGGCTTTTTTATTTTTTTTTTTATTTATTTTATTTAGTCAGCACGCATATTTTGGAATTCAGTGCGTAGTTCCTCTCTCAATATTCTGCGCATCTCCACCGTTATCCATTCGGACATATTCGGGCTTATTTCATGAGTGCTATCAAAGCTGTCATCTTTATCTGTCGCTTCATCAGGCCTCTGCTGTGCACTCTCCTTCTTTTTGCACTCTGAACAAGACCAATTTGGCGCTATATTACCCGTGAGCGGTAACGCCCTGCAAGCTCGATGGCATGCTATTTTACATAAACGACATCTCGCGGCCTCCTGCGGAGACAGAAATTTTGCACAAGCTCCACATTTAGTTGGGGCCATAATTTTATGTATCGAGCTAGGAGCTTGAACGATCGATGTAGCTTGCAAGTACCTCGGAGAGGCGACAGATGGTGCTGTACTAAAAACAATTTTTTTATGGCTTTTCAAGGGCCTACAATGGTGTTACAGTACTAGTAGTCACAACACCGTAAACTAGGGGTAACCGCACATATATCCGAACACTTTTGAGACAGTATTATGTACATATGTAAATAGTCCGTTCACTTTTTCTTAGAATAAGATAGATTTAGTTCACTTTTTATATAAGTTTTTATTTTTTACTGTTTATTCTTTTTTACACAATTTTGACACTGTATAACATTTCACGTAATGTATCTCACTGAATGTCAACTTTTGTTAATAAATCGTTCCACATATATAACTTCTTTTACTTTATAAACAATAACAACAATCGAGGTCAATGCACCGGTTTGACATCCGTGACGTCACTCCTCGATAAAGAGTTGAAGTTAATTTTTTTGTCATTTTTAGGAACTATTATTGAAATGTCATCTGCAAAAAGTATTGATTGAAATGGGGTTGTAGCTGGAAGATCATTAACATATATTAAAAATAGGAGTGGCCCTAGTATGCTCCCTTGAGGAACACCGTACTTATTTATTAAAAATTGTGATCGATATCTGGTCAGAGTTGAGCTTTCATTGATTCGAGATACTTCCACACATTGTTTGCGTTTCTTTAAATAGCTTTCTAGCCATTTCAGTGTCTGACCTCGAATGCCGTACATCTCGCATTTTTCCAGCAGGATATCATGATCCACGCAGTCAAATGCCCTGGACATATCAAAAAACACAGCAACTACTGGTGTTTTCCTGTTAATATGTTCAGTGATTGATTTTAGTAAAGAGAAGGCGGCAAGAGAAGTAGATTTATCTTTCTGGAAACCGTTTTGCTCTTGCCGAAGAATATTAAAGTTACACAGAAAGCTATATAGACGCGAATACATTGCTTTTTCAAAAATCTTGGAGAATACTGGTATCAAAGTGATTGGCCTATAGTTTGTCACTTCGTGACAATCATCTTTTTTAAATAGGGGCTTAACTACAGATGTTTTTAATTTTTCTGGAAATGTACCCTGCTCGAAAGATAGGTTTATGAGATCGGTTAATATGGGCGCAAGAATGTCTGCACAGTTTTTTATGATATTTGTGCAGATACCTAGCGAGCGTGCTTACGGCGGAGTCGTATATCTGCAAGTCCGCATTGGTTCTAACTACTCGGTGCAGTTAGTTTGTGCCAAGTCTAAGGTCTCGCCTGTTAAACCATTTCGGTTGCGAGACTGGAATTGTGCGCGGCTCTTCTGCTGTCTCAGTTGCTCCGCAAGGTTCAAGACACAGTTTTGCCCCACTACCCCATTAATGAAATACACGCATTTTCCGACTCCAAAGTAGTGCTCGCTTGGATTCGTTCTTCTCTTCACCGCTGGCAGACTTTTGTCGCCAACCGCGTTAGTAAATTGATTGAACTTGTTCCCGCTACTTGTTTCAATCACGTAGCGAGTTATCGTACTCGTCTTCAGGAAGAACTTTCCATAAATCATATTGACTGGAAGTTTGTTCCGCCAGCATCACCACATTTCGGTGGATGTTGGGCAAGCATGGTCAAAGTAATTAAAACGCATCTCTTCAAAGTTATAGGTCAACAGATCCTCTCTTACGAAGAGCCTTTAACTGTCCTTGCACAAGTCGAGGCACTGATCAACTCGCGTCCGCTTCCAACTCAGTGAGATCTAGCCTGAAGTTGGACCTACCTCTTAGTTTAAGTATTTAGTTAGTAGTTTTCGCTATTATTGCGTTTGTAGTTTTCGCTAAAGTTAATTTAGATTAATTTTATTGTCATATCGCTGTCTTAGCCTATGGATGGGTTATGCGGTAGTACACCCAACATAGCTAAGTTCAATTCTATTTTTTTAAAGGCAACCCTTTAGGGCCGGGGGGATATGGTAGCGCCATCTACCTTCCTATCCATAACTAATCGCATCAACATCAATCGTTCCACGTTCTAGTGCGAGCGATATCATATTTCCGTCCCTGTCTCCCATTCCCGAAGAAGGGGCACTGCCTTTCGCCTGATTCGTCGCCGCAATCGTGGACGTGAGTGACAGTCGAGAACATTCCGCTCGCTGAGAACGTGTCCGCGATACCGTACCGCGCCGCACCGTTGTATGTGATTTATTACCGCTTCCACCAAGGAAAACCCGCTCGCGAATGGTGAATTGAAGTGAAAACAAGCAGCTGCATCACGAAACCACCAGGAGACTGCCCTACGGAAACGAAGAAGGTTGTATAAGGTAAGTGCCCTCTATCCTTGAAATATCCTATACCCACTCGATCACCCCTTCCCGTAACCATCTCCTAGGCGGCGAAGAACCGCTATCCTCTCTATACAGTCCATTTCCTTCTCCAAGTCGCCTAGAACCCTACGGTTTCGGTGTAACGCCGACCCACTATCCATGTCGAATTTCATCACAAACGGCTTTGCAGATAAGCCGTGTAGCATACATATTAACAGATAATATTTAAAAATTACTTTTGTTTTCATAATCGTCGAACTTCAGGTAAAGATTAGTATGTAGGTATATTATTGAAGTTATGAAGAGTTTATATACCTACTGAATATAACAGCAGCAAAAATAAAAACTGAAAGCATTATCACAAAGTACACATCTGACCGTCCCTGTGTTTAAGCGCGCCAACTCATAGAAAGCGCTTTTATGACGCTGCGCTTAGGTCAATTATATCGTGATAACTTTTAAACTATTCGTCCAAACTACTAACTGTAAAAGAAATAGTTAATCTACATTAAATACTGAAGGCAATAAATCTATCAAATTTGAAAACAATTTGATAACTCCTCTAGAATAAGCATTGTACAAAGCATAAATATTTTTTTATCATATCATATTTTTAACAGCAGCCTCATACGGGCTCTGAAATCCCTTTATGAAGATTCTAGAGCTTGTGTGATATAGTTCGGCTACACATGAGAGCACAAAGTTTATGTCACTACATACATACATGTAGCTAGTGTACCTGTTGCCTTGAACGTGATATAAGGTCAATGACCTCATGTACAATTCTCAACAACGCACCGACATGTGAATACTTCAAATGTTGTGTAATATAGTCGTGAATATTGTGTTAACTGGTGGCTCCACAATCACTAGCGTGCTATTCATCGCATCTTCTTCTTTCTCTTAGCGTTATCCCAGTTTCAATCTGGGGTCCGCTTACTAGTCTAACCGGATTTGGCTGAATATTAGCTTTTCCATAGAGCGACTGCCTGTCTGACCTCCGCAACCCGAAGGGATAGCGATATTCCATGGTTAAGACTAGTGTCAGTTTATTTTAGAAGGTACTGACGCCCTGTTACGACTGTCAAAGATCTTCATGACAACCGGGACCGACGGCTTAACGTGCTCTCCAAGGCACGGTACAAGCTATAATTAACAATTCAATACGCACATAACTCCAAAAAGTCAGTGGTGCGCGCCGTGGATTCGAACCCGATACCTTCTGCATGGCAGTCTGTTTGTATATCTACTCGGCTATCGCTGCCTTTTCATCGCATCACACAGTTTAGTTGAATACAAATACGTATATAATGATCTGTCAGAATAGCCGACATGTAGAACCCCTCCCGTCCTATCACAACAATACTTAAAAGTGTCTGTGACACTCACTCAAGGCTCAGCGGTAACAAACCCTGACTGAATAATAAGGTAACACTTTATTCGTTACTCTTTTTACTTTAAAAAGGAACACGAAAGTATTTTGAACAGAACATAACAGGCAATGACACCATCTAAGGTTTCCAAATTTAATGTATTCCGGAGTGGCTCGTACGTCGTACATAAGGGTACATAAGGGGCGGAGCCGCAGGGCCGAGCGAGTGGCACAGCTCCTTACAGCAGGTCAATATGAGGCCGTGACGTCGGCGGTGACGTCACCCACACGACGTCTTATTACGCTGCTCAGTTTTGGCGGGAACACAAGTCGTCGTCGTATACCTTAAACCGCATTCCTCGATTTCAGGCTAAGAAAGCATAAATAAAAAATGGCTCGAGGGAATGACGGACTAAGCATAATATTGGCTGGCCTAGTTGTGCTTACGAGGACTCAATAACAAATACGTAATTTACAGTTTCAGAGGATCACTTAGTGTTTTTTCAGAGTCCTTTTTTACAATATGAAAACATTTTTACAATTTTGTAAGCATACCTACTCGAAAATCTAAACCATGCCGAATCTTAGTGTCTATTGTTACCGAATAAAATTATGAACAGAACGGCCATGACGAATTACAAGGGTTCTTTGTATCTTACAACGAGATCCTAAAAACGGGTAAGGTTTCAGTTAACAAAAGCAAATATTTCGAGGAAAATTAAGCATCAATTTACAAACGGTATTGGAATAAACATTTTGGAAATGAAAGTATATTGAGAGTTCGGAGCGAGTAGGTACAACATTTATTCATCACTAAACGAATTCTCATATCTATACTAATATAATAAAGCGGAAGAGTTTGTTTGTTTGTTTGTTTGTTTGAACGCGCTAATCTCAGGAACTACCGGTCGGATCTGAAAAATTCTTTTTGTATACGATAGCCCAGTTATTCCGGAAGGCTATAGGCTATATAACATAACGCTTCGACCCTTTGGGGCCGGGCAAAAGGCTAAAAAGGCTAAAACATAATGTCGGCTAATCTCAGGAACTAGCACTCGGATTTTAAAAATTGTGATTGCCTATGATAGCCCAATTATTCCGAAAGGCTATAGGCTATATAAAATTACGCCATAACTTTTAGGGGCCAGACAAAAATAATAAAATGGTCAAACGAGAAGGGGGAGGGTTGGGTCAAAGGCAAAAAAAGGCTAAACGAATAGGATACAATCTATATGGGTATCGTTTTCGAGATTTTCGGGACGCTGATTAATAATATGAAATTTATTTAGTGATCCAAGATGGCGGACAGGAAATCAAAGATGGCGGATGAAATAATTTTAAATATCAATATGGGTATCGCCTTCGATATTTTAAGGGTAGGAGAATCGAAATACAACATCTATTTCGTGATCAAAGATGACGGATGGGCAATCAAAGATGGCGGATGGGCAATCAAAGATTAAATGGGAAAATTTTAAAAAATCTAAATTAGTATCGTCTTCGATGTTTAAAGATATGGGGAATCCAAATACAACATCTATTTCGTGATTCAGGATGGGGGATGGGAAATCAAAAATGGCGAATGGGAAAAATATTAAAAATCAATATGGGTATCGTCTCTGATGATTTAAGGGATGATGAATCCAAATACGACATCTATTTCGTGATCAAAGATGGTGGATAGGAAATCAAAGATGGCGGACGGGTTTTTTTTTTTAAGTCGACATGGGTATCGTCGCCGATATTTAAAGGGATGGGGAATCTAAATCCGACATCTATTTCGTGATCAAAGATGGCGGATGAGAAATCAAAGATGGCGGATGAGAAAGTTTAAAAAAATCAATATGGTTATAGTCTCCGAGGTTTTAAGGGGTGGCGAATCTAAATACAACATCTATTTCGTGATCAAAGATGGCGGATAGGAAATCAAAGATGACGGACGGGGTTTTATTTAAAGTCGATATGGGTATCGTCTCCGACATTTTAAGTAATGAGGAATTCAAAAACACCATCTATTTCGTGATCAAAGATGGCGGATGGGTTTTTTTTTTAAACAATATGGGTATCGTCTCCGATGTTTAAAGGGATGGGGAATCCAAATACAACATCTATTTCGTGATTCAAGATGACGGATGGGAAATCAAAAATGGCGGATGGGAAAAATTTTAAAAATCAATATGGGTATCGTCTCTGATGATTTAAGGGATGGTGAATCCAAATACAACATCTATTTCGTGATCAAAGATGGTGGATAGGAAATCAAAGATGGCGGACGGGATTTTTTTTTAAAGTCGATATGGGTATCGTCGCCGATATTTAAAGGAATGGGGAATCTAAATCCGACATCTATTTCGTGATCAAATATGGCGGATGAGAAATCAAAGATGGCGGATGAGAAAGTTTTAAAAAATCAATATGGTTATGGTCTCCGATGTTTTAAGGGATGGCGAATCTAAATACAACATCTATTTCGTGATCAAAGATGGCGGATAGGAAATCAAAGATGGCGGACGGGGTTTTATTTAAAGTCGATATGGGTATCGTCTCCGATATTTCAAGGAATGGGGAATTCAAAACAACCATCTGTTTCGTGATCAAAGATGGCGGATGGGATTTATTTTTAAATCAATATGGGTATCGTCTCCGATGTTTGAAGGGATGGGGAATCCAAATACAACATCTATTTCGTGATTCAAGATGGCGGATGGGAAATCAAAGATGGCGGATGGGAAAAGTTTAAAAAATCAATATGGGTATCGTCTCTGATGATTTAAGGGATGGTGAATCCAAATACAACATCTATTTCGTGATCAAAGATGGCGGATAGGAAATCAAAGATGGCGGACGGGATTTTTTTTAAGTCGATATGGGTATCGTCTCCGATATTTTAAGGAATGGGGAATTCAAAACCACCATCTATTTCGTGATCAAAGATGGCGGATGGGATTTATTTTTAAATGAATATGGGTATCGTCTCCGATGTTTGAAGGGATGGGGAATCCAAATACAACATCTATTTCGTGATCAAAGATGGCGGATGAGAAATCAAAGATGGCGGATTGGAAAAGTTTAAAAAATCAATATGGGTATCGTCTCTGATGATTTAAGGGATGGTGAATCCAAATACAACATCTATTTCGTGATCAAAGATGGCGGATAGGAAATCAAAGATGGCGGACGGGATTTTTTTTAAGTCGATATGGGTATCGTCTCCGATATTTTAAGGAATGGGAAATTCAATATTATATAAAAATCAATGTTTGTTTTTGCATCATTTATAGACCCTGGAATGATAAGAGATTAAGCACTAAGTCAATGGTAACTTTGGAAAAGGGGCTTGGAAAAAAGGGAATTAAATAAAAACTCTTAAAAAGGCGATACGGAGTTCGCTGGGTCAGCTAGTAAAATATAAAATCTTAATATGGCGGGTCTTTTTTTCGACGCAATATGGCACTAGAGTGTACATCTGTGGCACTATCAAATCCAACACCGCCCCAGATCTGAGAGAAATAAATAGAGCGATGTTTTAAATATGTATGTATGTAAGTTGTAGAGACGCCTACACTACCAGGTAGTAGGTATATTCAACCCTGCTGGATTAGTAAACGCTAAATAAACTATCAGACTTGTTACGTAGTTATTAAATAGGACTTCGTTGGTATAGAGGTCAAAGGGCTAGAATGAAGGGAATTGTTTAAAGGTTCTGGCTATTATACACTAGCGTATAACTATATGTGTATTTTTTTGTCTTCGTGGTAGGAATAGAGGTCCGCACTCGAGGTTTGCCAGCCAGCAATGGAGCGTTATAGGATCCTAGGAGTCAGATTATCAGACCGCGGCAAAATACTAACTACGCTCCAAAACGAAAATCGCAGATGTCGCCCACAAAGCCCGAAAGTTTAAATGTGACTGGACAGGCCACAGTTTGCCGCAGGTCGGAAGAACTTTGGGCCAAAATCGCCACTAATTGGGTCCCAGAAGAGCTAGGCGACAACTTGGAAGGCCGAGACGAAACAAAAGGACTGGCACAAAGTAGAGATCTGTGCAAAGAGTAGAAGGAGGCCTTTGCCCTGCAGTGGGACGCTACAGGTTGAAAATAAAATTAAAATAATGATAGGAAACCAAACCACTTCTCTCCTAACTCCGCCCCTTGGGGCAGGCATAAAGGTTATAATGACTCTTGCCACTACCACCATCGTGGATTCCGTCATATTTTTACTTTGCCCCGATGCCTATTCTATTATAATTTTATACAAAATCATTTTTATTAGCGGCTGTATTTCTTATACTTGCAACTTATGGGAAAATAGTGCAACAGAGCTTTTACTCTTTTATGCAGCAAACTATATATAACTAGGTATTTTATACTACATCTTAAAATCAATATCTAAAAAGTTACCGAAACAAATCAATGCTCATATACCATACCATTCTACTTTAAATTTTACAATATTAACCTACAATACTGGATCTACTTATCAAACATAATTTAATTTAGTTTCAACAAGTGTCTCCGTTACTGTATATCTACAATTTTAATCAAAGAGTTTTATCCAAACACCTAAACTTGATAATTAAACTTCAAGCTGTAATATCTCGGATTCTCTCGTTTGATGTTGTAGCTATTTGACTCTCCAACAGAGTTTATACATTAACTTAAATTTAATGTCAGCCTGAGGTCAAATAAAACTGAGACAAAATATTGTAAACAATATAGTTTACATATACTTATTTCCTGAAGGCTAACTACAAACAAAATAAAACGATCATAATGTTTTCTTTCGAAATTATTGTTTTATAAGAAAACTTAGTTACTTTTATAATAGATCATTTGGTAGCATAGCATTCACTTTTACGAATGTTAAAATGCAGCTTGAGACAATCGTCTGCAGGACTGTTGTAGCATCTGTTGTAATATTTAACAGGCAGTAACAATACAATGCCCGGAGAAACATATAATTATGTATGCCAGTATTTAAAGGCCACACGAGCAAATATGCGAATGTTCAACGAATTCTTGTGCCCGGGTGCTCTTTGTTTTAATGTTTGGTAACACACGTTATTCTAATGTTTAAGGTACAATTAAAATCATATCATAATACCTTATTAAAATTTCATGATTCAAAGACCTTAATAAGCATTTTGTCTTTTCAGCAAGTAAATAAATTGAAAAGAAGGTAAATAAATATATAAGAAGGTGTATAAATTGTAGAATAAACGTAGCCATTATAATCTGCCAATAGATATTTCGAGAAAATACTTGAAAATAGTAAGTTTTATAAACGTAGGTACTAATTAACAAAAAGTATCTAACTAAAGCCATTCTCTGGGGCCACGCGTTAATTAAAAGGCAGACGAGCACAGTTCTCTTATAATATCCTGTAACTATGTTAGTACTACTAAGCATTCAAACACTCTAACTTTTAAAAATAGTTTTAATCATTCTTGAAGTTTTATCTTTCTAATTGGACATCGCAAATGCTATAAAATAATATTAATGACTTTTCTAAGTGGATAAACCCAGCGAGCTATCTCTTAGACTTAGTGTTAAGCTTTGCGAGACAAGTGAAAGTTGATTATATTCTTTCATTCAACTTCTAGTAACTTATAAGATTCATGTTTGCAGTAATGAGTCTAGATGTGTAGATATATTTTAAAAGGAGTTGAGGTGAACGACTGTCAATTAGTTTTCAAAAGGTGTAGTTATACTTGAGTTGGTCCTCGGAGTAAAACTATCTGCCTGTAAAAGTTTCAAATCTTACAATTCGTATTTTAATTTAATATGGAAGCCAAGCCAATAGGTACTTCGAAATATTAAAAGATACTCACAACCTATCAAAAAGTTGACACCGACACATAATAAGCGCCCAAAGATGTGGAAAAGTGAATAATAAAAGAGATTCTCGGGTGACAATTGAAAATTGAGCTCTCTGAAGTGTTCAGTGGATATCGAAGAAAAACATCTTCGAGCAGTAATCTGAAACATAATTGTACCATTACAATATCGTGAAATGGCGAGCCCGGGGATTATTATTGGCGACGTAAATATATCGAACCGGTTGTAGACATGCACAAACAGAAAATAAACAATTATGGAGTTTTCCTCGATTCGCCCGTTTCTTCTTTAATCAAGACAAAATATGCGGCATTTTATTGCCTTAAATCGCAGGAATTTCACTACCCACGCTTTATGCGTATCCGAACAAAGTTCGATATGGCTCGACCAGGGTAGTACTACCCTTTTACAGAAAATCGACGTTAAGTAACAGTACATAAACTGTTGCGTTTCGTTTGGTGAGTGAGAGTGCCGGAGGTGCCATGCCCTATTATCCCAATCTTTCTCCTATCCCTTTCCCAACCCCAAGGGTCGGCAACGCACTTGTACCTCCAGTGATGTTGCTTGTGTCCAAGGGCGGCGGTAATTGCTTACCAATAAATAGGTACCTTATTAGACTATCCGTCTACTCGTTTGAAAAAAAGAAACAATAACAGCGACATCAATATATAACAAAAACGCAAGCAGCTGTCTGTCACAAAAATCTGAACCTCTATAGAATTTGAAACGTCTGCCAACAATACTGGCATCTCCAGGTGTTGCCAGGCCTCTGGCGTGCCAATAACGGTCTAGACGTGCCACTTCGCACGGATTAGACGCTGACTATTCATAATTATTATATCTGTATCAGATTTGCCAAAAACGCAAACAACGCGATTATTTATTTTCAAGCTAAGACAGCGGTTACATTCGCCTTAATTAGTACTATTGCTCTGCCCCTGTAGCTTATACAAGCTTTTTTTCGATAAAAGTGCTATTCAACACAAAATAATTAATCAAATTGAACCAGTACTTCTTGAGATAAACGCGTTTAACTGAACAACAAACTTTTCAGCTTTATAATATTAGTACATACGGGATTCATACGTAGAGGAATTGGTAGAGGATCCGTTAATTGGAAGGTTTCGTTCGGCTACACATGAGAGCACAAATTTTATGTCACTACATACATATATGTAGCTAGTGTACCTGTTGCCTTGAACGTGATATGAGGTCAATGACCTCGTGTAGAATTCTCTACAACAAACTGACATGTAAATACTTCAAATGTTGAGCTGTGCTCTCTGTAATATAGTCATGAATATTGTGTTATCTGGTGGCTTAACGATCACTACATTCATCATGCATCGCATCGTACAGTTTAATTGAATACAAACTCCAATAAAATGTCTGTCCTATATCTGTCAGAATAGCTGACATGTTGAACCCCTCCCGTCCTATCACAACAATACTTAAAAGTGTCTGTGACACTCACTCAAGGCTCAGCGGTAACAAACCCTGACTGAATAATAAGGTATAACACTTTATTCGTTACTCTTTTTACTTTAAAATTAATTTTAACAAAACCTAACAGGCAATGACACCATCTAAGGCTTCCAAATTTAATGTATTCCGGAGTGGCTCGTAGGTCGTACATAAGGGGCGGAGCCGCGGGTCCGAGCGAGTCTGCAGGTCAATATGAGGCTGTGACGTCAGCGGTGACGTCATCGACACTTGTTTTATTACGCTGCTCAGTTTCGGCGGGAACACTACCTAAGTTGTAATCTTGAAGTGTTGAGAATGACGATGTTTTGCAAATCGTATACCTTTAACTGCAAAATATAAAGTTTTTACAGCGTTATTCGATGTCAGACTCGGGAGACAAAGCACAATATTGAATTCTATAGTTATGCTTAGAAGGAGTCAAGCACAAATACATATCTCACAATATAATCCCGAATGGAAATAGTTTTAGAGGATCTGATATATTCTTTACATACATACATACATAACCTCTCGCCTGTTTGCCGGAGGGGTAGGCAGAGACTACGGAACGCCATTTGCAACGATCCTGACATACCTCACTTGCTTCACTCACTCCCATCAAGTTTCTCATGCATGCTCTTCTGTTAAGGGTACTTCTGACTTGTCCTTTTTTCAGGATGTCTCCAATCTGGTCAGAGAACGTTCGCCTAGGTCTTCCCCTTTGTCCTGTCCCATTCACACTTGCCTTATATATCTTTTTTGTCAGTCTATCGCCATCCATCCTCTCCATGTGCCCAAACCATCTTAACATGCCTTTCTCAATGCTTGTCACTACATCTTTTTTTACCCCACACCAATCTCGTATCACACAATTCTTTACTCTGTCGGTCAAAGACACACCACACATACTTCTCAGTGCTCTCATTTCTACAGCATTTATTCTACTTTCAAATCTCTTCTGCCATACCCAACTTTCACTATCATACATAAGGGTAGGCACTAACACACCTCTATGCACAGCCAAACGTGCCTTTTTGGACACGTTTTGACTGTTCATAAACGCCTTCAGAGCTTCATTCACACTATTACCTGCATTAACTCTCCTTTCGATATCTGCTTCATTCTTACCATCTCTTGTAAACAACGTCCCTAAGTAAACAAACTCATTCACTTGTTCCACTCGCTGTCCATCGATCAAAACATTACAAGCCGTAACGCATTCCTCCTTTTCAAAAACCATAACTTTCGTTTTACTTACATTCACTTTCATTCCTTTCCTCTCTAACGCACGATGCATGATTGTTACCATCTCCTGCAATTCCTCCGTTGAAGATGCAAGTATAACCTGATCATCAGCATAAAGGAGACATTTGACGAGTAACCCATTCATCCTTAATCCACAGTCACTATGTTTTAAATCTTGCAAACAACTGTCCATGAGGAGGTTAAACAGCCACGGCGACGCTAAACATCCCTGTCTAACACCTTTTTCGATGGTAAACCAGTCAGTGTATGCCCCGTTTATCCTCACACAAGCTCTAGAATCCTCATAAAGGGATTTCAGAGCTCGAATGAGGCTGCTGTCCACCCCGTTCATTGACAGCACCGACCACATTTCATTCCTCACCACTTTATCGTAAGCCTTTTCCAAATCCACGAATGCGCAATAGACCTTTTGGCCTTTGGCCAAAAATTTTTCGGCTATGCTTTGCAAGGAAAAAACCTGATCCGTGCATCCCATACCCTTTCGGAATCCCGCTTGTACATCCCATATTTTCTTGTCGGTTACTTCCATAACTCTTTCAATAAGTACCTTTGCATACAATTTGCCAACAATGCTGAGAAGGCTAATGCCTCTATAGTTTTTGCAGTCTTGTTGCGAGCCTTTTCCTTTATAAAGAGGCACAACTACAGCTGTGGTCCAGTCATTAGGTACTCGGCCGGTGCTCCAACACAAGTAATAAAACCGCTGCAACTGACCAACTATGATGCCCTGTCCAGCCTTCAGTATTTCGACTGTAATCCTATCATATCCTGCAGCCTTACCTACTTTCATACTTTCCAGTGCCTTCACGATCTCATCCACGCCAATAACGCTTTCATCATTGCTATCGTTACCATTCACTTCAGCTATCGGTGTCTCTATCGCCGTTCTTTCAAATAAACTTTCAAAATACTCTTTCCATCTCTTCAGCACGCACAATTCACCATTTACTATATTTCCATTCTCGTCTCTGACGGATGTGTGTTCTGAGGATTGAGTTCTTCCTCGAACTGCACGAACGGATTTCCAGAAAAACTTAATGTTCCTCTGGAAATCGTCAGATAATCTGCTATCAAACTCATCTTTCTTTTCCTCTTTTTTCCTTTTAACCATTTCTTTCACTATTCTTTTGGACCTAACAAACAACTTTCTTGCTTCATCTATGTCTAGACTCGTTGCTTTTCCCATTCTTTCATTTGCTCTGGCAGCCAACCAATCTGACCAAGCTTTCTTCTTCTCTGACACTGCTGATTGTACATCCTTGTCCCACCATGTATTCTTAACCTTTCGTATTTTCCTTCTCTTGGTCACACCACATACTTCAGACGCTACACATACTACCTCTTCTTTAAAGGCCTGCCATAATTCTTCCATATCATTTATGCCATCGAACCTCTGAAATCTTGCTATCAATCTTCGTTTATACTCATCTTTCACATCTTTCTCTTGTAGATTTTCTACTTTAATTCTTTCCAAGATCCTATTTTCATTACGCTCTCGGTGTCGCCATCCTTTAAAGAGCCCACTTATCCGGCTCAACACCAAGATTATTTTTTAAAGGTTCTATTTACTAATTATGATTGTTTTTAATAAAATTTATCGGCATCGTTCAAAATCAAAACCGTGCCAAATCTTAGTGCCTTGTAGTTGTCGAGTAATATTCTGAACAAAACGGTCTTGACGAAATTACAAGGGTTCTTTGTATTTTACAACAGATTCCTAAAAACGGGTAAGGCTTCAGTTATCAAAAGCATTTCGAGGAAAATGAAGCATCAATTTACAAACGGTATTGGCATAAACATTTTGGAAATGAAAATAAATTGTGAGTTCGAAATGAGTAGGTACAACATTTATTTATCACTGAACGAATTCTCATATAAAATATAAATTCTTAAAATGTCCGCTCTTTTTTCGATGCAATATGGCACTAGGGAGTACATCTGTGGTACTATCAAATCCAACACCGCCCCAGATCTGAGAGAAATAAATAGAGCAATGTTTTAAATATGTATGTTATATATGTATGTATGTAACGGACGGATAGTTTATTCAACCCTACTGGCTTTGTAAACGATAAATAAATTGTCGGACTTGTTACATTTTTTTGTAGACTCACGCCTTTATATCCCCGAAGGGGTAGGCAGAGATGTAATATGATTTTTTAGGTCCTACGTAATAGGGGGCGAACCTATTGCCGTTACCGGGCACATCACCAGACTCTGTGGGTCCCGGGTTCGATTCCCGGGTCGGGCAAAAGTGTTACTGGGTTTTTCCGAATTCTCAGTAGTAGCACGGAGTCAGGTGATGTGCTCGGTAACGGCAATAGGCTCGCCCCTTATTACGTGGGACCTAGAAATTCATAGCGAAATGTGGGTTTAATATTACACAAAAATATAACAAAAAAATCAATATCTAAAAAGTTATCGAAATAAATCACTTCTTAGATACCATTCAACTTTAAATTTTAAAATATTAGCCTACGATACTGGATCTACTTATCAAAACATTAATTTAATTTAGTTTCAACAAGTGTCTCCGTTACTGTATATCTACTATTTTAATCAAAAAGTTTTATCGAAACACCAAAACTTGATAATTAAACTTCAAGCCTGAACATCTCGGATTCTCTCGTTTGATGTTGTAGCTATTTGATTCTCCAACAGAGTTTATACTATAATAACCTTTAATTTAGTGTCAGCCAGGGATCAAATAAAATTGAAGACAAAATATTGTAAACAATAGTGTATATAGATATATACACGTGAAGTATCTTTATTTGACGAGAACTGACCTTAAACAAAGAAAAACATAATAGTGTTTTGTATCACAATAACTAAAATAATAATAATGCATTTGGTAGCATGGCATTCACTTTTACGAATGTAAAATAGAATCTTAAGACAATTGCTTGCAGGACTGTTACTTGTAGCAATTGTTGTAATATAATATAATAGCCAGTGACAATACAAAGCTCGGAGAAACGTATAAGTATGTATTCAAAGCCCACACGAGCAAGTAAGCGAATGCGAATGTTCAACGAATTGTTTTGCCCGTTCTTTGTTTTAATGTTTGGTGAGTTGACAGGCTATTCTAATGTTGGAAGTATAATAAAAATTATGCCACAATACCTTATTTTATGATTCAAGTACTACTTACCGTTTTGTCCTTTCAACAAATGATATAAAATGGAAAAGAAGGTAGGCACATAAGATTGTAGTATAAACGTAGTTATTATAATTTGCCAATAGATATTTATGGGTGCATAGGGTTCCCAGGGTGCATAGGGTTCTCACCAAGAAATTAGGGTCCCAAGCCAACCTCACCTGCAAGTGGTGCACCTGCCGATCAACGGACGAGGCTCTGGCAAACAAAATATCCCGATAAGCGGCAATAGGCTCGCCACCTATTACGTGGGATCGAAACACTGGCGAAAAGTGGGCGTTTAATATGCCTCTGCCTACCCCTTCGGGGAAACAGGCGTGAGTCTATGTATGTATGTATGTATATTTAGAGAGAATGTTAAGTTTTATAGAAGTACTAATTAACAAAAAGTCTCTAACTAAGGCCAATCTCTGAGGCCAAGCGTTAATTAAAAGGCAGACGAGCACCGTTCTCTAAAAATCCTACTAATATTATAAATGTGAAAGTTTGTGAAGATGGATGGATGGATGGATGGATGGATGGATGGATGTTTGTTACTCTTTCACGCAAAAACTACTGAACGGATTTGGATGAAACTTTACAATAATATAGTTCATACACCAGAATAACACATAGGCTACAATTTATAAAGATTTTGTATAATGTTGCCATAATATAAGGAAAAGTATAAACTAAGTCGGCAAAAATCCCTAGCTCTGAAAGCTATTTATTGGAATTTTACTTCCTGATGACAGATTGATCTGATATTTGGTATACACTCATATTTTCATCAAGATAAAAGATAATATTTAAATGATTGTAAATTCAAAATGGCCGCCGATACAAAATGGCGGATCATATTATATTACTTCACAACAACCTCAATATGGGTATCAAATGAAAAGGCTTGATTGGTAGAATAGAGCTCACTATGAAAAATCCAAGATGGCCGCCGCCACAAAATGGCGGATTACTTATTTTCCACAAATACCTCAATATGGGTATCAAATGAAAGTGCTTGATTCGTAGAATAGAGCTCACTATGAAAAATCCAAGATGGCTGTCGCCGTAAAATGGCGGATTTCATATTTTCCACAAATACCTCAATATGGGTATCGAATAAAAGGGCTTGATTGGTAGAATAGGGTTCACTATGAAAAATTCAAGATGACTGCCGCCACAAAATAGCGGATTACATATTTGCCACAAATACCTCAATATGGGTATCAAATGAAAGGGCCTGATTGGTAGAATAGAGCTTACTATGAAAAATCCAAGATGGCCGCCGCCACAAAATGGCGGATTACCTATTTTCCACAAATACCTCAATATGGGTATCAAATGAAAGGGCTTGATTGGTAGAATAGAGCTCACTATGAAAAATCCAAGATGGCCGCCGCCTCAAAATGGCGGATTACCTATTTTCCACAAATACCTCAATATGGGCATCAAATGAAAGGGCTTGATTCGTAGAATAGAGCTCACTATGAAAAATCCAAGATGGTTGTCGCCGCAAAATGGCGGATTACTTATTTTCCACAAATACCTCAATATGGGTATCAAATGAAAGGGCTTGATTGGTAGAATAGAGCTCACTATGAAAAATCCAAGATGGCCGCCGCCACAAGATGGCGAATTACCTATTTTCCACAAATACCTCAATATGGATATCAAATTAAAGGGCTTGATTAGTAGACTAGAGCTCACTATGAAAAATCCAAGGTGGTCACCGCCACAAAATGGCGGATTACCTATTTTCCACAAATACCTCAATATGGGTATCGAATGACAGGGCTTGATTGGTAGAAAAGGGCTCACTATGAAAATAGAATGAGAAGTATCAACTAACAACAAAAGTAAAATCTTGAAAATAAAATTTACTAAAAAAATAATAATTTTGGGCGTAGCGTATCCAGAGTAAACATTATGATAGAAATTTCACTTGCCCAACGATTTTATATTTGTCTGATCAATACCCCAGATTGATGAGAACATTGGTGCGATCTGGTAGCTAGAACTTACCGAATTACTTTTTAACTTTTAGTACATAATCTAACTACTTGCATCATTTTTTATTGTAATAAAACAGTATAACATCAAAAAAAAATATATATGTTTTTTACAATGCTCATTCTAGAGTAGTTATCAAATTGTTTTCAAAATTGATAGATTTATTTTGACGAATAGTTAAAAGTTATCACGATATATCTGACCTAAGCGCAGCGTCATTAAAAGCGCTTTCTATGAGTTAGTGCGCTTAAGCACAGCGAGGCGGAGGGACGGTCTGATTGTCTGATATGTACTTTGTGGTACCTAATGCTTTCCGATTTTATTTTTGCTGCTGTAATATTTAGTAGGTATATAAACTCTTCATAACTTCAAAAATATACTTACATACTAATCTTTACCTGAAGTTCAACGATTATCAAAACAAAAGTAATTTTTCAGTATTATCTGTTTATATGTATGCTATACGGCTAATCTACAGAGCCGTTTGTGATGAAATTTGACATATATAATACATTTGACATAAATAAGTACATAGGCCACTCTTTATTAAAATATCATGCTGGCGAAGCCGCGGGCGAAAGCTAGTATTATAAATGTGAAAGTTTGTGAAGATGTATGTATAGATGGAGGGATGGATTGATGGATGTTTGTTACTCTTTCACGCAAAAACTACTGAACGGATTTGGATGAAACTTTACAATAATATAGTTTATACAACAGAATAACACATAGGCTACAATTTATAAAGATTTTGTATAATGTTGCCATACTACAAGGAAAAGTATCAACTTAGTCGGCAAAAATCCTGTATTATCTTTATTTGTTTGCTTGGGTCAAAAGTAATTGGAATTCTACCCCCTTCCTGTTGATTGATCTGATATTTGGTTTGTTTGTTTACTCAAATTGTCATCAAGATTATAAGATAGTAATATTTAAATGATTGTAAATTTAAGATGGCCACCGATGCAAAATGGCGGATCACATATTACTTCACTACAACCTCAAAATGGGTATCAAATGAAAGGGTTTGATTGGTACAATGGAGCTCACTATGAAAAATCCAAGTTGGCCGCTCCCACAAAATGGCGGATTACTTATTTTCCACAAATACCTCAATATGGGTATCAAATGAAAGGGCTTGATTCGTAGAATAGAACTCACTATGAAAAATCCAACATGTCTGTCGCCGCAAAATGGCGGATTACAAATTTTCCACAAATAACTCAATATGGGTATCGAATGAAAGGGCTTGATTGGTAGAATGGAGCTCACTATGAAAAATCCAAGATGGCCGCTGACACAAAATGGCGGATTATTTATTTTCCACAAATACCTCAATATGGGTATCAAGTAAAAGGGCTTGATTCGTAGAATAGAACTCACTATGAAAAATCCAACATGGCTGTCGCCGCAAAATGGCGGATTACAAATTTTTCACAAATAACTCAATATGGGTATCGAATGAAAGGGCTTGATTGGTAGAATAGGGCTCACTATGAAAAATCAACGGTGGCTGCCGCCACAAAATGGCGGAGTACATATTTTCCACAAATACAACAATATGGGTATCAAATTAAAGGGTTTGATTGGTAGAATGAAATTCACTATGAAAAATTCAAGATGGCCGCCGTCACAAAATGGCGGATTACTTATTTTCCACAAATACTTCAATGTGGGTATCAAATTAAAGGGTTTGATTGGTAGAATGGAGCTCCCTATGAAAAATCCAAGATGGCCGCTGCCACAAAATGGCGGATTATTTGTTTTCCACAAATAACTCAATATGGGTATTGAATGAAAGGGCTTGACTGGTAGAATAGGGCTCACTATGAAAAATCCAAGATGGCTGCCACCACAAAATGGCGGATAACATATTTTCCACAATATGGGTATCAAATGAAAGGGCTTGATTGGTAGAATGGAGCTTACTATGAAAAACCCAAGATGGCCGCCGACACAAAATGGCAGATTACCTATTTTCCACAAATACCTCAATATGGGTATCGAATAACAGGGCTTGATTGGGATTGAAGGGCTCACTATGAAAAGAATGAGAAGTATCAACTTACAACAAAACTAAAACTTGAAAATAAAATTAAGAAAAAAAATGTTTTGGGCGTAGCGTATCCAGAGTAAACATAATTAAAAATAATCACTTGCCCAACGATTTTATATTTGTCTGATCAATACCCAAGATTGATGAGAAGATTGGTGTGATCTGGTAGCTAGGACTTACCGAATAACTTTTAAGCTTTTAGTACATAACCTAACTACATCGTTTTATTGTAATAAAACAGTATAACATAAAAAACATTTTTATGTTTTTTACAATGCTCATTCTAGAGTAGTTATCAAATTGTTTTCAAAATTGATAGATTTATTGCCAGATCAGTATTTAATGTAGATGAACTTTGTCTTTTACAGTCAGTAGTTTCGACGAATAATTTAAAATATATCACGATATATTTGACCTAATCGCAGCGTCATTAAAAACGTCCTATCAATTGGCGCGCTTAAGCGCAGCGGGGTGGAGGGACGGTCTGATATACCTATATACTTTGAGGTACCTAATGCTTTTAGATTAAATTTTTGCTGCTGTTATATTCAGTAGGTATATAAGCTCTTCATAACTTCAATAATATATCTACACACTAATCTTTACCTGAAGTTCGACGATTATGAAAACATAAGTAATTTTTAAGCATCATCTGTTTATATGTATGCTACACGGCTAATCTGCAGAGCCGTTTGTCATGAAATTTGACATGAATAGTCTGAAACCCGGGGAAGAACAGAGGCTACCCTTTATTAAAATTTCATACTGGCGAGCGAAGCCGCAAGCGAAAGCTAGTACTCTATAACTATGTAATTACTACTAACTACTAAGCATTCTAATACTTAAACTTTTAAAAATAATTTCAATCATTCTTGAAGTTTTATCTTTCTGTGTGGACATCGAAAATCCTATAAAATAATATTAATGACTTTTCTAAGCAGGTAAATCCGACGAGCTATCTCTTAGAATTACTTTTAAGCTGTGCGACACAAGTGAAAGTTGAATGGATGAATAATGATGAATGGATAGATGGATGGATGGATGGATGTTTGTTACTCTTTCACGCAAAAACTACTGAACGGATTTGGATGAAACTTTACAGTAATATAGTTTATACATCAGAATAACACATAGGCTACAATTCATAACGATTATGTATAATGTTGCCATAATATAAGGAACAGTATCAACTAAGTCGGCAAAATCCTGTATTATCTTTATTTGTCTGGTTGGTTTAAATTTAGTAATTGGAATTTTACCCCCTTCCTGATGACAGATTGACCTGCTATTTGGTATACACTCATACATATATCAAGATTAAAAGATAATATTTAAATTATTGTAAATTCAAGATGGCCGCCGATACAAAATGGCGGATCACATATTACTTCACAACAACCTCATTATGGGTATCAAATGAAAGGATATGATTGGTAGAATGGAGCTCACTATGAAAAATCCAAGATGGCTGTCGCCGCAAAATGGCGAATTACTTATTTTCCACAAATACCTCAATGTGGGTATCAAATGAAAGGGCTTGATTTGTAGAATAAAGCTCACTATGAAAATAGAATGAGAAGTATCAACTAACAACAAAACTAAAAACTTGAAAATAAAAATAACTAAAAAAAAAATATTTTGGGCTCAGCGTAGCCAGAGAAAACATTATGATAGAAATTTCACTTGCCCAACGATTTTATATTTGTCTGATCAACACCCCAGATTGATGAGAAGATTGGTGCGATCTGGTAGCTAGGACTTGCCGAATTACCTTTTAGTTTTTAGGACATAACCTAACTACGTCATTTTTATTGTAATAAAACTATGAGTTGGCGCGCTTAAGCACAGCGGGGTGGAGGGACGGTCTGATATGTACTTTGTGGTAATGCTTTCAGTTTTAATTTTTGCTGCGGTTATATTCAGTAGGTATATAAGCTCTTCATAACTTCAATAATATACCTACATCCTAATCTTTACCAGAAGTTCGACGATTATGAAAACAAAAGTAATTTTTAAGTTTAATCTGTTTATATAATTATATGCTACACGGCTAATCTGCAGAGCCGTTTGTGATGAAATTTGACATGAATAGTCTGAAACCCTGGGAAGTACATTGGCTACCCTTTATTAAAATGTCATGCTGGCGAAGCCGCGGGCGAAAGCACTAGCTTTCGCCCGCGAAATCTTTACTAACAGATATATACTAAACACTGCTAAGGTGAACGACTATACGTCTATTTATATTCAATAGGTAGTTATTTTAATAAGGCAAATGCGGAGTTAAACTTGAGTTCGGTACCTCAATAAAACTGTCTGTCCGTAACAGTGTCAATTTTTTTTATTAATATTGTAGCCAATGTTAAAAAAAACTAAGTTAACGCCCTATAAAAAAAGAAGACACCGTCGACCTTTAGGGGTAATAAACGCCCAAAGATGTGAAAAAGTGAGTAATAAAAGAGATTCTCGGGTGACAATTGTAAATTGAGCTCTCTGAAGTGTTCAGTGAATATCGAAGACAAACATCTTCGAGCAGTAATATGACACATAATTGTGTCATTACAATATCGTCAGGTTCCGAGTCCGGGGATTATTATTGGCGACGTTAATATGTCGAGCCGTTTGTAGACAGGCACAAACAGAAGAAAATAAACAAATACGGAGTTTTCCTCGATTCGTCTGTTTCTTCTTTAATCAAGACAAAATATGCGGCATTTTATTTCACTACCCAAGCTTTATGCGTATTTGTTCAAAGTTAAAATTAACAATAACTAATTAGATTCAACATTTACATTTTGTGTTTTTGTACTACAGTTCTTAATTTGCAGTTTATCTATCTATATAATTATATAAAATCCTTGCATTAGTGACTGACTGATGGACAACAAATAGACGAAACTTGTGGACGCAAGAAGCTGAGATTTGGCATGTTTGTTCCTTGAAGAGAGTAGCGGTGCACTGAGAACGGATTTGCCGAAAATTCTAATCTATACATACATACACATAAATAAAATTGGAGTGTCTGTTTGTAATATTAAAATAACCACTTTTTACTAAATGCATGTGGATGTATACACGGTATATAAACCGAAATGACATGTTTTTCAATTGTTATCTGTCTGTTTGTGTTCGCTAATCTCGGGAACGGTTGGACCGATTTTGACGGGACGTTCAGTGGCGGATAGCTGATGCATCAAAGAGTAACTTAGGCTATAAATTTTGCCGGGTACGCGAAGTAGTTCCCTCAGGACGCGGGTGAAACCGCGGGAAACAGCTAGTTATGAATAAAATGTGCAGGCGCAACTGCAGGCCATCCACTAGTTCTAAATAAAAATAGATGCAAATAATTACACAAGTAGAGTACACCGTATTGTGTATAGCCGAGTGTCTTTTGTGTTATATTCAATGAATGTTTATGGATGTTGTTTTTTAATAATATATGCATTTGGAGAATATGGTCGCTCGCACAGAGTAACTTGATATTTAACTAAACTTCCACAGAACACTTTCAGAAAGAATCGCAGTAAAATATTGTAAGTTTAGTTAGTCTATATTTAGATGGAAAAGGACCCGGGGTCATTAATTACAATGAGTGTTTGGTACTGGTCGCGCCCACGCGGCTCCTGTACTAAGACGAATAGTCGACGTGGTTTACTAAACAATTTTCAGCTTTGTAACTAACTCCTTCTACTGTAAGAGGCCAACAAAGCATTTTTTCAAGTTTACTTCAATTTTTATTTTGTAGCCATTTCAAAACTTTTATTTTATTTAAACACAAATTATTTTTATGTAGATACTAGATGATGCTCACGGTTACACCCGCGTAATTTAAGGCTACTGCTCCGCTCCCGTGGCTCAAAACGTGATGTTATATTTATGTGATGTAAGCCTATAGCCTTCCTCGATAAATGGGCTATCTAACACTAAAATATTTTTCAAATCGGACCTGTAGTTCCTGAGATTAACGCGTTTAAGGACGCGTTTACGCTTGTATCAAAAAACCACATATTCCCGGTACATATTACGACAATTTTAGATAATAACTAATAAAACTAATGATTACGATAAATTGATTACTTTTTTATCTATAAATCAATTTGAAAATAAATAAAAAATATTTAAATAATATTAATGTAAAATCGATTCGGAACGGCCTCTTAAATCAAAAATAGGCATATACTGCTATTTTTGGGTACAATTTTCTCTCTATTTTAACATTTATTTAGATTTTCAAAGATAGAATAGGGTAGTAAATATAGTCAACTCAAAAACAATTTGTTTTTTTTTTTCAAAATCTTGTAAATTGACTCAAAAAAAGCAAAAAATCATCTTACATTTTTCTTCTATTTTACTCGCATACGTGTGTCTTAATGTGTGGCAATAAGGTTCGTTTTATTTAGCCACTTTCTTGATTTATATATCCAAATTCTGCAATGAGATCTCAGCAGTCTGCGCTTGAGCGCCGTCGGGAGTGGACTCTATGTCGCTTGTCGCTGCAGCCCGAAGACGAAAAAAGCAATATACGAATACAAAATATTCGCTAAAATCAATTTGATACTTCTCGTATTCTGTGCGAATTACGTACAAGTAAATTTCTTTTGTATAAATGGACATTATCACTTTATTTTCTCCGTTATGTTGAGTCAGGATATATTTCCGTATTTAGATATTATTTTGTTTCTTGAGTTGAAATCTGTTAAGATTATCTGGACTGATGGTATACCATCCCGTTCAAGTGTTGCGACTTGAACTCATAAAAGAGTAGACCTAGTTATGCCAGCTTGGGGCTCATTTTATTTGTTTTGGTGAGACCCTACCACTGGTACTAGTGAAGTAACCTTCCAAGGTTATTCGATGAGTCTTGCTGGTACTCATATGTGAGTAAAGCTACGCATGCCGAGTTTGGGCTCATTTTGTTTGTACATAAGAGACCCTACCACTGGAACTTATGAAGTAACCTTTCAGGGTTATTCAATGACTCTTGCTGGTACTCATGTGTGAGTAGAGCTAGGCATGCCGAGTTTAGGCTCATTTTGTTTGTACATAAGAGACCCTACCACAGGAACTTATGAAGTAACCTACCAGGGTTATTCAATGACTCTTGCTGGTACTCATGTGTGACTAGAGCTAGGCATGCCGAGTTTGGGCTCATTTTGTTTGTACATAAGAGACCCTACCACTGGAACTTATAAAGTAACCTTCCAGGGTTACTCGATGACTCTTGCTGGTACTCATATGTGAGTAGAGCTAGGCATGCCGAGTTTGGGCTCATTTCGTTTGTACATAAGAGACCCTACCACTGGAACTTATGAAGTAACCTTCCAGGGTTATTCGATGACTCTTACTGGTACTCATATGTGAGTAGAGCTAGGCATGCCGAGTTTGGGCTCATTTTGTTTGTACATAAGAGACCCTACCACTGGAACTTATGAAGTAACCTTCCAGGGTTATTCGATGACTCTTGCTGGTACTCATATGTGAGTAGAGCTAGGCATGCCGAGTTTGGGCTCATTTTGTTTGTACATAAGAGACCCTACCACTGGAACTTATGAAGTAACCTTCCAGGGTTATTCAATGACTCTTACTGGTACTCATATGTCAGTAGAGCTAGGCATGCTGAGTTTGGGCTCATTTTGTTTGTACATAAGAGACCCTACCACAGGAACTTATGAAGTAACCTACCAGGGTTATTCAATGACTCTTGCTGGTACTCATGTGTGAGTAGAGATAGGCATGCCGAGTTTGGGCTCATTTTGTTTGTACATAAGAGACCCTACCACTGGAACTTATAAAGTAACCTTCCAGGGTTATTCGATGACTCTTGCTGGTACTCATGTGTGAGTAGAGCTAGGCATGCCGAGTTTGGGCTCATTTTGTTTGTACATAAGAGACCTCACCACTGGAACTTATGAAGTGACCTTCCAGGGTTATTCGATGACTCTTGCTGGTACTCATATGTGAGTAGAGCTAGGCATGCCGAGTTTGGGCTCATTTTGTTTGTACATAAGAGACCCTACCACTGGAACTTATGAAGTAACCTTCCAGGGTTATTCAATGACTCTTACTGGTACTCATATGTCAGTAGAGCTAGGCATGCTGAGTTTGGGCTCATTTTGTTTGTACATAAGAGACCCTACCACAGGAACTTATGAAGTAACCTACCAGGGTTATTCAATGACTCTTGCTGGTACTCATGTGTGAGTAGAGCTAGGCATGCCGAGTTTGGGCTCATTTTGTTTGTACATAAGAGACCCTACCACTGGAACTTATGAAGTAACCTTCCAGGGTTATTCAATTACTCTTACTGGTACTCATATGTCAGTAGAGCTAGGCATGCTGAGTTTGGGCTCATTTTGTTTGTACATAAGAGACCCTACCACAGGAACTTATGAAGTAACCTACCAGGGTTATTCAATGACTCTTGCTGGTACTCATGTGTGAGTAGAGATAGGCATGCCGAGTTTGGGCTCATTTTGTTTGTACATAAGAGACCCTACCACTGGAACTTATAAAGTAACCTTCCAGGGTTATTCGATGACTCTTGCTGGTACTCATGTGTGAGTAGAGCTAGGCATGCCGAGTTTGTCCTCATTTTGTTTGTACATAAGAGACCCTACCACAGGAACTTATGAAGTAACCTACCAGGGTTATTCAATGACTCTTGCTGGTACTCATGTGTGAGTAGAGCTAGGCATGCCGAGTTTGGGCTCATTTTGTTTGTACATAAGAGACCCTACCACTGGAACTTATGAAGTAACCTTCCAGGGTTATTCAATGACTCTTACTGGTACTCATATGTCAGTAGCCCTGGAAGGTTACTTCATAAGTTCCAGTTGTAGGGTCTCTTATGTACAAACAAAATGAGCCCAAACTCGGCATGCCTAGCTCTACTCACATATGAGTACCAGCAAGAGTCATCGAATAACTCTGGAAGGTTACTTCATAAGTTCCAGTGGTAGGGTCTCTTATGTACAAACAAAATGAGCCCAAACTCGGCATGCCTAGCTCTACTCACACATGAGTACCAGCAAGAGTCATCGAATAACCCTGGAAGGTTACTTTATAAGTTCCAGTGGTAGGGTCTCTTATGTAGAAACAAAATGAGCCCAAACTCGGCATGCCTAGCTCTACTCACACATGAGTACCAGCAAGAGTCATTGAATAACCCTGGTAGGTTACTTCATAAGTTCCTGTGGTAGGGTCTCTTATGTACAAACAAAATGAGCCCAAACTCAGCATGCCTAGCTTTACTTCCGTATGAGTACCAGCAAGAGTCATCGAATAACCCTGGAAGGTTACTTCATAAGTTCCATTGGTAGGGTCACTTATGTACAAACAAAATGAGCCCAAACTCAGCATGCCTAGCTCTACTCACATATGAGAACCAGCAAGAGTCGTTGAATAACCCTGAAAGGTTACTTCATAAGTTGCAGTGGTTGGGTCTCTTATGTACAAACAAAATGAGCCCAAACTCGGCATGCCTAGCTCTACTCACATATAAGAACCAGCAATAGTCATCGAATAACACTGGAAGGTTACTTCATAAGTTGCAGTGGTTGGGTCTCTTATGTACAAACAAAATGAGCCCAAACTCGGCATGCCTAGCTCTACTCACATATAAGAACCAGCAATAGTCATCGAATAACCCTGGAAGTTACTTCATAAGTTGCAGTGGTTGCGTCTCGTATGTACAAACAAAATGAGCCCAAACTCGGCATGCCTAGCTCTACTCACATATGAGTACCAGCAAGAGTCATCTAATAACCCTGGAAGGTTACTTCATAAGTTCCTGTGGTAGGGTCTCTTATGTACAAACAAAATGAGCCCAAACTCGGCATGCCTAGCTCTACTCACATATGAGTACCCGCAAGAGTCATCGAATAACCCTGGAAGGTTACTTCATAAGTTCCAGTGGTAGAGTTACTTATGTACAAACAAAATGAACCCAAACTCGGCATGCCTAGCTCTACTGACATATGAGTACCAGTAAGAGTCATCGAATAACCCTGGAAGGTTACTTCATAAGTTGCAGTGGTTGCGTCTCGTATGTACAAACAAAATGAGCCCAAACTCGGCATGCCTAGCTCTACTCACATATGAGTACCAGCAAGAGTCATCTTATAACCCTGGAAGGTTACTTCATAACTTTCAGTGGTAGGGTCTCTCATGTACAAACAAAATGAGCCCAAGCTCGGCATGCCTAGCTCTACTCACATATGAGTACCAGCAAGAGTCATCGAATAACCCTGGAAGGTTACTTCATAAGCTCCAGTGGTAGGGTTACTTATGTACAAACAAAATGAACCCAAACTCGGCATGCCTAGCTCTACTGACATATGAGTACCAGTAAGAGTCATCGAATAACCCTGGAAGGTTACTTCATAAGTTGCAGTGGTTGGGTCTCGTATGTACAAATAAAATGAGCCCAAACTCGGCATGCCTAGCTCTACTCACATATGAGTACCAGCAAGAGTCATCTAATAACCCTGGAAGGTTACTTCATAAGTTTCAGTGGTAAGGTCTCTCATGTACAAACAAAATGAGCCCAAGCTCGGCATGCCTAGCTCTACTCACATATGAGTACCAGCAAGTGTCATTGAATAACCCTGGAAGGTTACTTCATAAGTTCCAGTGGTAGGGTCTCTTATGTACAAACAAAATGAGCCCAAACTCGGCATGCCTAGCTCTACTTACACATGAGTACTAGCAAGAGTCATTGAATAACCCTGGAAGGTTACTTCATAAGTTCCAGTGGTAGGGTCTCTTATGTACAAACAAATGAGCCCAAACTCGGCATGCCTAGCTCTACTCACATATGAGTACCAGTAAGAGTCATCGAATAACCCTGGAAGGTTACTTCATAAGTTCCAGTGGTAGGGTCTCTTATGTACAAACAAAATGAGCCCAAACTCGGCATGCCTAGCTCTACTCACACATGAGTACCAGCAAGAGTCATTGAATAACCCTGGTAGGTTACTTCATAAGTTCCTGTGGTAGGGTCTCTTATGTACAAACAAAGTGAGCCCAAACTCGGCATGCCTAGCTCTACTCACATAAGAGTACCAGTAAGACTCATCGAATAACCTTGGAAGGTTACTTCACTAGTACCAGTGGTAGGGTCTCACTAAAACAAATAAAATGAGCCCCAACCTGGCATAACTAGGTCTACTCTTTTATGAGTTCCAGTCGCAACACTTGAATGGGATGGTATACCATCAGTCCTCATAATCTTACCAGATTTCAACGCAAGAAACAAAATAATATCTAAATACCGAAATATATCCTGAATCAACATAATGAAAAAAATAAAGTAATAATGCCCATTTAGGTATATAAAAATAAGAAACTTATTTGTACGTAATTCGCACAGCCAGGCCTATAACACATAGATACATATCACAAAAAATTCTAAGTCTCAAAGTTATTTAGTTGAACTACATTTCAGCAAGTTACCGTACGTAGTACGTACTGTTGCCGCCGTGTCGCTGTAGTGACGCGATTTTGTACCTACTAATTTTGTAAACGCGTCCTTAACCAAACAAACAAACAAACTCTTCAGCTTTATATATTAGCATTAGATTAGATATAACTGAACAAAGATGGATACAAATGAGATATACCTGGTAACAATAGAAACTTTCCCAGAAGACATTCTTGACCATAAACACAAAAAATAGTCAAATCTAGAAAAAAATTATAACAAGGAAGTAATTAATGCTAATAACTGGAATACTAAATAAACACATAGTAATCGTCCATTTTTACAAATTCAATTGAATCAGCTAGATAGACACAGTTGAAATAGGTCGCCGTAATAGTTCCGCAATGGTTGCCACACGTAGCAGCGCGGCGACTGCTACAGGCTTCAATAGAACATGATTAAGGCTAACACTGCTTCGGAGGCTTAGTCACTAACAATTAAGTGGAAGCCTCCTAACTGACACACTCGCTTATTTTGGTTACAGCAACGCGCTATATAATTATATAAACCTGGAATTAGGGAGACATACATAGAATAATAGAATAATTTATTTCCCATCACTAGGTTTTAACAATTTTCTTTAACTCCTGGGGCAGTCGTTATCTCATCATGAGAGTAACGCAATCTCAGAGGGCAGAGTAACAGCTTTCAAACATCACCTTCATCTTGTGATATAAACAAAAATTGTATTACAGGATGAATAGAAAGCTTCCAAAATGCAGGACAGCTTAATTGCGAGCAGAATGTGTGTGGCGACACTGCAGTCCCGAATGCTTCAGAGAGTAGGTCAGGGCCTCTTGATACTTGACTTGTTAAATCTACCTCAAGTACATGCTTGTTTTGCGTTTTAAGTATTGAGAATTCGATAACGACCGTACATTTGTAGAATACTTGTAAACGCTAAAGTTAGTGAGGATAGATGAGTTAGGTATTCTTCTTTCTCGCTAAAACTACAACACCCATTTTTACGAAACTTTGCAGGTAAATAGCTTTAACATCAGACGACTCATAAGTATTTAGGCAGCTTTTTAGCGCGTTGACTGACTAGATTTAAGGTTTCATTCGTTACGCACGTTTCGTAGTATTTTCATTTCGTAGTAAGCCAAAACTCAAGTCTTGGTTTCAAAGTAATCCTACGTCTATCAATATGCTGAGCGTGATCTGACTCATGATTCTAATATTTCTAATAGCTAGAGAAAACTGATGTGTTCCAAAACCTGTACCTTCGGCAAGGATTAGTGTCACGGTGCATCTGTCTGTGTCACTTAACGTCCTGCCAGCTGCGCTGACCTCACACTATCGTAATCCGCTCGGGCAGCGCTACTTACACGCCGGGCATGCTGTAAAAGCCGATGTTCTACCGAATCCAGTTTAACTTCTTACAAAATGAATAGTGACATACACAATATTAATACTATGAACAGGCACAAATTTCACGAAACCGTATTTCGTATTTCCGTTTACACAAAACGCATAGCTCTTTTATTGGGCTTAGTATAAGAATGTATAATAAAAAATACCAAGTAATATTTTAGACTTGCCGTTAAGGTCGTTTCAGACAAAAAGAAGAAGGTTAAAAAGAATCTTTTACTAAAGGCATATTATAGTCTTAATGAGTATCTTGACGACAAGTACGCTTGGAAATAAATATTCTTTTATTAGGCCAAATTATTGTTTATTAGGTCAATAAGCAGTTTTATATACATAGTGTAGTTAATTACCGTATTCTCTTTGACATTTGCATATTTGTTCTACTCTTTTTATTATAATTTATCGGATTTGTAAGGTGAGGGTAGCTCGTGGTCATGAGCTGACCTGATTATAAATTGCTGCAGGTTTTTAAACTGTTACTTTCCGGGACATGCTGTTCCACCATAGCCCTGAATAGTCATGTTCGTGAGTTGCGGATGCTCCTGTTTCATCATGTTCACTTTGGGAGGCTTACTAAATGAACATAATTTATTTATTGCTTATTTAAATTTTGCATTAGTAGATAACTCACAATGTGAAACAGTTGCAGCTCCTTACAAAGATAACACGTAAAACCATAATACTGGCAGTTAAAAAGAGTGGCCCCGAGTTTTATCGCCCGTTCTTTCTCGTGGTTCTACCTATTGCATTGCAAACGTGGCAGTAAATGTAAATGCAGAATCATCTAGTAATTAACTTTAATTTTTGACGTTCATAAGCGTCACTTTGTGGCCTAAATTATTAAATGATTTTGACTTTGAACTGGAAAAATGGTGAGAGCTGGGTTTTTTAAATGTACTTTAGTAAGTGTAAGTCCTGAGTTCTTACACTTACAACTAGACTCATAGATCGCCAAATTCATAAAAGTATCAGGAAAACATATCATATATTATTAAATTGGTATTACTGTCTCGCGTTTGAGCAGAATTGAAATCATTCAATGAGCACGAATGTTTTACAATTGGCTGATCATAGTCATCGCCATTAATTCACAATTTCGCCATGTCATGATAACCAAATGAATTGTAGTTCTATCTATTTACTAAAATACAATAAGCTTCCAAAGATAATACGTTAGTTCCTACTCAATTGAAATTATTTTATACGTCTATATATAGCCAAGCAATTTATATTAAAAGAGCAGCTCTTCCCCGCAGCCCGCATTTCGGCTGAAAGCTAAAATTAATATGATAGGAAACGATCGTCGTTAGCATGTGGCGACGCGCGATAACAGAAGCGTGGGCGAGTTTAATAAGGACCGCTCACGACAAGTGATACTCCGACGAGTAAAACAGTCATTTGCGACAATATTGTACAGTGAACAAGAACAAATTAATTTTTGTTGTGACATTAATATTTTAAGAACGAATGGACTGATCGTGAAGCGGTAGGTATTTTGATTTGTCGGTCAGTCGGTCTGGATGTATGTTGGGTCCGTTAATAATGGAACATAAATATTTTAACATAACGAAAAGTTTTTATAGATCTTCATACATACATAGTCTCACGCCTATATCCCCGAAGAGGTAGACAGAGGTATATTGCTACACCCACTTTTCGGTAGATTTATTTTAGTCCCACGCAATAGGGGGCAACTATAAAATATTGCCGTACCGGGTACATTTCCAGACTCCGTGCTGCTACTAAGAATTTCCTATCGGAAAAACCCAATAACACTTTGCCCAACCCGGGGATCGAACCCGAGACTCCCAATCCCACACGCACATTTATGCCGCGAGACCAACGAGGCAGTTATAGCAGTTCAAGTATATAGATCTTACTCTCAAAATTAACGAACATTTTATGAACTTATCTAATATATTTATGTAAACATAAAAAGTCTCACATGCGTCGAAGACGCATAAAGAAATAACAACGAAGCATAGACAAATATTTCTAAATCATAATTTTATTAGGTATACAAACCAGTTAATGTTGATAATAGTCAGTTTTAGACTTCATTTGCAACAAAAATCAATATAATAATATATACTTATGCATAAATTTGTGTCAATAAGATCTGCATTGCCAAAGCTTCTCAGACTTGAAGAATGGTCAACATAAATCACCTGTACCTACATACAAACAGACACATATATTACAGTAGGTATCTGTTCCCTCGGTTCTAGTTTCGAGTTATAGTCCGTTCACAGTTATTTTACCTCTGACAGATGTCGGTGTTTATTTTCTTTATGTTGGAATTGTACTCTGTGATGACAGGAATGTAAAATAGGGTTACCCGTGCATATCATTTTACCCAATATTAGTGGAAATGCTTCAAAAATTCAAATGCTTGAAGCTCATGGCCGCAAAGTGGTTAGATTACCGCCATACCACTGCGAGCTAAACGCAATTGAACTTATGTGGAGTCTCATTAAAAGGCGAGTCACAAGCAAACATTTAGGACAAGAGGCAACCAACATTGTGAATTTAGCTGAAGAAGCTTTTCAATCTATCACTGCAGAAGACTGACAAAAACAATGCAAACATGAGCGCCACATTGAAGACAAGCTTCGTGAAACAGAAGGGGTCTACGGATGCTGAAATGGACAGGTTCATAATAGAATTAAATTCTGAGTCTGATACAGAATCTGACAGCAGTTACGAATCATCATAACATTGGCAGTCCACATGGATCATTCTTATAGACTCACGCCTGTTTCCATGCAGGGATAGGCAGAGGTGTAAAATTACACCCACATCATTCTTATTCAAAATAAATATGAAAATTAAATTTGCAGTTTTTGTATTTGATAATTAGAATCTCACGTTGGCGTAATTATGATGCGTTTACCTTTGTATATTAAATAGACAACATTTTTATTATAACTACTTATCTTCATAGGAAATTCGTTATTTCGTAAGAAAATAAATGTACATGAATATAGCCATGCCAATATCAAGAGGTTTTGTTACAAACATTACTTCCAAATATTTAATACGATCGCTTAGGCAATGAAAAAGTAAGTACATTTTTAGCAATAATGTATATTTAAAATGGGAGTATTATATACCAAATATAGCAACACAACGCCCAGGTTGGCCAATCTAACAGCTAGAGGTAAAATAACTGTGAACGGACTATAGTCAGTTCGAGGCTGTCTCACTTGACAGATGATGAATAGCTCCTTCCGACAGTTAACAATGACCAAGTGATAGACGAACTCCTTGAATTAATAAGCAATCCAGTCAGACTATCTGATTACATAAACAACTAGTCCCGACACGGGTGCACTAGGTACCTAAATATTATTTAGTATAATTTTTTAAAAAATAGAGGTGAAATACTTACTTTACGCTTCCCTCGACGTTTCGGCCAGAAAATGACTAACCACGTGACCACGACTGGTGTAACCTATGCCGAAACGTCGAAGAAAATATAAGGTATTTCCTATCGTTTCAAATAATTACACGACATTGACCCGTTACAGAAATATTACCAAGTACGTACGTATACGTGTACAAGTTGCGAAAGTTTAAAAGTATTCAAACTGTTCAACACAGTTTAATAAGGATGAAGGATTTAATAAGCATTTAAAAGTGTGTGAAAGTACAGCATTCATATTCACTAACATTTCAAAATGAACGACCTTTTTTACCCTATAGCACTCAGGGATAAAATACTTTTGCAACACTGAAAGAATTTTCAAAATCTATACAGGGGGGGATTATCCCGAACATTCTAACTCACAAGCTTTACCTACTTTTACTATTTATGATATTTCCTAGACAGTGCCTATGTGATTTTCTCTATATTCTGTATAGCAGCTTACATTCTTGGCACATCTTATATGTTTTACCATGTAGCGGTAGCTACATTCAACTGAGGTCATCTAGCGAGCGACGACGAAGTCTCAACAACAACATCGCGACATCTATCGGACACGATTCTACGAAAAACAAGGTGCTGAATCGCACAAGCAGAGTTCGCACGCCGAGTTGTATATATACTACATCCCAAATACGTCCGTCGGCCTGCAGGCCACCAAGTACGACCACGCAGCTTGGTTAGAGGCTCCTCCCTCTAGTTGGAGGAACACCACACCTTCATCCTCCACAACCAGTACTCGATTTTAAACTTTCGCGATTTTAATACATTATACAATTTTATTTTAACGGGTCTTATTCGCGATATTTTAATTCATTTAAGGTATAAATACCTATGTTTTACCGACGTTTCGGCCGTCTTACAACAGCCTTGGTCGCGGCAGGACTGATGTCATCTCAGTGTCGTCCTTGTGAAGCGCGGGTTTCGGCAGCTACCCTCACTTGTTTTTTATTTTTATTTTTATCCGAACTGTCGGTACGTTGACATACAACACTTATGACGTCTACACACTGATGAGCTGTGTTACTGCGGCGGGGTTTACATTTGTTGATTACTGGATTCCAAGTTGTAGACAGTCTGTATCCATCTTCCCGGTTGAAATTTTTATGCTTTTTGATTTCAACCGCTTCACGTACTATCCTGGAGTAATAGTGACGATCGGTAGATAAGACCTGTGGTTGATGTAATTCGATCCAGTGGTTTAGTCCAGACTCCAACAAATGCTCAGCTATAGCAGACTTGTTGATTTGCCGGTTTTTTACAGCTGCTATATGTTCCTTGACCCTTTCAGCGATGGTTCGTTTGGTCTGACCGATATATGAACTACCACAACTGCAGTCGACCTTGTATACGCCAGGTGTTTGTAGAGGAATGACATCTTTCGGGGTGCGCAGATTGAGTGCTACCTTGGAGAGCGGACTATATACAGTCTTTATGGAGTATTTCTTTAGTACTGTTCCAACATTGTCCGTCCCTCCCTTTATGTAAGGCATGTAAGCCGGTACTCTGCTTACTTCCGTTTTACGGTCCTTCCTCTTCAGACGTTGTATCTTCTTGTTGAATCCGTTGCACCTAAGTACCTCCTGAACATGTGACAGCTCACTGTTCAAATGTTCAGGGTCACAGAGGTCATACGCTCTGTTTACTAGTGAAGTCAATACGGATTCCAAGTGTCGCGGGTGATGATGCGAGTATGCGTTGAGATACCTATCTGTGTGTGTCGGTTTTCTATAAACAGTGTGTCCCAAGATACCGTTTTCCCTCACTGTCACTTTTACGTCGAGAAAGGGTAACGACCCGTCTGCCTCCATTTCAAATTTAAATCTAATATTAGGGTGTATGGAGTTTAAGCTATTTGCGAACTGTTCTACATCTTGCTTGTCGCCCTTCATTATACAGAATACATCGTCGACATACCTCTTCCATAGCTTTACATTTGATGCCTGCATGTCTATGGATTCTTCGAAATGCTCCATCCAGATGTTGGCCATTACCGGTGCTACTGGGCTACCCATAGCCACTCCGTCGATCTGGAGGTAATGTTGTCCACGGTATAGGAAGTAGTTTGCTTCCAAACAATTTTTAAGTAGAACAGAATATTTGTCAGACAGACCGTTTGCCCTTAGTTTTCTCTCAACGACCTCAAGGCAATCCTGAACTGGAACATTGGTGAAGAGTGACTCCACGTCAAAACTCACCATCACTTCGTCTGGTTCCTTTTTCACGCTCTTGATAATGTCAATAAAGTGCCTTGAGGTCGTTAGATTTACATATATATAGTATATGTAAATCATTACATTTATTTTTATTTATCATTGATTTACATTTGAAATGGAGGCAGACGGGTCGTTACTCTTTCTCGACGTAAAAGTGACAGTGAGGGAAAACGGTACCTTGGGACACACTGTTTATAGAAAACCGACACACACAGATAGGTATCTCAACGCATACTCGCATCATCACCCGCGACACTTGGAATCCGTAGTGACTTCACTAGTAAACAGAGCGTATGACCTCTGTGACCCTGAACATTTGAACAGTGAGCTGTCACATGTTCAGGTGGTACTTAGGTGCAACGGATTCAACAAGAAGATAGAACGTCTGAAGAGGAAGTACCGTAAAACGGAAGTAAGCAGAGTACCAGCTTACATGCCTTACATAAAGGGAGTGACGGACAAAGTTGGAACAGTACTAAAGCAATACTCCATAAAGACTGTATATAGTCCCCTCTCCAAGGTAGCACACAATCTGCGCACCCCGAAAGATGTCATTCCTCTACAAACACCTGGCGTATTCAAGGTCGACTGCAGTTGTGGTAGTTCCTATATCGTTCAGACCAAACGAACCATCGCTGAAAGGGTCAAGGAACATATAGCAGCTGTAAAAAACCGGCAAATCAACAAGTCTGCTATAGCTGAGCATTTGTTGGAGTCTGGACTAAACCACTGGATCGAATTACATCAACCAAAGGTCTTATCTACCGATCGTCACTATTACTCCAGGATAGTACGTGAAGCGGTTGAAATCAAAAAGCATAAAAATTTCAACCGGGAAGATGGATACAGACTGTCTACAACTTGGAATCCAGTAATCAACAAATGTAAACCCCGCCGCAGTAACACAGCTCATCAGTGTGTAGACGTCATAAGTGTTGTATGTCAACGTACCGACAGTTCGGATAAAAATAAAAATAAAAAACAAGTGAGGGTAGCTGCCGAAACCCGCGCTTCACAAGGATGACGCTGAGATGACATCAGTCCTGCCGCGACCAAGGCTGTTGTATGACGGCCGAAACGTCGGTAAAACATAGGTATTTATATCTTAAATGAATTAAAATATCGCGAATAAGACCCGTTTAAATAAAGTTGAAATATTGTCTGGGTCGACTGGTTTTATAACTATAAGTTATGATTTCACTAAAAGTTTCTATGTTACAAAATGAAAAGGCGCAGATAGAAGTTAGCAAGCCTATCATAATACTCGAACAGATTTTACAACTTACAATAATAACTAGACATTAGATATTTAAATATTTGAAATGACCTACACCAGGTATATTATATTATTTATATGACCCACACCAGGTACACTACACCTATCTGATTAATTATCTCGGAACCTCTCCAAGGAAGGGAATGTTGTTATTATAACATTAAGTTCGCCTGAATATGAGTTAATGTAATATTTGCATGGCTATACACACGTTGTTAGAACCACGCATAGGCATAGTACAGGCAAGAACAAATATATTACAAAACAAGCATTGACATTTTAGTTTACTTCAGGCATGAATGTGTGAACTGGCGCGCGTGTGATCATGGGAGTCGGATCGTTACAGTTCTCAGTACTCATCAGTGTCACACACTGGAGCTCCGCGGGGATACACCCGGCAACGAAGAGTATCAGTATCTTATTATCGTGACGGTGGCGATAACAATGTGACAAAGAATAACATATGCTTGGTAGATTTAAGTTCATTGTAAGTGTACAATGAACTTAAATCTACCAAGCATCGTCATCATTTTGATTTTACATACTTAAGCCATTCGCTGTCCACGAAAAGACACAATAGACAATTGTTTTGAATCATCAATTATCCACGGAACCTGGAAGATAAAAAAGTAAATATTTTTTAAATATTCTGGGATCATACACACATTTTGTCAAAACCAGGTAGGTGAATGCAAGAAAGTATCATCTATCTTCTTTCTCTTAGCGTTATCCCAGTTTCAATCTGGGGTCCGCTTACTAGTCTAACCGGATTTGGCTGAATATTAGCTTTTCCACGGATCGACTGCCTGTCTGACCTCCGCAACCCGAAGGGATAGCGATATTCCATGGTTTAGACTAGTGTCAGTTTATTTAGAAGGTACTGACACCCTGTAACGATTGTCAAAGATCTTCATGACAACCGGGACCGACGGCTTAACGTGCTCTCCGAGGCACGGGACAAGCGATAATTAACAATTCAATACGTACATAACTCCGAAAAGTCATTGGTGCGCGCCGTGGATTCGAACCCGATACCCTCTGCATGGCAGTCTGTTGGTATATCCACTCGGCTATCGCTGCCTTTTTTTTATAAGAAAGTATCATCTATATAAAGTCAATTTGCTATTAGAAACTTCCATTTTAAAAAGTTACCGTAGACCGTATCGATTTTCAACATAATATTTTTATGGCGCTCCGTAGTCTCTGCCTACCCCTCCGGGAAACAGGCGTGAGTCTATGTATGTATGTATGTATGTATATTTTACTAATTAAAAATATGTCTTTAGGGGACACATTGACGTTTTTAATTTGCTCTTTGCTTGATAAGCTCGGAACACTCTTGTGTTTTAATTTACAAGGTATTCAAAGCTAAGTAAAATTAATTTACAAAATTATGTCAAAGTATTTTTGTAAGCACTTTAAGCTTGATTACTTTTGCTACAAATTAAAACCACTCAAGGCATTACGACGTGAACCGACTTCAAATTGTGTAGTCTAAAATATAGTACTTACACATACAGACTGTATATAAAAAATGTGTTCCAAAAAGGTGATGCCCTTGATTTTCAATGTTATTGAATTATTTTTCACTTATGCTACAGAATATAACACTTACGAACGTCACAACATATTCAGACTATTCGCATAATATTAATTGAATAACAAAATACAACATGAAAAAGTCGAAAATTCAAATAATATAAAAAGATGTGTGAACGACCCTAAGGATTAGATTTCGATTTTCCGACACGGGGAAACTTTTATTTAGATTTCTCTGAGGAAATCTGAGATGATACCAGTACCCGACATGACTCTCTCAGTCCTTTTCTATTCGTTTAGATCCCAAAATTATTTATTATTACATGTTATATGTAGATCCCAAAACGAGATGCATATAATTCCTAAACTTTGCCTCGCTTTTCAAGATAGTTATTTAACAACAAATGTATTAAAATAGGTTATTACATTCGTAGTACGGTGCCACCATTAAGCAAAGTCTTAGAACTCAGTGTATTATAATATTTTTTCTATTTCCATGCAATATAATTACCATATGTTATGGTACTTCACAGGACTATTTTCAAAAGGCTTTTTTATTTCAGAGGAACCTGCATGCGTAAACAATATGTTGACATCAGCAAGGCATCAGACCCAACAAGTGGTTGAACACAAACAAAACCACCCATCATTTCACTGTGCGTTTACTACATTAGGGATGTGCTACGGCATACTACGGCTACGCCGATGCGTAGCCGCTTGGCCTACGGCTACGTGCTACGAATATTGATAATTGTAAACTAGTAGTACTATTTCGTTAGATTTTATACTGAAACTCACTTTATGAACAAATAAAGTTAAATGTTTTTTATTCCTGTGGTTACTACAGCAGTGAAGCTACGGTAATTTTAGATTCAAATTATAATTTAGTAAAGAATACAGCTTAATTGACAGAAGCTCAAAATAATAATTATTATTGCAAGTTCAACGGCCTAGTATTTTCGTGGTTGCATTTAAGACGCCTTGGAGCTCGAAATCCACCCTAATTCGAGGGTACTGATTCTGAGTGACTGTCCGAGATCTTCGTGACAGCCGTAACCGACGGCTTAACGTGCTCTAAGAGGCACGCGGCAAGCGATAATTAACTACTGTAACTCCGAAAAGTCAGATTCACGCCGTAGACGCGTACATGATACTCTCTGCGTGGCAGTCTGTTGGTAGCACCACTAAGCTATCGCTGCCCTCTATTGGTATCTCCACAATACTGCCTTCGTAACTTTTACAACGTTATATTATGGTAGGAATTATTCAGGTTAATTCTCCTTTAAAATTCTCATATCTACAGTTACCCCTTTTTTATAGCGTATTAAGTTAAATAGCGTATAAACAAACCCGCTTACTATATTTTCGTATCCTTTTAAGAAGATGAGAAGTATTAGCTATAAATACAAGCGCTTCGCATACGTTACGATATGTTATCTATTTACTCAAGGTGTTTTATGTTGGATAACTTCCAAAGGCTGAGTTAGAAGGAATATTAGCAATATTTATCGTTACTGTAATTCTGTAGATAGATAAAGAATGAGTTTCTAGCATGGACAGATGTATACTCTAGAATATAACTGGTAACTAGCGACTGCAGACAACGTCGTAGAAGTAGAGCGCATTTAGATTTACCGGTTTTAGTAAAACTGGTGCCTTAAGATGCCAGGTCACCTATGACAATGGAATTATAGTTTTCTATACACGTTACAAGAAATTAACTTGCACGAAAGCAGCGTAGATCTATGGAGGGAGTTTTACACCATTCGATGAAAAATCAAAGCCTTTAGTGTGCAGCCTGAATATTTTAACCCTGCATCCACAATAAATGTAGGTTTATAAGTATAATAACCGCTCGTTTGTGCTATAGATATAGTTATACTCATTGTTACAACCGAATCATAGCAGCGCACTCGCCAAAATATCCCTCGCGTAAGTTAAAACAAACAGTGTTTAATTAGCGCACACAATGCCGCCCCGCGACAATGCCCACACTCCCTAAATATTATATCTCTTTGATTCACACGCGCAGAACAATCACTATGGACGACGCGCGGCAACGCGAGCCCATCACGATGAAATAACCATTTGTACAGATATTGATGATCCGCTCGTTACAATCAAACTCGTTTTGATATTGACGCACACGTAGTTCTTTTATTCGTTATTGGATTTTGTAATTAGCTTTGTCAATAAAGAAAATATACATCAAATCAAATAATTAAACTCTGTAACATGAAGGAATAATAACATGAAACGTAGCGCTTTTTACTTTGAAGTGTGTGAAATGTTTGTCTGGCTTTCTGTTTGTTCGTGTTAATCGCTGGAATGGTTAAACCGATTTTAATGGGGCTTTCACTCACTGCGAGATGGAGGACTTTATAGGGTTAAATATTAATGTACCGAAAATAACACGTTAGAAACTGCGGGGAAGAGCTAGTCTGGCATATGAATCAAATACTGTTGCATAATATAATATAGTACATGGACTGCGGATCTAATTATCATCTCAACCGGTTCACATCCTACGAATAGCATGCACTACGGGTATCTAGTTTAATAAGGATATTTTAACATAAAGGCAAATTCCTTGCAGTATATATAACTGCCATTTCCAACGTTATTCTCGTATTGTCAATGTCAGAAGTCCTTAACACAATGGTTGAGAGTTTGGGCTCGCAATCAATGGATCTGAATGAAAATTTAATTTCGTCTATTCCAGTAAAACCGTGTGCTAAATCTGAAGGATTAACAAGTACATATAGAAACAAAAGTTCAAACAAAACCAAAACATAATAAAGTTTTTAGCGAACATTACGTTTTACCTACACTTCACGAATACGTACGACCTACATCACTTTTATGAAACAAAAACTCTCCTAAATAAATACAAGGGTACAAAGCCTACCTGCGAACACTGTGTAAACAATCTCGTGGGAATTATATTACAGTTATCGGTTTAAAATATAAAACAAGAGTTGTTTCATAAACGTCATTCATAATCTGTATATATAAAATAGGCTAGTTGACGAAAAAAATTTTATAAGTCTGTCTTTTAGATTATAATAAAAAATAAGCGATACGTATTTTTTTATTTGTAAATTAAACCAAAAATGCCCAATATATAGCTCATTAAAGTTACGTATAACGTCACGCCGTGCTGCATTTTTTCGCACTAGATGACGTCACACGTAAATTTAATGGACTATATCTTTTTTATTTTTTATTTAATCGAAAAAAGAAAAAATACGTGTCCAATATTTTTTATAATCTAAAATACGGACTAAATAAAATGTAATTATTTTGACCCTGGAAACTACCCTATTGTTGCATTACTGACAGACTAACAGCCAACGCCGGGTCGAAACTATTGGGCGAAAGAAGCAAAAATGTAGCATGTACATAATTATGTTCCTTGGGGACCGTAGTGGTTCACTAAGAAGGGATTTCCCGAAATGGGGAAGAAAAGATTCAATCTTATACCTACTAATATATAAAGCTGAAGAGTTGGTTTGTTTGTTTGGTTGAACGCGCTAATCTTAGGAACTACTGGTCCGATTTGCAAATTCTTTCAGTGTTAGATAGGCCATTTATCGAGGAAGGCTATATAACATCGCGCTATGAGAGACTGGAGCGGAGCAGTAGTCTTAAATAACGCGAGTGTAACCGCGGGCATCCTCTATTAAAAATATATTGGTAGCTGCGATCAGCCTCTAGTCTGAATGTACATACATATATTGCTTGTTACTTGTTGCAAGTCGCTTTACAGTGAAACAGTCACATAAGCTCAGATTGTCGAGCCATCGATACCGTACGCTCTGTGCACTTGACGGAATTAGTGTCCCTACTATCTCCCGTATTAGTAGTGGCATGCCTCGGTCTAATTGGGATTCCTCACTTCGACACAGTCGATAAGCAGACATGCCTAGGTATACTAATCTATGTATGTGAAGCTAGCTTACACTGCTTTGTAGTTTTTGTGTCTTATTGATGGCTAGGGACAAGACCAGTAGTTAGAGACTCGTGGCCTTATAAAAATGTTAGTAAAAATTATACAGGCTGTAAAAAGACCCTTAACGAAAATTGAAACCCCATGTTGTACCAATCATTACGAATATTTTTGCTTCGGCATCATACCTGGGAAATTACTGGTTCAGGCGATATTGAGGCTCAAAGTTACTATGGATTTTTTTATAATTAGGTACAAAATCGCTGCATTTACCCCGCCAACCTGTTCTATAGATGTCCTATGCACCCATGGATTAGTAGGTATTTCGAAAATTGCACGCGCGCATTTTTTTACAGCGGCTTGAAAAAAGTGAATACTTAAAAAAGAGTCGTTTCCCAGGTTTTATTTTTGCTTAGTATGACTTGGCATGATGTCCAAAACGAGTAGACTTCGGCTTGGTGATGGGTCTTGTGACACCCTTGTTTAAATCAAGGTATGTCAATCAAAAACCAGTTGATTAAAAATTATTATTTGGGTTTACATAACTTACACTCTGTACACAACTCTTAGATGAGACAAGTTTTTAAGAATACTGATCGAAAGTTGCGCAATAGCCGCGGCCCTGGGTTCACAGTACAATCTAGATGTCGTTGGTTCAATCTAATTACTACACTACTAAAGTAAACTTAGTCCTTAACAAACATAGACTAAGTATAACTTGCTAAGCCCGCGGTTACGCCCGCGGTTACACCCGCGGCATTCGGAACTACGAGTATTATATAGCCTTTCTCGATGAACTTTCCAACAAAGAGTTGCTGAGAGCGCGTTCAACCAAACGGACAATCAAACCCTTCAGCTTTATAATAATAGTACAGATATATAATACATTACGCAAAGGTTAACAAGAATTTTGGTATGTTTAATAAAAATACCTGACCATTTTCAATTCGCCTAACATTCGCCCCGAGAACAATGTGTTATGTATATGAAAAGGTTTTGTTTGTACATTGAATTGGAGGTTCAAGTTGAATAGCAAAGTTAAAAGGTCAAGTTTGAAAGTAAATACTAATTTGGTTTTGTTCGAGAAAATGTTTAAAGCGGGGTTGCAGTTTTCTCATTTTTGTTTAAGTTAAGCATCGAAAGTGTTGGGTTAAAAAATAATGTCGATTCATGTATATAACATGTTTACATAAATATTAAGCTGATTTATTGATTTACTTAGGTACACGTAAGTAGAAATGAGTACATTATATAAACTTAAATAACAATAGATACTATCATTTGATGTACCTACCTGCACTTACTATAGCGAAGTTTATGATAAGATGGTGTCAAGCGACGCTCGTCTTGAGTTCAATTTCATCTCGGTCAACACTTAGTAATAAAGTAACAGTTGTTCGGAGTCTGGGCGTTCTTCGACTCCATTATTTGAATATTTGTGATGTCCCCTGCGATACGGTATGTACCTAGTATGGGAGGTGTACTATAAAACGACCGCTTAAGTCCTATATCATGTCCAAAATTTGTATCACGACTATACTTCCTTACAATAATCGGGAACCAAATCATGTTTTTACGATCTTTAGTATATTCCGAGTATATACTCCGGCACCATTCACACATAAAAAAGCTCGTAAAGAGACAAGAAAGCGCGCGTTCATAACATTGAATATGTTCGCTTCCTGCGGCATTTCCTCACTGCCTGTCCCTCTCCCTCTTCTCTCCAATATGTCAAAGTTCATCTATTGATGTGTTGACCTCTGGCTTCACTGTAAAATGCACGAGCGAGGTCGTCGCGAATATCTCAACCAAAATTCATGTTATTGGGTATGTGAAGAGGATTGTTCGCGGTGTGCCTCTGTAGAGGTACACGAGAGGACTTGAGCGATCGACTCCCGAAAGAAACAAATTGGCTTGCACCCTTCTCCGAAACATAATAGAATCTGGAGCTGTACACGTAAGTGTTGACAGAGGATTTTAAATAAAATTTTGGCGTATTGTTATGCATACAACACAATTTTTCAATTTCGAAATATCATAATAGAAGGCCCGTGAGACTGAACCGGCTATAACCTAGTAGCTCAACAGACTGTTCCTCAGAGAGCTTGGGTTGAATCCACGGCGTGCACCATTTACTTTACAAAGTTTGTAACAGCTGTTGCTTAATAACTAATAACTTGCCAAATGGTGAAGGCAAACACAGTGCGACAGCGGGAGAGTAATCGACTGCCGAAGGTCACGAGTTCGATTCTCGCTCAAGTCAAACATTTTGCGCGTGAATATAGATGTATCTCTTGGTTTGGGTGTTTCTATGTATAATATTATGTTATCTTCTTAATATATAAAATCCTTGCGTTACTGACTGACTGACAGACACGCTACAGACGAAACTATTGGGCGCAGGAAGCTGAAATTTGGCATGTATGTTCCTTGGGGACCGTAGGGGTGCACTAAGAAGGGATTTCCCGAAATTCCCACGGGATCGGCCAAAACGGGTAAATTTAAAAAAAATGCAGGCGTAGCTGCTGGCGTCCTCTAGTGCATATATAAGCATAGGTTTATCCACAGCTTATTACCTATCCAAAGTACAACCGCTGCTTAGTTTGGGACTAGATGGTATTGTGTTTATGTGGTAGAATAACATTATTTTTATACATTGTGAGGAAAGCTGCATGTGTAAGAGAATGTGTATCTTCCCGGAACTCATGAGAAATCTCCCAACCCGCACTCGACTTGGAGAACCATGGTTTAAACCTTAATACTTATTTTGAACAATTGGCCAGGTCCTGTAGTGGGACCATAGATATATTAATGGGACAGTATATAAACAGGGTGGATAATACATTTTATAACTGTTTACTTTGCAGACCTTACATTTTACATGCCACATATTATTACATTGCTAAATTGCTCGACCATCAAAAGATTCATAAAGTCGTTATATGTTTTATTTATTTATACACTCACGCCTGTATCTCTGAAGGGATAGGCAGAGGTTTTTTTATATTACACCCACATTTCGCCATGAATTTTTATGTCCCACGTAATAGGGGCGAGTCTATTGCCGTTACCGGGCACATCACCAGACCTTGTGCTGCTACTGAGCATTCGGAAAAACCCAGTAACACTATTGCCCGACCCAGGAATCGAACACGGTACCTCCGATCAGCAGTCGCATACGCTATTCACTGAACCACGGAGGCAGTCTCGTTATATGTATTTGGATGAATGATTTGTGTAAGTTTAATAGAGTAATTACTTAATACAAGTTTTTATTTGACATTGTTTCTGACCTTAAACCTACATCACTGACAAAAATCATCTGCAAAGTGTGATACTGCCAATATTAATTAACAAAGATCTCGCATCAAGATCGTTCTAAGACATATTTGTCGATGGTATTGTCGAGCTTATTAATATGTTAGCTAATCCGTCTGCCGCCGTAATCCCGGCGAGCTCCAATTTCGTGGGGATTATCCTCTTGATCGCGTAACTTGTGTACCACTCCTCAATCATAAACAATGTTAGATCGAGGCTTTTTTGTACATTTAAACCAGCAGTCGCTCATGGCCTCGCCCGCATCCAACTTACAGTGACTTTTTATCACAAAAGGGGTGGAATATTACAAAATAATTTCTTAGTGGGTGGCTACAACATAATACTGAATCTACTTTTCAAATTCCATGTTCCTAGCTTCAGAAGTTCAGGCTCTACGATGATATGTCAGGACAAGATTTATATATATGTGATGATGATGATATCGTGACAGTTATCTACTCTTCAGACCACGTATTAATCATCGACAGTGGAGAACTTAACAGACTGCTACGCAGAGGCTCTCCAACTCAAACCCACCCATGGCGCGCACCGCTAATTATTCGAAATAAAGTGGATATTAAATGTGCATTAACGCTTAATAACGGTGAAGGAAAACTTCGTGAAGAAACCTGCCTATCTGAAAGTTCTCGGTAATGTTCAAAGTCTGCCGGCCCGCACTTGGCCAGCGTGGTGTACCATGACGTAGCCCTTCTCATAACGAGAGGAGGCGTTTGCCATGCAGTAGATGAGATCATAAACAATACTTATGATAATGATGAATGTGACTATTTATTAGCTACAGGTAGAAAGTAGTCTCAGCTCTCATGCTCCAGAGAAAGTCCACAACTCGAAGTTCTGCAAATATTAATAATCTGCTGATATACTTATACTTACCGAAATGTCACCACCCCATATCATCCCATGGGTGTCGTAAGAGCCGACAGAGGGAGCACATTATGCAGAGAACAACACTGCAAGAGAAGGAAAACTTGACACAAACCCTATACCAACCCGTTTGGCCAGCGTGGTACAGTAGGCCAATCCCTCCTTTCAAAGGAGAGGCCTAGTCCAGCAGTGGACTATTAAAGGCTGATATGATGATGATGATGATATACTTACTGCAATATAAAGTTACGATTACGAGATACATAAAAAGCAATCCCTGTGAGAGAAATGTTAAACATTTATACACAAAATATTTTATGTTATTAAACTTCAACTCGGCTACAAAACTTGAAATGGAATTCTTGCGCCTAAAGTGTAACAACATGAACATTGAGGCGCGATAATTTGGTACTTATCGTACAACAGAAGTGTATCGTTGACAGAAGTTTTTTGTTTATACGTTCCCAAGATTGCGGACATTTGTATTACAGGGATCGTTTTATGGACACCACTACATAGACTTTATAATAGTTGCAGCTGCTTACAAAACTGAAATTATGTTACATGATAGGAAATTGTGAAACTTAGCGATAAAATGATAGTTATCAAGAGTTTTATTGGCTTTATCTCTGTTAGACGTCTTTGGATTGTGGACGTGACACTAAGTGTACAATTGTACAGCTTCTACTATATGTATTACTACCCGTTTCCCGCAGCTTCACACGCGTCCTGAGGGAACTACTTCGTGTACCCGAAAACCCCAAATATCTTTCGGACCCCAATTTTTCTAAAATAAAATATAGCCTATGTTACTCGCAGATTATGTAGCTTTCTAATGGTGAAAGAATTTTTAAAATCGGTCCAGTAGTTTTTGAGTTTAACCATTACAAACAAAAATACAAAGTTTTCCTCTTTATAATATTAGTATAGAAGTATAGATAAATGCGTCAATTCGATGTATGTGTGCCATGTGTGTCTCTTTCACACATGAAACTTTGCAGTCATCAGAAGAACAAATGTGTAACTTTTGTCCCGATTAGGGTTTCTCATTGCCCGAGCTGTTTTTATTTCCCGAGACACGAGAATTATCGACTTTAATATATTTTAATTGTACATATCGATTTTAATTGTTTCATTAAAACTCTCGATGTTAGTTTAAAAATTTTAAACAACATGTTACTTGGTAAATAAATCAATTTCATTATAGGCGGCAGATCAACTGAATTAAATAATTATCAATAATTAAAAAATCAAGAGCAAATAATAAATTAAACAAACTAAAGGTCGGTTTAGGTACAGGGCTGATGATGACTTTTTCTCGAGTTCTCGATTTCTTCTTCTCGCCTTGGGTAGTCTCGAAGAGAAACCCTAGTCCTGATAATCGAGCCCCACGCGTCTGGTTCCGCGGGCAAAAGCTAGTCTAGAGTATAAGGAAAACAGAAAACAATGTTAAGTGTTTTCTATTTTAGCGCTGGGCACCTAGGGTAAATAAATAGTCGCGCTAATCAATCACAGGAACCCTGAACAAGTGACGGTTAGGGTCTGCCAGAAAATATTAGATGTATTGTACACAGTTACAATTTTAGTAGTTTGCAGTAACTACAGAAGGTACTAACACTATGATTGAGCTTTATAAGCGCATCTTGAAATGTTGCTAATCATATTTACTGAATTAAGGCAAAAGTTTTTGAGGAGATTGAGAGACAGCCTCGTTGATCTCGCGGTATAAATGTGCGCGTGGGATTGGAAGGTCTCGGGTTCGACCCCTGCGTCGGGCAAAGTGTTGTGTTGACAATTTATTTGATAGGGTTAGTACTTGTACTAACAACGTTTTTATTGACACGTCTTGTTATTTAAACTCCAAGATAGGACAACAGTTAGGCTGCAGTATTTGAATATAGTACACCAAAACATGCAGGGCCTATCTGGCAAAGAATTAGAGTTAAGTTTATTTCTAGAAAAATATGATGTTAAGGTTTTGTGCTTAACTGAACATTGGTTAAAGAACCATGAGCTTATTGTTATGAATCAATATTATACAGTGCAGAGTTCGTATATAAGAATGCAGGCTATTAGAGGCGGTTCTCTCATAATAACTTCAAATTTATTAAAATGTAAGGAACGTAAAGATATTGTTAATTTATCTATTGAGCGCACTATTGAGTTGTCCTGTGTGGAATTAGACCTATATATAGTAATTTGTGTATATCGACCTCCTTCTGGTGACTATAATCTATTTGAGACTATTATGGAAGATGCTATAAATAAAATTAAATGTAGTAATAAGAATATTATAGTATGTGGCGATTTTAATATTAATATTTTAGAGAACTCTTCACAGTGTATTAGATTTCTGAATCTTTTCAAGTCATTTAATTTAAGTAACCTATTCTGTGAACCTACTAGAGTATCTGCAACATCTTCTACTGGTTTAGATAACATATTTAGTTCTTGTGCTGCCACAAACCCAGTAGTAATTAGTTCTCTCCCTTCTGATCACCGTGGACAGATAGCTAGTTTTCCCTGTTCAACATATGATAAATCACGTACAGTAGAATGTAGGCCTCAGACTACCAATCGTCTAATACGTTTCAAAACCAATATTATTTCTAAACTCAATACCTCAATATTGAACTCACAAAATCCAAATACAATTTATAACTCACTTTTTGGACTAGTAAATAATGAGTTTCAAAATACCTTCAAGAGTAAAACAGTCACACTAAAGGGTACTATGGGATCTTTTAACCAGTGGGCCACTATAGGTATATACAAAAGTAGAGCCAAGTTGTTTGAATTATATGGTATGAAACAACATAGATTTGACACACCTTTTCGAGATTATGTAAAAAAGTACTCAAAAATTTTTAAACAAGTTTGTATTATAGCAAAATCTAAATTTATTAGTAGTAAAATTAAGCATTCAACAAATATAATTAAAGAAACTTGGAAAATTATAAATAATGAAACAGGAAGAGCACGACCACGGGAAAACCAATTTGAACTTAAAGAAAACAATTTATTAGTCACCAATAAAACTCAAGTAGCACATATGTTCAATATTTTCTTTGCGAGCATACCTTTAACAACTACTAGCTGTTTACAATCATCATCTTTAGACGCTGGAAATTTTTTGCTTAGCAGTGTACCTGAATGCAAGAGCGTGTTTAGATTCGAGCACGTTACCCCGCGAGATATATTGATCGCATATAATTCAATTAATATTAAAAATACCGGTGACTTTTGGGGCATTTAAATTAAAATTTTAGGTACTATAGTTGAGACTGTTGCGCCTTACCTATCTATAATTTTTAATCAATGCTTTGACCTAGGCGTATTTCCGGATTTGATGAAATTAAGTAAAATTATACCCTTATTCAAATCTGGCAGTAAAAATGAAATTAAGAATTTTAGGCCCATATCTATCTTGCCGGCATTTAGTAAAATATTTGAAAAAATTCTTTTAAAGCAGCTACTAAATCACTTTAATTTAAATAGTCTGCTTCACAAGGATCAATACGGATTTACTAAAGGTAGATCCACTACTGATGCGGGTGTTGCTCTCATAAAACACGTTTATAGTGCTTGGGAGTCATCAAAGAATGCTATTGGAGTGTTCTGTGACCTATCTAAAGCATTTGACTGCGTTCAGCACGACACGCTACTGCGTAAGCTCCGCCACTATGGCGTAGAGAAAACTGCACTTAGTGTTGTCGATTCGTACCTGCGGCAGAGATTTCAGTGTGTCGATGTAAATGGGACTACATCCTCTAAATTACCTATACAGCTAGGCGTTCCACAAGGCTCAATTTTAGGTCCTTTTCTATTTCTTGTATATATTAATGACTTACCTTTTTATTTAAAAAACATCTGTGATGTTGTACTTTTTGCAGATGATACGTCACTTATTTTTAAAGTAGATAGGAATAGAAATCAATTTGATGATGTAAATAATGCACTATTACAAGTTACACAATGGTTTACAGCAAATAACCTAGTACTTAATTCTAGGAAAACTAAATGCGTTAAATTTGCTTTACCGTAAGACAACTGGGACCTAATATTATGCTAGATAGGGAGGAACTTGACACAGTAGACTCTATAGTGTTCCTAGGTATTACACTAGATAATAAGTTACAATGGGGTGCATATATAGCATGTCTTGCAGGAAAGCTAAGCTCTGCTGAGTATGCCGTCAGAAAAGTTAGGCAACTTACTGACATCGACACGGCTCGTTTAGTTTATTTTAGCTATTTTCACAGTGTTATGTCCTACGGCATTTTGTTATGGGGCAAAGCTGCGGATATTCAGAATATCTTCGTTCTACAAAAACGAGCGGTAAGAGCAATATACATGTTAGGTGCAAAATATACTCTTAGGGAACGCTTTAAGTCTATAGGAATTCTTACAGTAGCCTCGCAATTTTTATTTGCTAATATTTTGTACATTAGGCAAAATATAGGTTTATTTACCACAAAAAGCGATATACATAACATAAATACTCGAAACAGGCATAGGTTATATGCCCCTTATCATCGTTTGCATAAAGTTAATAATTCTTTTGTAGGGCTAGGTATTCGTATATACAATAAAATACCAATTAGTCTTTTAGAATTACCATTTAGTACATTTAAAACTAAAATAAAAGACTGCCTTATTAAGAAAGGTTATTATACTATTAATGATTATTTCAGTGATAAGGATAGCTAGTCACTTACGCTAGACAACTCATGATCTTTATACCTAATTAGAATTATATAGATACTTTGCATTTTTCAGTTAATCTTTATATAATATTTCTAGTTCTTTTAAATTACTGTTCATGTATTATTAGGTCATTCAACTTAGGTACTACATTTACATTTGCATTGTTGTTCCACTAATTTTATTAAAGTTTTACTGCACTGTAAGATGAAGATAACTCGTGATTATGGGCTGTAAACTAATGTTTTAGTAATTTTGTGTATTCATATACAGTCACTTCTGTAACATATATTTCCACCATATAGTTATGAACATGGTCGCGAGTTGCCTACATTATAAGACGTAAGTGGATGCTCCTGTTACACAATATTCACACTGGAAGGCTACTACAGCAGTTAAATTGGTAACTGCATTAATTATTTAAGTATTATGTATGTTCCTAATTACTATTTACAAGTAATTAATTACAATGTGAAACAGTTGCAGCTCCTTACAAAAACAAAATATGTAACATAACACTGGCGATTAAAAAGAGTGGCCACGAGTTTTATTGCCCGTTCTTTCTCGTGGTTCTACCTATTGCATTGCGAATGGGCAGTAAATGTAAATGTAGAAGCATTAAGTAATGTACATTAAAATTTGACGTTCATAAGCGTCACTTTGTGACCTAGATGAATAAATGATTTTTGACTTTGACTTTGACTTTGACTTTGTTATTGGGTTCTTCCGTTAGGAAATTCTCAGTAGCAGCACGAAGTCTGGTAATGTGCCCGGTACGGCAATAGGTTGGCAGCTCGCCCCTATTACATGGGACTAAAATAAATCTGGCGAAAAGTGGGTGTAGCAATATTCTTCTGCCTACCTCTTTGGAGATATAGGCGTGAGACTATGTATGTATGTGTGTTTTTGAGCATCAAAGGATGTAGGTATGTTATTCTTTCTCGTAAAAATACTGAACACGTTTTGATGAAATGTATGCATTAGTAGGTATAGCTTATGAATCACAATGGCACGAAAGCTTTTTGTCGCAATCGCCTACTGAGGGCAGAAACTGGTGTTATATTAAACTATCAAAAATACGACAGTTTCCCGGGAAGGTTAGAGGATGGATGGGTTGCGGCAAATTATTCAGGAAAACGGTTATCAATTTGAATAATGTTATTTATCTAAAATAATAGTACCATTTAAAAGTTATACTTGGTTAAGTAGAGCCAGGGATAAGAGGAGCTTAATTAGCTAGCTACCTACTCAAAGACCATTAACTACTTGCCTTGTTTAAATTTAATTAAACTAATTCTTTTAACAGACTTGGAAAATCAGTGCTTATCTTAAATAAACACTTGTTAAGGCCCGAAATTTTAGTTTAAGAAATTTTTTTGTTTCACGATAAAAGTGCTCATGTTTTAGTAAAGTAAATCCGCGATTCAATATTGACCTACGAATGATTTTGTTTTAATAAATGAGAACTATATCAGTTTTCAATATCCTTAACATTAGGAGGACTATACCTTACGTAGTATTTGTATACTCTTTGGACTATACTTTCAAAATAGAAAGTTAAAATTAAGCCAGGTATGCCACTAACAAATGCTATTTTTAGCTGCGATCTACGTAAATAACAAATTCCGTACCTTAATGGCAACCCGGCAGTTAATTTACCTTTCAAGTAACTTTAATAGGGTTCACATCGGCCAAGGTGCCTACAATATTAGATTTTTACACTTATGCTATAAAAAGTCATAATTTTAAGCACAATTACTGTCTGCATGCACCGTGTATAATTTAATTGTGTGTAGGTCCTCATTAGGCGGCGGTCGGAGCCGCGGTACGTACCTAGTGCAGCTACGTTATGCACCGAGACTTGGATGCTGTGACTCATAGGCGCTCTCGCGGACACATAGCCACACTGCTCGTTAGTTAATCTGACTATTAAGGGTTCAGTGCGGGCTTCAAACGTTGTCTGTTTTTAAATAAATAAGATTCTTTAAATTAGAATCTTAGGTATGTTTTGCTTAAACGTTTAAGATGCACTTGGTTAAAGGATGCGTTCTAAATAATTCCTAATATATTTTCAAATCTAAATCAAAACATTAAATAACTAAATCTTAATCACAATAAAACATAGCTACAGAATATTCCCTGTGGTTTATTATACGAAATGCGTCCATAATTTAAAACTCCGAGTCCACGGGGATTCGAAAATAAGTCATAAAAACCGCATTCAGTGGCGGGTGGCGAGTAACACCGCAGTATGTCACAGTATTAGTACTCACGTTGGCTCTCTGCGGCGGAGGTAAGCTATCCACGCCCATCTTGCTGCACTCTCACTACTCACATACTATTACTGGCTTTAGTAATGTTTTACGTTGTTTGGACCGTTTTTTAAATATTATGTTCAGCCGCTGAGCGGCCGCGTGTATGCCTCCATGGTGGCAGACGAGGAGACTGGCCGAGCTAGGGATGCGCAGGTGTCGGCAGACACGGCGAGATTTAACACTGCGGCACAAAACAATAGTAATGATTTTAGTCACAAACATTTCCTGAGAGCCATGACTATAGAAGTACTGAAATGTGTAATTTCCTAACAAATATAAGAAATGTTTTAAATGACTTTCAAATATCATTGTCTGTATATTAAATACTGGTCTATCTCACATTCTCATACTACGGGCGCTCATCTGTAAAACATAAAGCTAAGTATTCGTCTATCGACAGAGAGGCTCACATCCCTACGGAGTGCGATGCTGCGCGCGCCGTCCTGCCCCGAAGCCTGCCTCACACCTCATCTCACGCCACCATTCAAATATGCACCCTTTCTCACTGTAATAGGGTTTCATTCTCTGTACTCTTGGTTCGCCCTTCGTTTCCACTCGCAGTACAAGTTACGATTGCCAGCGTAGCGGCCAAGTGCTGTCGTTTATGCTTTAGACAACACCTAAATCATTTAGATAACTTTCGTTCTGATCTAAGATGATAGACAATCTCGCCCTTTGTGACAGTTATCTTATTGTACTAGGCATTTTTCCTGGTGGTAAAACAAGAGAATAAAAATACTTGAAGAAAATTTGCCCTCTTTGTAGCCTTTTTAACTGTTATTAAACTAATTATTAAAACATTCTTTTTACTTCTTATATGGCAAAGATACTCATGAATGTACTGACTATGGTTACAATCGTATTAGATCTTGTAGAGACTGAGTCTAGCTGGATTGAGACTATTGTAATATAGTCTAACTATCAACAATACAGTAGGTACGTTCTCCAAGCAATAACGACAAATATAAGAAAGATTTCTTTAAAGCATCGAAGGTCTCAAAAGCGAACATTAGAGAGGTACGCGCGCTTAGCCTCACATTTGGTGATCCTCACCTCTCACCCTTTGTGCACTCTGGTGAAAAACTGACGTAATATATTCCTGACCTCACTTTTCTTTTCTTGGTAAACTCAATTGTCGGAAAATGTTCAAGTTGTGTCAAGTTTATTTATATTCGTGCGTGATGTGACGCACGCACGTTCTCTCCACACATTTATTAATAAATCACGTTTTTGCATCGACATGCGTATTGACTTTATTTTAAGCCGTAGACTTTTTCAGAAATTTCGCTTTCTTTTATTGCGTAAACCTTTTTCTTTTGCTCTAAAAATAACTTGGAGTTTAACTCACTTTGCGCACTTTGTACGTCAGAAAAACGTGACAAGTGCTTTACAAAAAGTGGGTTTAATATTTACACCGAAAGTCAGGACAGTAAAAGAAATGGAGTGAATGAGATCTTTTGAAAAATAAAGCCTTCTGTAGTTTTTAAGTATCTTAATCGGGGTTATCTGAGTCTTAATCAAGACTAGTTTTACCCAATTACTCCAGATAAATGTGAAGTCCTTTTCACTTTTGTCATGATTGGTAAACCTATGTGAATTAGTCCTGATAGCCAGTCTTAGCATTAACTTTCTAATATGTCGCATCAACATCATCGTTGGAGTCATATAATTTCATTTTCTTCATTATTATCTCTTTTATCTTATTATTTCTTACACTTTCTGTATTTGGGGGCACGGCAGTGCCCCCACCAAGTCGAACAAAAAAGCGACACGGCCGTACCATCCTTTTCTCGAAGCAATTCAGGCCATTTTCGACCCCCTATAACTTCGTTGTGGATAAAACTAGAAACCTGATTTTTTAAGTATCCATGCAGGCATTGTATAATCATAGTGTATTTCAAATTTCAATCAATTTGAACTAGTAGTTTAAGAATTATAACGCGTCAAAATTTTTTAATTTGTCACTCACTGACCGATCATCAAAAGTCTAAGGCACTTCTAGCAGACATAGAACCTTCAAATTTAGAATACGATTAGTGTTTAGTATATGAATCAAAGAAAAATTAAAATATTTTTCAATTTCTATCTAGTTTTTGAGATACATCAACTGCATAAATAACTTTGTAATCTCATATAAATATAAAGGATTACAAAATTACATTAGCAGTTAGGGCTTTAATTAAGAAAATTCGTTGTTGGTGTACAAGAAGTAGAAGGTAGCGGAAAGGACAAAAGTAGACTATCTACAAAAAGAAATGAGAACCCATAAAAACAATACTTGTCAAAAATACCAAGTCTCGCGACCCTAAAAAGTTGTGAGATTGTAATACCAAGTCGGTTAATTAAAAATCTTTAATGTTTTAAATAAATATATTGACTTGGCAATCGCATTAAACAATAATTTACATGTGTATTACTTATGAGATATATATTACTTATGTTTTCATGCGATGGCCGAGTCAATCTACTTATGTAAAACATTAAAGATTTTTAATTAACCGACTTGGCATTACAATCTCACAACTTTTTAGGGTCGCGAGACTTGGTATTTTTGACAAGTATTGTTTTTATGGGATAAAAATATTTTCCATCTGAGACTCTAGTCTCACTTAATTCTCATTTCATGAAACATATAATTATGAATAAAACGTTTTAATGTTGTTTCAAAATTATATTCTTAATTTTATGTTTTAGTCTGTATTAAAACCAGATCTTTTAAAATATAGCTGATCTAAATTTAATATAATTCATTGCACCTAGTCAACAAAAAATAAGAAATTAAATAGAACCGTTTAGCTTACAGATGGTGCAATAATCCATACGAGTTTAGTTTTATAACAAGGCAAATAAATATTCCTCTGAAACAGCGGGGTGTGTAAAATTCAGTTTTGTTAGTTTTAGCACGATTTGCTTTGTCATGCTAGCTGAGCTTAAATGTAAATTATCATTTCTAATCATTTTGTTAAAAGAAGTAAGTGTGCAATGTAGCCATTCGGTGTATTTTTTAATTTCTGTAAATGTCATTGATGTTCACTTTAATGAATTTTGGGTTTTATTATTTACTGTTAAGAACCTCGTTTCTGTGGATATGGATATGATTATGTTGTGTATTATGAGGTTTTCGCAATGCGATACAACAGCTCCATTTTATATTGTGGCTGCAACAAAATATCTGTCTTCTATCGTGGTCAATGAAAGATTAAGTACCAATTTTATTGCACCAAACGAGAGGTTAAGCAGTATCTATAGCTTTGCCACCTTTGTTTGTCTCCTATAACTCTAAGACGTTGGTCTTGCGACAGTTTCATGTGACGTAAATCTCTGTAATGATTTCCATTCGCAAATAAATTGTTACAAGGCCCGCGCCAGCTGCGGCCCCAATAGACATATTAGAGCCACGGTTTCCACAATATAAACGTTAATATGATAGAATATGTGGCACTTATGGCGGCACTTAAAAATAGTGCTGCAACTTTTTTGTAACTCTTCTTCAACCAGCATCGGTGTTTTATTTTGTTTAACAGTTGACTTACTATATGTGGGTGTCAGGTTATTTAAGAAATTTTCATATAAACCTTTAAGCACTCATAAAACCCTGGATGCAATCCCTCTATCAGCTAGTTATCACTGAGTGAAAGGTTCAAAGAGCTTCAAAGATTCTGTCTATATAATCCAAATAAACAAAGGCGCAGCATATTCAAGAGGCAATACGTAAGTACATGCTAACAGCATCACATTGCGGTCACCAGCTGTTTACCCACAGCGCAGCGGTAATTATGCCGATGTCCGCTCAACCGATTTACTAATCTCGAGATCCGATTGAACCGACGTCACTATAAGGATGCTGTTCCACCAGAGATGTGTAATGCTGCGTTGTTATGGATGAATTTTATATCCATCACACAGCTTAGCATCAGTGAATTCGGTCTCCGTAGCTTAACTTTCACATCCTCATATCTCCCGTAGGAAAGTACCCTAGTAGGTACATACCTACGTCCAGTAATATGTTTGGTTTCGTTGTGACCCTGCACATCATCGTAAAACTGATGCATCATAGTACTATGAGTTCTTGTTTAGAAACATAAAGTAGAGTGGCGTTATTTTCTTCGTAGAGTCGTCTAGACGATATTATTAAGTTTCAGTTACGAGCCATTTTTGATGGCTCTACATCTGTGGAGTTTTGATCAACAGATGTTACGTTATACCGATACAAGCCTTATTGTTAGTACCTATAGTCTAAATAATATCTAAAGCAAATATAAATACGAACTTTCATTTCAAACATAAACAAATAGGATCAGAGCCCGGCACTTAATTTTTCGCGTAGTAAAGACAAATACAAACGAATGTAAACAATTCGATTGTATAAACATTACGGAAATATTACGATATACATCGATAATAATTAAATGTTGTGTACAATAACGTCGTTTTGTAACGAGGACAACTCGCCATGTTTTTTGTCCAAATGGTCAAATCAGTTATTGAAGGAAAACAGTTATTCGCGGGATCCCATTTCTGTCTAGAAGCTTAAGCCGTGTCAAAATAAACCTTACTGGTCTCATTTCACATGCATAGTGTGATGGCTAGCAGTCTCCCCACCGTTTAGCACTGAGCTGACTGTCGTGGGTTCGTTTCTCACACGAGAAACCACACTTGCCCATAATTGTTTTTTCTAGTCTGTCTTCTTCACAGTGCCCGTTGCTTTAAAGTTTATGAAGTTCCCATTCCCGTTCCACCATATTACATACAGGCTTAGTAACGCGTAGTCCGTGTGGTGACGGCTTAAGAATACGGAATGTCACCACCCCATGTCATCCCATGGGTGTCGTAAAAGCCAACAGAGGGTACATATTACGCAGAGAAAAGCACTGTAAGAGAAGGAAAACTTGATAGGTACAAACCCTATACCAACCCATTTGGCCAGCGTGGTAGGAGAATTCCTCCATTCAGAGGAGAGGCCTAGTCCAGCAGTGGACTGTTAAAGGCTGATGATGATGATGAAATAACGCTGGGCAAGGTATCGTGCTATAAAGATAAAACTAACGTCTGTTCTGTTGAGCACTCGTAGCACTCGTAGCTCACGTCGTAGAATAGCTACGAAACAATATTCAATACGTTCATTTTGTTAAATCTCTTAAATGAATGTAATATAAATTGTTTAAGGTTTAGAATCAAGTACTATATTATTGGGTTCTCCGTGTTTTCTTATTTAATAATGATCCAATATTTTAGTAAATAGATATACGAAACGCCGCATGGTACAAAATTTAATCAAGAGGTCTAAATAATAATCAATTAAAATGGTCAATTTGTTCGTTGGATCATCGTGACTAAACAAAGTTGCCAATGTGCGTATAACCATAATTATCAGGCTAATGAAACCCAAAAAGGACAAAGTCACCAGAAGACATCTAGACACAGTGAGCACATTCTGCGTAGATAGTAACACCAATAGTTGAAAAAATGTTCGGGTACTTTGAGATAACTTTTAAATTCAAGACAAAGACAAATATCACCTCAGTCTGCCGTAAACATGAATCCTGTAAAGAATTCGAAACGTCGGCTAGTAATAAAAATGTAGTTTCTAGATCTTTCGGTTTAAATGTAATAACAAATAACCAGTGAAAGTAATATAACGCGATAAAATCCGTAAACTGTAGTTTAATTTCAATGTGTAACATTCGCGTAAATCCAAGAAAATATAACGTAGGTAAGACAGAAATGCCGTTATAGAAACTTAAAGTAGTTACCGCCCTCGGCTTCGCCCGTGTCAATGTTGGTTATCGCGACAAAAGGTGATTCGTGTGTTATTCTGATAGTAGTTTCTGCCTCGTGGTCTAGTGGATACGACTGCTAATCGGCGGTCCCGGGTTAGATTCCCGGGTCGGGCAAAAGTTTTACTAGGTTTTTCCGAATTTTCAGTAGCAGCACGGAGTCTGGTGATGTGCCCGGTAACGGCAATAGGCTCGCCCCCTATTACGTGGGACCTAAAAATTCATGGCGAAATGTGAATGTAATATTACACCTCTGCCTACCCTTTCGGATATACAGGCGTGAGTCTACAAAAAAATTAAAAATAGTTGCTTTAAGAGTTACAAATAATATTCATCCTTCTTCAGAAACTTTTACGTTTATAATAGTTAGACCGCGAAACCACGTTTTGTTTTATAAACAACATTACTTTATAAAAATCTAGTTATTAAAATGAATTTAAGTAATATCTAACATTCATCCCCTCGATAAAAATAAGTCGTTAGTCAAGCTAAATAAAAAGCAGAGCATATAATTAAAACGCACTGCTGTTAAAATTGCTACTTGTATATTTTCATTAAAAATGTTTACTGAAAACATTTTGATTTAACATTCGACTTTTTTATCTTGTTCTAGAGATAGGATTTTGTGGCAGTAGGTCCCGTAGCTAAAGTGGTTGGAGAGACGTCAAAGCTGACGAAAATCATCACGAGCCACGAATATTTTTGCTGGTACTTGTGGAGAGGCCGCGAGTTAACGCTCGGGTACAACCATCGCAGCAGTTTCGACCCTGTCGAGGACACGGCGTTGCATACGTTGACGGAGTGCCCCGCTTGGGCATCGCAGCGCCGTGATCTGGTCGCGGCTCTCGATACGGTTGTTCTCTCACTCCCGACTCTAGTCCTGTCTATCAACCGGAATGAGAGTTCTTGGAACGCCGTCATCTGCTCTTATTTGATAGTCTTGGAGACAGCGGGAGAAGGAAGTTCTGACCAGAACTAGAATCATGGTATTTAGGTCAATAGACCTTTTATGACGAGTCACTTCTTGAGTAAGCATTTTTTCATTTTTCTACCCTGACTGTGACGTATGTCAGGTACCTACCGCGTCTACGTACGTCACATGACATTATATAGATTCTGAAAGTTTAGACTGAAAGCCGCTACGGTCAATAGCTCGTCATCTATAAATCAGATCATGCCAAATGTCCTACCCCGAAGCCTGCCTCACACCTCATTTCGCACCACCATTCAAATATGCACCCTTTCTCCACGTAACAGGGTTTAATTCTCTGTTCTCGCGGTTCGCCCTTCGATTCCACTCGCAGTACAAGTTACGATTGCCAGCGTTGCGGCCAAGTGCTGTCGTTTATGTTTTAGACAACACCTAATTCATTTAGATAACTTTCGTTCTGATCTAAGGTGATAGACAATCTCGCCCTTTGTGACAGTCATCCTATTGTACTTGGCATTTTTCGTGGTGGTAAAACAAGAGAATAAAATACTTTAAGAAAATTTCTTAAAGTATTATTAAAACATTATTTTTACTTCTTATATGGCAAAGATACTCATGAATGTACTGACTATGGTTACAATCGTATTAGATCTTGTAGAGACTGATTCTAGCTGGATTGAGACTATTGTAATATAGTCTACTTATCAACAATACAGTAGGTACGTTTTCCAAGCAGTAACGACATATATAAGAAAGATTTCTTTAAAGCATCGAAAGTCTCAAAAGCGAACATTAGAGAGGTACGCGCCCTTAGCCTCACATTTGGTGATCCTCACCTCTCACCCTTTGTGCACTCTGGTGAAAAACTGACGTAATATATTCCTGACCTCACCTTTCTTTTCTTGGTAAACTTAATTGTCGGAAAATGTTCAAGTTGTGTCAAGTTTATTTATATTCGCGCGTGAGGTGACGCACGCACGTTCTCTCCACACATTTATTAATAAATCACGTTTTTGCATCGACATGTGTATTGACTTTATTTTAAGCCGTAGACTTTTTCAGAAAGTTCGCTTTCTTTTATTGCGTAAACCTTTTTCTTTTGCTCTAAAAATAACTTGGAGTTTAAATCACTTTGCGCACTTTGTACGTCAGAAAAACGTGACAAGTGCTTAACAAAAAGTGGGTTTAATATTTACACCGAAAGTCAGGACAGTAAAAGAAATGGAGTGAATGTTTTTGAGAATCTTAATCGGGGTTTTTTGAGTCTTAATCAGGACTAGTTTCACCCAGTTACTCCAGATAAATAAGAACCCCTTCTCTTTTGTCGTGATTGTTATGTAAACCTGTGTGAATCAGTCCTGATAGCCAGTCTAAGCATTAACTTTCTAATATGTCGCATCAACATCATCGTTGGACTCATATAATTTCATTTTCTTCATTATTATCTCTTTTATTCTATTATTTCTTACCCTTTCTGTATGAAAATATTTTGCATCTGAGACTCTAGTCTCACTTAATTCTCATTTCATGAAACATATATGAATGAAACGTTTTAATGTTGCTTCAAACTTATATTGTTAGTTTTATGTTTTAGTCTGTATTAAAACCAGATCTTTTAAAATATAGCTGATCTAAATTTAATATAATTAATTGCACCTAGTCAACAAAAAATAAGAAATTAAATAGAACCGTTTAGCTTACAGATGGTGCAACAATCCAAACGAGTTTAGTTTTATAACAAGGCAAATAAATATTCCTCTGAAACAGCAGGGTGTGTAAAATTCAGTGTTGTTAGTTCTAGCACGATTCGCTTTGTCATGCTAGCTGAGCTTAAAAGTACGTTATCATTTCTAATCATTTTGTAAAAAGAAATAAGTGTGCAATGTAGCCATTCGATCTATTTTTTAATTTCTGTAATGTGATTGATGTTCACTTTAATGAATTTTGGGTTTTATTATTTACTGTTAAGAATACAATAACTACAGGACCTACACCTCATTTCTGTGATAATACAACGTATTCTTTTCACAATAAATATATATACTATGTAGTCAGCTGACCAAAAATATAGGTACAGTCCTTTACAACGGTTTAGCAGTGTAGATCGCTGGCACCTCATAGCTTACTCCCATCCGCGGGTCACAGCATGTGTTGGTTGGCTACAAGCAGGCGAGTGGCGCGGCCATCACTACTATGGCATAATGACACTTTTGTGGCACTAGGGGAGAACGTACACGGCGTAAGCACGTACGTACGTACACAGGCAGGCTCGCGTGCCGCACCAATGTCAACCGCCCTCACGAATACCCAGCGACCAAATTATATTCAACATAATAGTGATATTCCTGTAATTTAATGTAGGACTCAATTATATAGGTAGCATTTTGCAGGAGTTTAATACTGTTGATTTTCCTCGTTGGTCTCAGATTGCTTCGTTGGTCTCGAGGCATAAATGTGCGCGTGGTATTGGTAGGTCTCGGGTTCGATTCCCGGGTCGGGCAAAGTATTATTGGGTTTTTCCGCTTGGAAATTCTCAGTAGCAGCACGGAGTCTGGTAATGTGCCCGGTATGGCAATAGGCTCGCCCCCTATTACGTGGAACTAAAATAAATCTGGCGAAAAGTGGGTGTAGCAATATACCTCTGCCTACCTCTGCGGGGATAAAGCTCAACCTTTATCCCAAACAACAGCTGTGTGTGTGTTGATTTTAATTTTGCACATAATGGCATATAGAGCAGTATAAAGCTATCTATCTATCTATAAAGCTAGTAGGAGGACCTTGGAATTATAAGATAGCACGCTTACTAATGTCCGTGTGGTGACGGATTAAGAATACGGATTGTCACCACCCCATATCATCCCATGGGTGTCGTAAGAGCCGACAGAGGGAGCATATTATGCAGAGAACAGCCCTGTAAGAGAAGGAAAACTTGATACAAACCCTATACCAACCCGTTTGGCCAGCGTGGTATAGTAGGCCAATTCCTTCTTTCAAAGGAGAGGCCTAGTCCAGCAGTGGACTGTTAAAGGCTGATGATGATGATGACGCTTACTAAGAATTATTTTGTAATATCGTTAACTTCATGGAGTCTCATAGATTAAAGATTTACAAGACTGAATCGAAGAACGAAAACCACAGTATTTATTTTATAATCAGCGAAAAAGTAATAAGTCTTTCTTAATTACCCGACTGCGCGACGCAAAGGAGGGTAATGTGTTTATCAGTCTATGTATGTATGTAAGTATGTATGTATGTATGTTTGTTTCTATGTGGCGTTCTAGAGACCAAATGCGTAGGCCGATTTTGATGATTCTTGCGTCAATCGATTCGTCTTAACCTTGCGAGTGTCACTAAAGACATGACAGTAATCAAAATTTACCACAGCCTCAACCAGACGCCATATTGTCAAAATGAAAAAATAAAATGTCGATGAACTATGTCATGTGGGGTGTCGTTGAATAGGTATTTTAAAATCATCTTTAGGTTCCTTTAATCATTTTTCATTTTATATAATAGTTTAGGATATATAAAGATTTAAAGTTGTTTAACAAAACAATAATTCTCGCTAATGTTGTTACTTATTGATTTAAGTTTTCACTTCAAGTATAAACGATAAACAAACAAAAAAACAGTGAATAACAAAAAAGTATAAAATAAAAAAATAATTTAAAGAAAAACTAAAAACCCTACTGCGTTAAAAATAATAAAAACTAAAAAGAACGAAACAAGGCCAGTAGTTTAGAATTCTAATGCAGAACAGAACGACTCACAGTCGGGGCCCATTCAAATTTTACCAATCACATGTTCCCAAGGGGCCCCGACTGAGTCATTCTGTTCTGCATTAGAATTCTAAACTACTGGCCTTGTTTCGTTCTTTTTAGTTTTTATTATTTTTTACGCAGTCGGGTTTTTAGTTTTTCTTTAAATTATTTTTTTATTTTACGTCTTAATAGCATTGTGACAATAAGAGGATTTAGCCACAGAGGCCAGACGTATTTCTATGTAAAATATACAGTATGTATTTACAAAAAACAAGTATATATGTATGTATGTTTATCCATTATCTAGTACCCATAGTACAAGTTTCTGCTTAGTTTGGGACTAAGATGGTGCTGTGTGAAAAAAAAAAGATTTCCGTATGTGCCCAAAGATGCTATTTGCTTCGTGTTTTTTACTTAGTTACCTATTACGATACATTATAAGATGTGGTAAGGACACTTTATATTCTTAACCCTTAAACTAACAAAATCGATAAATAAGTTAGGTAATTAGTTTGGTCCAAATAGCTACGGTCGTCCTTTTCACTGCAATTTATACATTTCACTGCAATTTATACATTTTACCTAAATACTAGGGTTTAGTTGATGGTACCGTTAGCACTCGCCATCAGTCATACTTAACATATCTCGCGGTATGATTGATGAGTGGTGCGCTATGTGTCACAATCACAAATGAAATAGAAGTGTTGAGGCCCTCATGTTTGTGATATACCTGTCTGACTACGCCACACAATATAATAGGCAAAATAAAAATATTCTTTCTTTTTTACATTTTTAATTACGCAAAACCACCTATTTACCAAAATACAAGTAGGTTCATTTCAGTGGGATCTCCAACGTGTCGTGGTGGGGGGGCTCAGATCCCGGGAGTGGACGCTCCGCGTGGGCTTATGGCCGACCCCACATTAGACGTCAGCGTTCCTCGAGCGTGCGCGCAACGTGCGCTCGGCGTTCACTCTGTAGTACAAAGTGAACGCCGGGCGCACGCCGAACGGACGCCGAGCGTACGCTCGAGGTTAAATAGATAGTTGAATTGTATAGCATTTCAAAAGAAGTTAAAGCTCATTAGTAAAAAAATAAATGACAATATTTGTTTTCAAAGCAAAAACTTTCATAAAATAATATTTTCGACTAGTAATTGTGACTTAGTACTGATTAGGTCAGCTGGGATGAAGATTATGATTTAATGGGTACCTATATTCTTGCTATAGATTTAATTTAGTGCAGGTCTCTTAAGGTTCCGTGTGGTGACGGATTAAGAATACGGAATGTCACCACCCGATATCATCCCATGGCTGTCGTAAGAGCCGACAGAGGGAGCATACTATGCAGAGAACAGCACTGTAAGAGAAGGAAAACTTGATACAAACCCTATACCAACCCGTTTGGCCAGCGTGGTATAGTAGGCCAATTCATCCTTTCAAAGGAGAGGTCTAGTCCAGCAGTGGACTGTTAAAGGCTGATGATGATGAGGTCTCTTAAGTAACTCGGGAAAAATGTACATGACTACATAACACTGTTGTAGTTTAATTTTTTTCTTGCAAATAGGTAATCAGTAATTGCGTGTAAATAAATGTGTAGATAGGAAGAAGAAGCGACGTCATAGTCTGCTATGTACATATTTTTCTAATTGGCAATATTAAAATGCTTACAGCTAGCTTAATAAAAAGCAATGTTGTGTATTATGAGGTTTTCGCAATGCGATACAGCAGCTCCATTTTATATTGTGGCTGCAACAAAATATCTGTCTTCTATCGTGGTCAATGAAAGATTAAGTACCAATTTGATTGCACTAAACGAGAGGTTAACCAGTATCTATAGCTTTGCCACCTTTGTTTGTCTCCTATAACTCTAAGACGTTGGTCTTGCGACAGTTTTATGTGACGTAAATCTCTGTAATGATTTCCATTCGCAAATAAATTGTTACAAGGCCCGCGCCAGCTGCAGCCCCAATAGACATATTAGAGCCACGATTTCCACAATATAAACGTTAATATTATAGAAGATGTGGCACTTATAGCGGATTAAGGAATATCTCACTTAAAAATAGTGCTGCAAGTTTTTTGCAACTCTACTTCAACCAGCATCGGTGTTTTATTTTGTTTAACAGATCACTTACTATATGTGGGTGCCAGGTTATTTAAGAAATTTTCACTTTTCTTTTCTTTTTCTCACTCGTGAAACCCTGGATGCAATCCCTCTATCAGCTGGTTATCACAGAGTCAAAGTTTCAAAAAACTTCAAAGATTTTGTCTATATAATCCAAATAACCAAAGGTGAAGCATATTCAAGAGCAAAGCATATATGACATAAGCAATACCAGTACCTACGTACTCACTAACAGCATCACATTGCGGTCACCAGCTGTCTACCCGCAGCGGTAATTATGCCGATGTTCGCTCAACCGATTTACTAATCTCGAGACCCGATTGAACCGACGTCACTATAAGGATGCTGTTCCACCAGAGATGTGTTATGCTACGTTGTTATGGATGCAATTAATATCCATCACACAACTTAGCATCAGTGAATTCAGTCTCATTCTTTCGTAGCTATACTTTGAAATCCCCACATCTCCGGTAGAAAAATAACATAGTACCTACGTCCAGTAAGATGTCTAGCTTCGATGTGACCCTGCACATCGACGTTAAATTGATGCATCATAGTATAATAAGTTCTTGTTTCGATACATAAAGCAGAGTGGTGTTATTCTCTCCGTAGAGTCGTCTAGGCGATATTATTAAGTTTCGGTTACGAGCCATTTTTGATGACTCTACATCTATGGAGTTTTGATCAACAGATATTACGTTATACCGATACAAGCCTTATTGTTAGTATCTATCATCATCATCAGCCTTTAACAGTCCACTGCTGGACTAGGCCTCTTCTTTGAAAGGAGGAATTGGCCTACTATACCACGCTGGCCAAACGGGTTGGTATAGGGTTTATATCAAGTTTTCCTTCTTCTACAGTGCTGTTCTCTGCATAATATGCTCCCTCTGTAGGCTCTTATGACACCCATGGGAAGATATGGGGTGGTGACATTCCGTATTCTTAATCCGTCACCACACGGACTGTTAGGAAGCACTGACGTCGGCAATGTCAACTTATGTTTGTATGCGTCAAAACACATGTTACAAAGCAATAGCGTAGTTTACCCGACTGTTCAATAATATAGCTTACGATTTAAATCATAGCTAGACTGAAAATTTTTGTCATACTGGTTTATATGTCTTGTGTCTTCTCTGCGAAATGCGTTCAGATTGTTTTAATGTGAAAGCCACTTGGAGCTTCGCAACGTGCTCACTGCCGTAGCACTTAACACGCCTATTTCGTAGCGCATAAGGATGATAGACGCGAGTTTCGTAGCGCATGAAGACGAGTTAGTACCTATAGTCTAAATACTATCTAAAGCAAATATAAATACCAACTTTCATTTCAAACATAAACAAATATGATCAGAGCCGGCACTTAATTTTTCGCGTAGTAAAGACAAATACAAACGAATGAAAACAATTTGATTGTGTAAACATTACGCAAAATATTTCAATGTGTATCTGTAGTAATTAAATGTTGTGTACAACATAACGTTATTTTTTGTAACGAGGACAACTCGCCAATTTTCTATGAAAATGGTCTTATCAGTTATCGAAGGAGCCTTGTTTTGCAGAATTCCACTTCTATCTACAGTAGCACAAAAACTTGTCAAATTGAACCTTACTAGCCCCATTTCCCACGCATGGCGTGATTGATGTCTTAAGCGGTCACCTCAGCGCTTAGCACTGTGCTGAGTGTCGTGGGTTCGACTTCCAGGCGAGAAACCACACTTTCTCACAATTTTTTTTTCTTGTTAGTCTTCGTATTAGTGCCCGTCGATTAAATGTTTGGAAAAAATTCGACATCGGATTTATACAATTATCTACCACATCATATAATACAGGGTGTAAAAAACCTTAACGAAAACTGAAATCCCATGTTGTACCAATCACTAAGAACATTTTTAACTTCGGCACCATACCTGGGAAATTACTGGCTCAGGACATATTGAGGCTCAAAGTGAGTATGGAATTTTTCTAATTAGGTACAAAATCGATGCATTTACCCCGCCAATATGTTCTTTAGATGCCCTATAACCCCAAGGAGAAGTAGGTATTTCGAGCATAGAACGCGCGCGCGCGCTTTAATTGCGGTTTAAAAATGTGAAAACTTAAAAAATAAATCGTTGCTCAGGTATTATTTTTGGTTAGTATGACTTGGCATGATGTCCACAACGTGTATTTAGACTTCGGCTTGGTGATGGGTCCTGTGACACCCTGTATGACGCTGGGGAAAGCAGCGTGAGCGAGATATGAAAACGAATCTGAGGTCTGCTCCGACGTGCATTCGTAGCGTGTAGCACCGTAGAAGCGTAGCTCACGTCGTAGCAAAGCAAACGAAGTTCAGTATCAATACGTTTACTATACTAAGTCTCTTGGAAGAATAATTATACCTGATAACCATTACAATTAAATTGTTTAGGAGTAAAATGAGGCAGACTGTCTTGTACTCAAGGTTAATTACTTTTAATATGATTCAATATTTTAGTCAATGAGAACGAAACGCCACATGAGATTTTACACAGAATGTCTAAATTATCAATAGAAATTGTGACTTTGTTTATTGAATCATCGTGACTATACAAAGTAAACGATACTCGTATAATGTAAGCCAAAATGGACGTCAGTGAAAGTTATACTAGCTACCGCCTGCGGTTTCGACCTTGTGAATGTTATTTATCGTGACAAAAGATATTTTATGTGTTAATCTGACGTGTAAGCTATATATATATATATATATATATATATATATATATATATACACATCAACAAAGTCTAGGGATATCTTAATCCTAAATTATTTACGAATTTATAGTTTAGAACCTTGTTAGTTTCCACAAAAAGTTTATATACAGATTAAAACCTCTTTTATTCTATTTTCAAAATTTGAACATGGAAAGAAAAAAAACAAAATAATAAACAAAATATGGCGGCAAATTTGCTAGTAATTCGTTACATTAAAGAAAGTTAAAACTGTTTTATTATAATTATTAATGAAAAGGGTTTTTAATTGTTTTTCTTTTTTAATTTAACGTGACGTACGAACTTTAAAAGTCATGTCACGTCGTCATTTGAGTCGAGATGAAATGTTACGAGCCGTGGGCATGTTAGAAAATGGTGCAATTCAACGCGTCGTTGCTGAGGCCCTACATACCAGTCAAAATGTGATATCAAGGTTGTGGTCACGTTATCGCAGTACTGGAGATGTGGCCGAACAGCACACAGGTAGATATCGTGTTACTACGCAGAGACAGGATCGATTCCTCCAAATGACCGCCAGAAGACAACCCAATATCACAGCGCTGCAACTAGTGCAAAGGCTCCAGGAGGACCACCAGCTGCTGGTAAGCGACCAAACCGTGCGAAGAAGGTTACATGAAGTTGATCTTCATGCTCGAAGACCATTGCGTGTTCCAGCATTGCGACGTGGCAATCGCGGTCGGCGGCTTTCGTGGGCTCGGGAGCATTTACCATGGAGTGACGAACAATGGTCTTTGGTGCTGTTCACCGATGAGTCCCGGTTTGGGTTTCACCCGGATTCACGAAGAACACGCGTTTGGAGAGCTCCAGGGAGAGTTAGCCGTCTACGGCACCCTCAGGAGGTCCACCCATACCAAGGCGGGACAATCATGGTGTGGGCAGGAATTCGTCTTGGCGGACGAACCCAACTCGTTTGGATCCAAGGCAGCATGACTGCACAAAAATACCACGAGGAGGTAGTAGAGCCCGTTATTGTCCCACACAGAACTCAAATAGGCCATGAATTTCTACTCATGCACGATAATGCTCCTTGCCATACGGCGCGGCTGGTATCGACCGCTCTCCGAGAGCACGATATTCAAGTTTTGGATTGGCCTGCACAGTCGCCCGACTTAAATCCTATCGAGCATGCCTGGGACATGTTACAACGAAAAGCTTTGAGAGATTTTCCACCAAATTTGACGACTGAACAACAACTTTACGAACACTTGCAAAGGACATGGGACCTCATACCGCAGCAAGACATTGACAATTTAATTTTAAGTATTAACAATCGATGTCGATGTGTAATCAATGTAAGAGGTGGCAACACTGATTATTAATGATTAGATTTTACAAGATTTTTTCCATTTTTATTAAAATTAATAGTTTTTTAAGAAGAAATGTTTGTTGTTATCATACTAATTTTCCATGATGATTAAAAAAATTATTTTTTTTATTTAAAACAAAAAAAAACACGAAATGTTTTTTATTTTTATTAAAGACCTTAAAATAATCTATGATTCTTCTATTTACTGTATCAGAAAATTCTTCATAGATTTTTAGATATTTGATGAAATATAAAATATCCCTAGACTTTGTTGATGTGTATATATATATATATATATATATATATATATATTGTCCGTGTGGTGACGGATTAAGAATACAGAATGTCACCACCCCATATCATCCCATGGGTGTCGTAAGACCCGACAGAGGGAGCATAAATTATGCAGAGAACAGCACTGTAAGAGAAGGAAAACTTGATACAAACCCTATACCAACCCGTTTGGCCTGCGTGGTATAGTAGGCCAATTCCTCCTTTCAAAGGAGAGGCCTAGTCCAGCAGTGGACTGTTAAAGGCTGATGATGTAAGCTATATTAGAAGAAAGTTCCTAAGAATCCGTTCAGTAGTTTTTGCATTTAAAAAACATCAACTTATCCATTATTCCATCCTTCTTCAGAAACTTTAACGTTTATAACAGTAAGATCGCAAAACCACGTTTTGTCATTTTAAAATAACTTTATTTTTATAAAGATCTTGTTATTAAAATGCATTACAGTAATATCTAACTTCAATCCTCTATATAAAAATAAGTTATTAGGCAACCTCAGTAAAATGCAGAGCATGTAATTAAAACGCATTGCTGTAGACAATTTTATATTTTCATTCATTTATTTCAATGTTATTTTTGGCCGTTATATATATATATTATGTTGCCGTGTGGTTGACATAGAATACAAGTGTCACCAACCCCTATCTTCCTGTGGGTGTCGTAAGAGGCGACTAAGGGATAACACGATGCAAATACCATCTTTGTGTAGAGACGGAAAACTCGACATCAAACCCTATACGACTGCCTCGTTGGTTTCGCGGCATAAATGTACGCGTGGGATCGGGAGGTCCCGGGTTCGAATCCTGGGTCGGGCAGTGTTATTGGGTTTTTCTGTCACGAAATTCTCAGTAGCAGCACGGAGTCTGGCAATGTGCCCGGTACGGCAATAGGCTCGCCCCTTATTACGTGGGACTAAAGTATATCTGGAGAAAAGTGGGTGTAGAAATGCAACTCTGCCTACCTCTTCGGGGTTATAGGCGTGAGACTATGTATGTATGTATGTGTACTCGTACAATTTTCTCACAAGATTCCACGTATTCTGCTTCCAATTATTATAATTGTTCGTTTATATATTTCGCAACTTTTCTTGTTAATAAGTTATTGTCGACCGCAACATCGGCATCACCTGTGCTAAATAACCGAACGGTAAAAGAAGGTTAAGTAGTCTTAAAAATTATATGCTGCTTAACCAGTTGCAGCTATTTGTTAATTTGTTTAGGAACTGAATTCAACAACGCGCCACTTATCGTGACCTACAGATGAAACCTTTATAATTATGTAGAGTCCTTAACCCAACGAATTTTTACCCAAGAGAATGTTTAGTATAAGTTACTAAACATACTCTTGGCTATGTGTACCCGCATGTGTTAAGACAATTTTATATTTACAATATAAATTTGTCTTAACACATGCGGGTTTTTCGAAAGCGTTTGCGTCATTTCGCGACTTCGGACACCCAGGTGTTAAAATGTCGCTTAAATAGGTTTCTTGAGAAAAAGGAATTTCTACAGGTACCATTTCTATCGTCATTTAAACGATTTTATGATCTTTAATGTTATTTCAAATGAATGATCTTAAATATTTTATACAATATCTATCTGAAGTTAATAATTTATATTTTTTAATAAGGCAATAGTCTCGCCCCCTATTACGTGGGACCTAAAAGATCATGGCGAAATGTGGGTGTAATATTACACCTCTACCTACCCCTTCGGGGATACAGGCGTGAGTCTATAAAATAATATATAAAATAAGATCAGTTCAGGTTACTAAGATTTTATAGAATTATGTAAACACTGTATATAACATTACAAAACAAAGTGACGTATGTCAAAATCAATTAGTTCTTATAGCACGCGAGTACCATAAAGATTGATACGAAATCGCTAATCCATTCGATATGAAACCTGCGTCAGATGATAGGCCAGTGTGAGATAATACTACGATAGGTCTGGCCAATTCACTACGTAGTTAGTTGTGACGAGGTCTAATATCTATTGATATCTACTTAATGAGTTCGTACAACGCAACGATGACGCTGGCTGCACATTTCACAGCACATTTCACGCACTCACGCTCATTATGCACATTACGTATGTAGAGTACATTGTTTTATCAGTGACGTTTACATATTTCTTTTCTTTAAACTATTCCCTTTCTTGTGTCACGGGAAACTTTACAAACATTCAATCAACAAAGACACTCCCAGCCTGGAAACAACAATTTGTGGATTACTGAAAGGGTCCTCTTGTTTTGTCCAACAGTTCAGCGGTAGAGCGACCGTTTAAAGTACGACGCCATCCGTGCAATCATGTCTTACTGGCGTCTTTTTAACAGCCTCGTCAACGTAGAGTTATCCTAGAGCACGTAATGCAGCATCCACGTCCTGTTGCGTTTAATTCAGGGCACAACACTTCTAGCCGCCCTACATCTTCTTATTTTTGTGTAGTTATGTTCTTACACTTGACTATGACGACGGCTTCCTTTATTAAGTTAGTGAAATAACACTAAGAGCGAGATCTTTGAGGTATGTTGTAAACAAGAGCTTATCAAATCCGTTCTAAGGACGAATAAACAAACTCTACTTATAATTTTTTACCAGTGAAGTTGCAGCCTGCTTACTACAAAACTGTGTTTTGAAGATTATGATTCATCTAGTTGTGTTTTTTCATTCACCCTTATTTAATTTTAGGAATACTTTGTATAACTGTTTATAAATTGATTGAGATACATTTAAAACTATGTTACTTCTCGACGTGAAGTAAGAAAACGCAAACTTTTATCGTAAGCCGTTACGACCCGGTACCTCTGCATATGCAAAAAAAGTAGCCGAGTGTGCTAATTTTGAGTCCTTTCATGTTTGTTGTACCTATGCTGGCCTGCTGCATATTATTTGCATGTTACATGACTAGTACTGCATAACAGGTAATAATTTAAGGATAAATAATAATTATTATGTGCTATATAAGCTAAATATAATTACTTACGTCATATAAGATCATGTCGAGCGTCGTTGTGTCGGTCACCTGTTGCACTGTTGTTAAGTTAATTATTTCTATTTTTTTTATTTTTTTATTATTGTCCTTTTTTTGCTAATTATTAATATATTTAATTTAAATATGGCACACAATGAAACTAAGCAGATAGGTACATCAATACAAAACTTGTTAATAGCTTGCTTTATTATATTCTAAAAGTTTTCTGTTCACAGTCAAAATTATTCCAACTTTATTCTGAAAGTCGTTAAGTCGTTGCACTTGAATACGAAATCATTCAAAACTCGAACGTCGTAGCACTGGCAGCTCACACAGAGTATTCAAAATTCGAATGGTAAACATGAGCGTTATGTCTTTTAATTGATGGGTTTGTTTTGTAAACCAAAGCAGTGTTGTTTCGCGCGCTGAGTGGGGAGACGAGTGTCCCGGCTGATGGCGCGCTGTACACTGCGGCCACATCACACCGGCCACGCGCCGGTGCCGCGCCGCTGCCGCCGTACCGCTACTTGCCGGGGGCGGGGCCACACGACATAATTCAGTTAGTCTGTACACGCCGTTATCGGCCCGGCCACAGGCTACAGCGGCGACGGCAGCGGCGAGCGATTTCGATGTACAATCAAACAAGTCGGCGGTGGACCAGTTTGAAAAAAATTCTCTTGACTCGCTCATAGAGTCGAGGCACACTAGAAACAGGTTTTGTATACGAGTGTCAATGTATGTGTAAAGTAGCGCTGGAAGCGATAATGTCTTGCTGAGCGATTCTCGCCCTAATGGTGGCCTAGCGGGAAGTTGTTCGACTGTACATGGCGCGTTTACTCTGAGGCGTCATCAGTCGCCGCGGCGCGGCGTAGCAAAGCGCGCCATGTACATCGAAAACGCTCGCCGCAGCCGCCGCCGCTGTAAGCAGTGACCGGGCCTTTATCGCAGTAGGCGTTAATTATTTTAGCACTCGTCTTACTAGTCTGAATTTGTTAGGCTTTAATTACGAACTTTGAGCAATACTTACAACAAGTTTAATTGTTTCACGCCGGTGTAATCGCATTACAGGAGTCCTCTAATCGTCGCGAACGAGTCTACGTAGGCGTAGGTACACACTTTTCAGAGAGAGCCTGTTGTCTGGAGGTTTTATTACTAAATAAACTTTGCGTCACAGAACTACTGTGACACTTACTCGTACTTCTTAAATTATCACCAAATAGACACCAGCCTAATACAATAAAATATTCTTTGTGTCTTGTAATAAGGAAGTGGTAGACTGCTACGCAGAGGGTCCCAAATTCAAATCCCCGGCACATCAGTCAGTAGTGCGCATCCTTCATCAAATATCGCTTGGTTCACGTCGAAGAAAAACATCGTAAGGCAACCTGCATCTTTGACAGTTATATTTTTGTTTCCGAAAAACATGTGAAGACTGCCAATATTCACTTGGCCAATGTGGTGGACTTTGCCTTTGAAAAAGCGTCTCCTAAATTAGACGAGGCTTATGGCCAGCAGTGAGACAGATTATAAGTATACCTATAAGATTATACAGACGGCTTACGATGACGATTATTAATAGATTGCTGCTCAGTCTCGAATAAGTACTTTGTTACTTAATTTCGATTATTAACATTGTCATCATTGTCATCATCACCAGCAGCGATAGCCTAGTGGAGAGACCGACAGACTGCTACGCAGAGGGTCCGGGTTCGAATCCACGGCGCGCATCGATGACTTTTCAGAGTTATGTGCGTATTAAATTGTTAATTATCGCTTGCTAAACGGTGAAGGAAAACATCGTGAGGAAACCTGCATGTCTGAGAGTTCTCCATAATGTTCTCGAAAGACATGTGAAGTCTGCCAACCCGCACTTGGCCAGCGAGGTGGACTATGGCCTTACCCTTCTCATATTGAGAAGAGGCCCGTGCCCAGCTGTGGGACAGTATAAGGGGCTGATGATGATGACATTGTCATCATGCTAATTAAATATCAAAAGGCAACATTACTATGACGATCTAGATACCATAATATACTTACCTACACATATACTTATACCTACGCTGACAATGAGGAACAAACAATGTATTCATACCTGAGCAACGCCTTGATATCTACAACATAATAATTCCTACGGGTAAGGCACCTGCTTCAGCCTAGCTTTAAAGTTTCGAACAGAGGGCACGATGTCAATTTGTATACAATTATGAAATAGCTCGCCTTATTTATACCAAACTTAGACACTTTTCCTTGCGGGTTCACCTGCGTCAATTTCGATTGCCAGATGCGAATTTACTCTAATTGCATCTATATTGAGGAACTTATTGCTGCACTATTTGTTGTAGATTAACACATTGTAGCTCATCGCCCTTTTTTGTCGTGTGGAACTCACTCCGCCACTCGTAAGTTTGTATCTACCTACGTTACCCTACTTACTGACTTACCTACTTAGCACAAGTTTTATAATTAAAAATATGAGATACGCAGAAGAGTTAGACAAAATCTACATAATAAAGCGTATGTTTTATTAATACGTTTGCTCGTTGTCGACAACTTAGAGCTGCCAAAGTTTCCTACTGGAATTATGAGATAAGTGTGCTCAAACAAAACTCGCAAAGACATTTGCAAATTGAAAAGTTATTGTTCACGAAATTTGAAAGCAAGTGAGCAGAAGAACAGTTACTTATATTATAAATAATTCCGTTGAGAGACTCTGTCGTCACAGCTTGTACTGAAACTAAAGCTAGAATAGATATTATTTCTTTTTAGTAAGTTTGTCACGTAGCGCTCGTCAGTTCGCTACCTTTTAGAGTACCTACATTATTAATTGATTTATATCGTCGTTTTTCAATGTGGAAGTTAAACGGGTTCAACGTTTAGTAAATCGCTTGCGGGTCATATTTTTGTAAAATACCTATTACTTTCTTAGGACAGTTTAGTGTAGTAAATGAACATGTTCCTATAATTGTTTCGTATTGTAATCAAATAGACTGCAAGTATGGTGAATTGTTAAGTGGTCGTCTTGCAATCAAATGGAGTGCCTGTGCTTAACATGTCCACTATACCGAGACTTTTTTTTATATATAGCAATAGGCGGCAAACGAGCAGACGGATCGCCTCATGGTAATCAATTACCGCCGCGCATGGACACAAGCAACACCACAGGAGTCACAAGTGCGTTGCCGCTCCTTGGGATTGAGAATAGGGATAGGATAAGGAGTTGAATGAGGGAGAAGGAATAGGGGATAGGGCCTCCGGCACTCTCACTCACCGAACGAAACGCAACCGTTTAGGTACTGTTATTTTACGTCGATTTTCTGTGAGAGGGTAGTACTTCCCCGGTCGAGCCGGCCCATTCATGCTGAAATCAGCAAGGCTCTACTACCTGTAGACTCTACAAAGTTAGTTCCATTCTACAAGTCTCGGATCGTAAACAGTAAAACCTCAAATTCTTTTTGATATCATTTTGAACAATAAATAAGGAAAAAGTGCGTAGGGCGGCGGCGGCGGCGGCCCCGTGCGAGGGAAGCCGCGCGGCCACGCGACCTCAGATCCAATTACACGCGGAACGTGAAACACCGCACAACGACGGATTATGTATACCTATGCGCACTACAACAAATTGTAATGCCTCACGAGATACAACCGTGATTCCTGGATACTGATGATGCGTTTAATTAGGTTCTTTTAGATTCGATTAGTTCTAATGTCCTATTGTTCATTGCTAATCTAGAGTTTATCAAATGATCCAGATTATAGTAGGTACAGGGGAATTATTATTAATATGAAATATGTTTCTAAACTAAATAACTTGACATCCGAGAACTGTGAATTTGGTAAATAAATCTACACACGTATACACATAGTAAATGGTGCGCACCCTGGCTTTGAACGTGAGAACTGCTGCCTCTTGAAGTAAAAGAAATTAATGACACATCTAATTGCATTAACTAACCTTCCATTTCCGCCATGAGACCCTAGTTTCGTGGGTCTCGAGATCAAACTCACCTCACGCACAACTGCCTTTTCACATTTAAGTGGATAATTATTCCCTGAAACCAACCTTTCGCAGTTCTCTGCTAGACGTAGACCTATAATATTAGCATTGCGAGGCAATAGGGCGATTCGTCCTGTCTACACACTGACTAAGTAGACGATTTGGTATAGTGTTTGACGTAGAGTTTTCCTTCTCGTATATTTTCTTTTGTAGACTGCCTCCGTGGTCCAGTGGATAGCGTATGCGACTGCTGATCGGAGGTCCCGGGTTTGATTCCCGGGTCGGGCAAAGTGTTATTAGGTTTTTCCGTTAGGAAATTCTCAGTAGCAGCACGGAGTCTGGTAATGTGCCCGGTACGGCAATAGGCTCGCCCCCTATTAAGTGGGACCTAAAAATTAATGGCGAAATGTGGGTGTAATATTACACCTCTGCCTACCCCTTCAGGGATACAGGCGTGAGTCTACAAATAAAAAATAAAAATAAGTTATTTAAGTATAGAAATTATTGCTTTAGTTTATGTGGTTGGTTTTCATTCCGCCTGGTTATAGTTAGTTTTAATTCAATTGTAGGTATATGAATACATAAAGAATGAATAGGTATATGTAATATATTTGAGTTTACCCACATAAGAAAATTAGTTAGTAAGATCACGTATAAATAAGCCTACATCATTTGTAACCGTTTAGTTCGCAATATACGCTAGCTACAAGTTGACGTCCTTTTATTTATTACTTCCGATACTTCAGTATACTAGCATGTTCCTCATTGCATAACTAACTTTCCATTTTCGCCATGATAACCTGGTTTTGTGAGCCTCGAGATCAAACTCACCTCACGCACAACTGACTTTTTAAAGTTAAGTGAGTAATTATTCCCTGAAAACAACCTTTTGCAGTTCACTGCCGGACTGGTTGTATATTTCTATTTCCTTGTTAATTTTGCGTAAAGTGTATTTTATTGACCGTGTGGTTGACGGCATAGAATACAAGTGTCACCACCCCCTATCTTCCCGTGGGTGTCGTAAGAAGCGACTTAGGCTCAGTTCACACCGAAATGGCAGCGGCTGGAAGCGACGCGCAGCGGCCGGCATCGAAGAGAAGGCTTGCGGCTGCCCGCGACTGCTCGCGCCTGCCCGCGACTGCTCGCGGCCGCGCGCGACTGCTCGCGACTGCTCGCGCCCGCCCGCGACTGCTCGCGGCCGCGCGCAACTTACGTCACGGCTCAGGCTTACGCTATTCCTGTGCGCAGTTCATATTCTACATAAACGTATAATTGAAGGCGAAGAAGAGGAAACGTGGATAATATTAAGAAGGAAAATAAATTCTTGGGTACACGGCCGCCCGCGCCCTCCCGCGTTTGCTTGCGGCCGCTGCGCCTTCCCGCGCATGCTCGCGGCTGCCCGCGCCTTCCCGCGCATGCTCGCGGCTGCCCGCGCCTTCCCGCGCATGCTCGCGGCTGCCCGCGCTTTCCAGCGCATGCTCGCGGCCGCTCGCGCCCGCCAGAGCGGTCGTGCGCACGTTTGTCAAGTGATTCTATGTATTATAGTCATGGTGATAAAGACTAAAATTATATGACACTGAAACTGCTCTTCGCTTCGCTTCCGGCCGCTGCCATTTCGGTGTGAACTGAGCCTAAGGGATAACGCGATGCAAATACCATCTTTGCGTAGAGACGGAAAACTCGACATCAAACCCTATACGACTGCCTCGTTGGTCTCGCGGCATACATGTGCGCGTGGGATCGGGAGGTCCCGGGTTCGATTCCTGGGTCGGGCAGTGTTATTGGGTTTTTCTGTCACGAAATTCTCAGTAGCAGCACGGAGTCTGGAAATGTGCCCGGTACGGCAATATGCACGCCCCTTATTACGTGGGACTAAAGTATATCTGGCGAAAAGTGGGTGTAGAAATACACCTCTGCCTACCCCTTCGGGGATAAAAGGCGTGACGATATGTATGTATGTATGTATGTATTTTATTATAGTATTTTTATATTTTAAGTAAGTTTTAATAAAAAATATAATTGATATATGTACATATAAGATTGTATTTACAGTGCCTTATTCTTAACGCATTTCAGTATGTATATTGTTGATGTACCTATAAGTAAATAAATAAGTAGAGTTTTCCGTCTCGTATATTTTTTTAGTCGCGTCTTACGATACACATGGAATAACATGTGGTACTGATACTTTGTATTCTTAATTCGTCACTACACAGATGATGACTTTTATTTGCTTATACCTACGTAATATGACAAGATGACCCGCTTGATTAATCCTTGGTTAGCTTAAAACATCAATAACTGTGTTTCAAAGGAAACGTGCATTCACACGTCGATTAGAAATCAGACAACAGTATAACTAAACATTAAGATCAGTGTTTAAAAGACTAAAACTTAATAGCACACCAGACTACAAAGTCAAAGTCAAAGTCAAAATCATTTATTCATCTAGGTCACAACGTGACGCTTATGAACACAGAAATAAATAGTAATAGAACGGTGAATGTCACGTCATCGCGTACATTTCGCGCGTGCCACATTTCAGCAAGCCCCGCCCACAGTGACGTATAGATAATGAGGGGACACTAAGGAATTATTATCGATGTGTGTGTGTGATGTAGCTGTGGAAAATGAAATTATGTTATTGTTTATATAAAAATTGACCATTGCTGATTGTCAGGCAGAATAATGTTGTACAACATGTGTAAACACATGCGCTATAGTGCAATAGTTTGACACGCGCACCACGCCTGCATGTCTGAGAGTTCTCCATAATGTTCTCGAAAGACATGTGAAGTCTGCCAACCCGCACTTGGCCAGCGAGGTGGACTATGGCCTTACCCTTCTCATATTGAGAAGAGGCCCGTGCCCAGCTGTGGGACAGTATAAGGGGCTGATGATGATGACATTGGCATCATGGCACGATGTCAATTTGTATACAATTATGAAATAGCTCGCCTTATTTATACCAAACTTAGACACTTTTCCTTGCGGGTTCACCTGCGTCAATTTCGATTGCCAGATGCGAATTTACTCTAATTGCATCTATATTGAGGAACTTATTGCTGCACTATTTGTTGTAGATTAACACATTGTAGCTCATCGCCCTTTTTTGTCGTGTGGAACTCACTCCGCCACTCGTAAGTTTGTATCTACCTACGTTACCCTACTTACTGACTTACCTACTTAGCACAAGTTTTATAATTAAAAATATGAGATACGCAGAAGAGTTAGACAAAATCTACATAATAAAGCGTATGTTTTATTAATACGTTTGCTCGTTGTCGACAACTTAGAGCTGCCAAAGTTTCCTACTGGAATTATGAGATAAGTGTGCTCAAACAAAACTCGCAAAGACATTTGCAAATTGAAAAGTTATTGTTCACGAAATTTGAAAGCAAGTGAGCAGAAGAACAGTTACTTATATTATAAATAATTCCGTTGAGAGACTCTGTCGTCACAGCTTGTACTGAAACTAAAGCTAGAATAGATATTATTTCTTTTTAGTAAGTTTGTCACGTAGCGCTCGTCAGTTCGCTACCTTTTAGAGTACCTACATTATTAATTGATTTATATCGTCGTTTTTCAATGTGGAAGTTAAACGGGTTCAACGTTTAGTAAATCGCTTGCGGGTCATATTTTTGTAAAATACCTATTACTTTCTTAGGACAGTTTAGTGTAGTAAATGAACATGTTCCTATAATTGTTTCGTATTGTAATCAAATAGACTGCAAGTATGGTGAATTGTTAAGTGGTCGTCTTGCAATCAAATGGAGTGCCTGTGCTTAACATGTCCACTATACCGAGACTTTTTTTTATATATAGCAATAGGCGGCAAACGAGCAGACGGATCGCCTCATGGTAATCAATTACCGCCGCGCATGGACACAAGCAACACCACAGGAGTCACAAGTGCGTTGCCGCTCCTTGGGATTGAGAATAGGGATAGGATAAGGAGTTGAATGAGGGAGAAGGAATAGGGGATAGGGCCTCCGGCACTCTCACTCACCGAACGAAACGCAACCGTTTAGGTACTGTTATTTTACGTCGATTTTCTGTGAGAGGGTAGTACTTCCCCGGTCGAGCCGGCCCATTCATGCTGAAATCAGCAAGGCTCTACTACCTGTAGACTCTACAAAGTTAGTTCCATTCTACAAGTCTCGGATCGTAAACAGTAAAACCTCAAATTCTTTTTGATATCATTTTGAACAATAAATAAGGAAAAAGTGCGTAGGGCGGCGGCGGCGGCGGCCCCGTGCGAGGGAAGCCGCGCGGCCACGCGACCTCAGATCCAATTACACGCGGAACGTGAAACACCGCACAACGACGGATTATGTATACCTATGCGCACTACAACAAATTGTAATGCCTCACGAGATACAACCGTGATTCCTGGATACTGATGATGCGTTTAATTAGGTTCTTTTAGATTCGATTAGTTCTAATGTCCTATTGTTCATTGCTAATCTAGAGTTTATCAAATGATCCAGATTATAGTAGGTACAGGGGAATTATTATTAATATGAAATATGTTTCTAAACTAAATAACTTGACATCCGAGAACTGTGAATTTGGTAAATAAATCTACACACGTATACACATAGTAAATGGTGCGCACCCTGGCTTTGAACGTGAGAACTGCTGCCTCTTGAAGTAAAAGAAATTAATGACACATCTAATTGCATTAACTAACCTTCCATTTCCGCCATGAGACCCTAGTTTCGTGGGTCTCGAGATCAAACTCACCTCACGCACAACTGCCTTTTCACATTTAAGTGGATAATTATTCCCTGAAACCAACCTTTCGCAGTTCTCTGCTAGACGTAGACCTATAATATTAGCATTGCGAGGCAATAGGGCGATTCGTCCTGTCTACACACTGACTAAGTAGACGATTTGGTATAGTGTTTGACGTAGAGTTTTCCTTCTCGTATATTTTCTTTTGTAGACTGCCTCCGTGGTCCAGTGGATAGCGTATGCGACTGCTGATCGGAGGTCCCGGGTTTGATTCCCGGGTCGGGCAAAGTGTTATTAGGTTTTTCCGTTAGGAAATTCTCAGTAGCAGCACGGAGTCTGGTAATGTGCCCGGTACGGCAATAGGCTCGCCCCCTATTAAGTGGGACCTAAAAATTAATGGCGAAATGTGGGTGTAATATTACACCTCTGCCTACCCCTTCAGGGATACAGGCGTGAGTCTACAAATAAAAAATAAAAATAAGTTATTTAAGTATAGAAATTATTGCTTTAGTTTATGTGGTTGGTTTTCATTCCGCCTGGTTATAGTTAGTTTTAATTCAATTGTAGGTATATGAATACATAAAGAATGAATAGGTATATGTAATATATTTGAGTTTACCCACATAAGAAAATTAGTTAGTAAGATCACGTATAAATAAGCCTACATCATTTGTAACCGTTTAGTTCGCAATATACGCTAGCTACAAGTTGACGTCCTTTTATTTATTACTTCCGATACTTCAGTATACTAGCATGTTCCTCATTGCATAACTAACTTTCCATTTTCGCCATGATAACCTGGTTTTGTGAGCCTCGAGATCAAACTCACCTCACGCACAACTGACTTTTTAAAGTTAAGTGAGTAATTATTCCCTGAAAACAACCTTTTGCAGTTCACTGCCGGACTGGTTGTATATTTCTATTTCCTTGTTAATTTTGCGTAAAGTGTATTTTATTGACCGTGTGGTTGACGGCATAGAATACAAGTGTCACCACCCCCTATCTTCCCGTGGGTGTCGTAAGAAGCGACTTAGGCTCAGTTCACACCGAAATGGCAGCGGCTGGAAGCGACGCGCAGCGGCCGGCATCGAAGAGAAGGCTTGCGGCTGCCCGCGACTGCTCGCGCCTGCCCGCGACTGCTCGCGGCCGCGCGCGACTGCTCGCGACTGCTCGCGCCCGCCCGCGACTGCTCGCGGCCGCGCGCAACTTACGTCACGGCTCAGGCTTACGCTATTCCTGTGCGCAGTTCATATTCTACATAAACGTATAATTGAAGGCGAAGAAGAGGAAACGTGGATAATATTAAGAAGGAAAATAAATTCTTGGGTACACGGCCGCCCGCGCCCTCCCGCGTTTGCTTGCGGCCGCTGCGCCTTCCCGCGCATGCTCGCGGCTGCCCGCGCCTTCCCGCGCATGCTCGCGGCTGCCCGCGCCTTCCCGCGCATGCTCGCGGCTGCCCGCGCTTTCCAGCGCATGCTCGCGGCCGCTCGCGCCCGCCAGAGCGGTCGTGCGCACGTTTGTCAAGTGATTCTATGTATTATAGTCATGGTGATAAAGACTAAAATTATATGACACTGAAACTGCTCTTCGCTTCGCTTCCGGCCGCTGCCATTTCGGTGTGAACTGAGCCTAAGGGATAACGCGATGCAAATACCATCTTTGCGTAGAGACGGAAAACTCGACATCAAACCCTATACGACTGCCTCGTTGGTCTCGCGGCATACATGTGCGCGTGGGATCGGGAGGTCCCGGGTTCGATTCCTGGGTCGGGCAGTGTTATTGGGTTTTTCTGTCACGAAATTCTCAGTAGCAGCACGGAGTCTGGAAATGTGCCCGGTACGGCAATATGCACGCCCCTTATTACGTGGGACTAAAGTATATCTGGCGAAAAGTGGGTGTAGAAATACACCTCTGCCTACCCCTTCGGGGATAAAAGGCGTGACGATATGTATGTATGTATGTATGTATTTTATTATAGTATTTTTATATTTTAAGTAAGTTTTAATAAAAAATATAATTGATATATGTACATATAAGATTGTATTTACAGTGCCTTATTCTTAACGCATTTCAGTATGTATATTGTTGATGTACCTATAAGTAAATAAATAAGTAGAGTTTTCCGTCTCGTATATTTTTTTAGTCGCGTCTTACGATACACATGGAATAACATGTGGTACTGATACTTTGTATTCTTAATTCGTCACTACACAGATGATGACTTTTATTTGCTTATACCTACGTAATATGACAAGATGACCCGCTTGATTAATCCTTGGTTAGCTTAAAACATCAATAACTGTGTTTCAAAGGAAACGTGCATTCACACGTCGATTAGAAATCAGACAACAGTATAACTAAACATTAAGATCAGTGTTTAAAAGACTAAAACTTAATAGCACACCAGACTACAAAGTCAAAGTCAAAGTCAAAATCATTTATTCATCTAGGTCACAACGTGACGCTTATGAACACAGAAATAAATAGTAATAGAACGGTGAATGTCACGTCATCGCGTACATTTCGCGCGTGCCACATTTCAGCAAGCCCCGCCCACAGTGACGTATAGATAATGAGGGGACACTAAGGAATTATTATCGATGTGTGTGTGTGATGTAGCTGTGGAAAATGAAATTATGTTATTGTTTATATAAAAATTGACCATTGCTGATTGTCAGGCAGAATAATGTTGTACAACATGTGTAAACACATGCGCTATAGTGCAATAGTTTGACACGCGCACCACGCCCATGTCACCGTTCTATTACTATTTATTTCTGTGCTTATGAACGTCAAATTTTAAAATAAATTACTTAATGCTTCTACATTTACATTTACTGCCCATTCGCAAAGCAATAGGTAGAACCACGAGAAAGAACGGGCAATAAAACTCGTGGCCACTCTTTTTAATCGCCAGTGTTATGTTACATATTTTGTTTTTGTAAGGAGCTGCAACTGTTTCACATTGTAATTAATTACTTGTAAATAGTAATTAGGAGCTTACATAGTACTTCAATAATGAATGCAGATTAAGTGCTGTAGTAGCCATCCAGTGTGAATCTTGTGTAACAGGAGCATCCACTTACATCTTATAATGTACAAAAGTATAAGTCAATGAATATTGGATACCTCACGAATTACCCTACTAAGTAGGTAAAATAGTCGGTCGGCCGAGTTAATCCGACAGGTAGTGCGGCTTACATACACTAATTAAAGAACGTCACATTGTCTAGCGGCGGTTATGAGATTGTATCCGACCTCGCCACTTAGCGGCAAGTCCAAGTAAGTACTTATTAGCTTAGACGGTCAGCGGATAACACTGTGCGTTGTGCGTGCCTCTTGTGTTACCTTGAACTACCTGCTTGGACATAGACCGTGTGTGATACGTGTAGCTCATCGAACAAGGAACGAAATATTGCTTTACGAAATTTCAAATTCAAATTCAAAATCCTTTATTCATTTGGGTCATTATGTGACGCTTATGAACGTCAAAATAATAATTTTATAAAATAATTACTTATACTCAAATTTAAAACATTATTACTGTATGCTTATACATTTACATTTACTGCCACGTTCGCAAAGCAATAGGTAGAACCATGAGAAAGAACGGGCAATAAAACTCACGGTCACTCTTTTTCATCGCCAGGTTTAGCATAATACACAATTTACATTTTGTAAGGTGCTGCAACTGTTACACCTTCTATATCACTTGTATATGTCAAATGCCAACCCATTATGCGAAGATTTATTTGTATATATTTTTCATTTATATTGTGGAGAGAAATAAATTATATTATTATTCCTTTTATATAACCTTTTTCTCATAGCCACATTTTATATACTAAATATTACAATACAATATACACAATAGATACGATATATAAATTTAAATATATAAAATGGGACCACGGAGACCCACCGGTACCGGGCACAGGGACCAAGCTACCGGTGGTTAGGGCTCCAGAGAGAGGAACCTCCGAACTATGCGCGTCGTGTCCAACAATACTGCCTTTTGTATGGAGGACTTGATCCAGCCGTCTAACGAGAGCCTCTTGAGATGGTGGTCGAGGCTCTTGGCAATGAGACCATTAACTGACACGACTATCGGTACAATGATCGCAGACTCCACATCCCACATGTCGACAATCTCGTGAGCCAGGTCCAAATATTTGATTTCCTTGTCTTTTTCGGCTTTCACGAGATTCTCGTCATGGGGAATAGTAACATCAACGATCATTGCAAGGCGTTCTGATCGATCTATCACCACAATATCGGGCTTGTTAGCCACGATAGTCCTATCGGTGATGATAGACCGATCCCAGTACATAGTGGCACGGCCATTTTCGAGAACTGGATCGGGCACATACCTGTAGTACGGTACTTCAAAGGGTACAAGGTCATATTTTAAGGCAAGCTGCTGATGGACGATCCTGGCTACTTGATTGTGCCTGTGCAAGTATTCGCCGTTGGCAAGACGAGAACAACCGGAAACTATATGTCTGAGAGATTCGCCGGGCTGGTGACACGCCCGACATATGTCAACAGTCCCATCCTTCAGAATATACTTACGGTAGTTGTTCGTCATGACAACTTCGTCCATAATTGCACAAGCAAAACCTTCGGTCTCTGCAAATAAATCACCAAACCGTAGCCAGGCTACTGATGACATGAGGTCTACATCGGGCCCATGCAAGGCCCGATAAAAACGTCCATGCAACTCTTTGTCTTTCCATACTTCCCTACGCTCTTCAATACTAAGTACAACAGGTTTGCGCCAGCTCTCTTTTGCCAGACCCAACGGGGTAAGTCCGTTGTCTACAGCAACAATATCACGATGCACACCCGTGTCAGCCTTGAGAAAATATTCTCTAAGATTGTACACCTCGCGGTTGTGGAGGTCCTTAGCACTTAAGAAACCCCGACCACCACATTTCCGCGGGATGTACAATCTCATCACTGATGACCGCGGGTGGTGCATTCGATATTCAGTCAATAGAAAACGGACCTTTCTGTCCAAGGCGTCCAGTTCTGATTGAGTCCATCTGAGTATGCCGAAGGAGTACGCTAAGACTGGCATGGCCCAACCATTATAGGCACGCACCCTGTTGCCGCCTGATAAAAAACTTTTCAGTATTTTCTTCAGGCGGCCAAAGAAGCGCTCCCGCAATGATTGTTTCATGGCAGTCTCAGCAATACCTAAGGCCTGCGCCATACCCAGATACTTGTAAGTCTCGGTCGCAGATAGAGATCTAAGTTTTGTGGAATCTGAAAGCTCTATTCTATCAGATTCCACAATACCACCTCGTTTTACATGCATGACCGCACACTTATCCACACCAAATTCCATCTTGATAGAATTACTAAACGTTTCAGTTACATTTAGTAACGCTGTCAATTGGAAAGTGGTGGGGGCAAATAATTTAAGGTCATCCATATAAAAGAGGTGGGATATAACTTGACCTCTACGTTGCAACCGATAGCCTAGCCCAGATCCCTCTAGCAAAGTGCTGAGAGGATTCAGAGCTAGACAAAACCACAAGGGACTCAAACTGTCACCTTGGAATATACCCCGTTCGATCTTTAGAGGAGCACCGCAATCGCGAATCTGCCGCCACCCTGGATAGCGAAGGACCGTACTCCACTGCCCCATACATGCCTTCAAGAAGGTGCATAGAGTTATATCGACTTTATATAACTCCAGCACCCTCAAGAGCCATGTATGTGGCACGGAGTCGTAGGCCTTCTTGTAATCTATCCAGCATGTCGCCAGATCCTTTCGATTGCGCCGCACCTGCTGGCTAATGGCCATGTCAAATAGGAGTAGCTCTTTTGTACCACGGGCCCCATTCTTACATCCATTTTGAGCCACTGACATAATGTTATTATTTCTTATATGTAATAACATCTTCGTCCTCAAAATGGATGTAAGAAGTTTATACACGGTCGGTAGACACGTTATCGGTCTATAATTTTTGGGGTCCGTGGTACAGCCTGACTTAAAGAGCAGGTGAGTGGTACCACTTGTCATAAAAGTTGGGATCGAGCCCGATTCCAAAGATGCCTGGAATTGGGATGCCAACCGAGCATGGGCACTACGTAGCCACTTCAACCAGAAGTTGTGCAGTCCGTCCGGTCCCGCTGATTTCCAGTTAGATAATGAACGGACTGTACAAGCTACATCCGTTGTTTCTATGGCTACGCGCTGCATTTGGGGTATTCCCTCACATGCTCGCTTAACATCCCCAAACCAATCACCCTCAGTGTGGCTGATGGGCATCGACCAAATGCTGCGCCAGAAAGCGTTCGTTGCCTCAACATCCGGCAGACACCCATCATCCACACCTGGATCAGTTCGCTCCCAACTTCTATATACCCACCTTTCATCTTTTTGGAATGCCCTATTCTGGGTGTATCGGTCCAACCGCTTTTTGTACCGTCTTATACGATTTGCCCACGCACAAACTTTTTGCTTCAGGTAATCGATGCGTTCTGTGACTCGTGATTCGTATTCTTGGCGACTAAGGCCCGTGCCTAAGAACGCCCGAGTCACAAAACGCATCACTCTCGGTCTTGTATTGCCCGACCTGAAGCAAATTAGCTTTCCGATAAGCGCCCTGGCCTCAGCGATACGACGCTCAATCCTGCACTGCCAGGCCGGTACAGCATTGGTTCGAGGGGCAGTATTACTACCATTTGGTATTTTAATACCTGCCACTCGACACGCTGTAACAGCCGCACAGTACAGAATCGAGTGGGTATCGCTAAGATCTTCACTATTGTCTAAATACGTGGACAATAGTGAATCCAGGGCACACACCAGCGCTATATTTTTCTTGTGCGTGGGCAAACGTGGTAAGCGGGGCCTATCTGCTGTATTCACAAAACGATACTCCCGAATAGTGCACTCCAAAGTACTCCTTAATTCATCTATGTACTGGGTACTTACTTGTGTATCCCTACTATGCACCTCTTCAACATTCCTTTCCGTTCTGACAATATTTAAAACTTGTACACTCGTAGAAGAAGGCATAGGAGGGTTACGTTGTAAGTCAGAGCGTAGCCTCTCAAGTGCGTCGTTATCCAGCAGGCGGCAGCGCTGGATAGCCCGCACTTGATCCGATAGTCGCTGTGCCGAAACGTTGACAGCTGGTTCCAAGTCCTGAAACAGAGGCAGCATGCGGTCACGATACGCAGTAAGGTTGGTACCCCCCTCTGTAGCCACAAAATATGCCCGCATGACGTTTTCATTCATGGTTTTAGTCCATTTCATGCGGTGCACATTACCACCGGGAGCGGGGGCCCTGTTCGAGACCGGTGGGTCTCGGGGTCCCAAGCGTAGCGGTGGCCGGCCTCTCCCACGGCAGCGTACGGGTGTTGGCGACGTCGGCGGGGAGAAATATTATTATTATTATTATTATTATTATTATATATTTACTGTACATCATAATACTCAAGCATAATACTTTTGGTTAGCCTCCTCAGAATAGACATGGTGAAACAGGAGCATCCACTTACATTATATATACCTAATAATGCAGACAATCCGCGAGAGTGATCAGAACCATGATGGAAATGATGCAGTTAAATATTAAAATCTAATACCAGCCCGCAAGACCGTCATCGACCAGTCATCGCAAGTAGCACCCGTTCACGAGTATGACGCATGTGCCAGCCATCATCCCTCTCGCCATATTAGAGGGACAGGGATGTCCCAACACACGACGCCACCACAAGAAATGACATTTTAGTGAGCATGACGACAACGGTATACAAACCGGCAGTAAGAAACAATCTAGTATACCAATACTGACCATGACTACGTTAGTAGGTACTATTAATTATTCTGTGCCATGACCGCCAATTAACTCCATTTTCCAGATCGTTATTATTAACATAAATTAGTGGAACGCGTGAAGGAATGCAAATGTAGAAAGAATTTTGTAAAGGTGACAAGTAAACAACGACATGATCAGGGATAAATAATGTTAAACTACATTCAACAAATCACAGATTTAACGAACATTCTATAGTCTTAGCAACAAATCATAAAAATATCCAAATCCTGCAAAAATCATGTGTTCACGAGGCACCTCCATTTAACATGTAGGTAAATAAAGTAATCGTGAGTTAAACAAGCCTAAGCCTATCCCCACGGTGTCTTATCATTTAAAAATTCCTTAATAGTGTAATAACCCCTTTGTAAAAGAAAGTTTCTAATTGTCCGTTTGTATTTGTGCAGGGGTAAATTCATTATTTCAAGAGGCAATTTGTTGAAAAATCGTATACCAATCCCCGCAAATGAGTTCTGAACTTTATGTAGACGGTAGTTAGTTCCCACCAGTTTATGCTTATTCCTTGTGTTCACGTTATGCAAATCACTATTTTTGCGGTATAGAATTAAGTTTTTCTTAATGTACATTAAGTTAGCATATATATATTGCGATGCAACTGTCAATATGTCTACTTCTTTAAATTTATCACGTAAAGAATCTCTAGCACCTAACTTATAAATTGCACGTATGGCCCTTTTTTGAATGACAAAAATAGTCTGTATATCAGCAGCTGTACCCCATAAATTGATTGAATTGATACAGTCATAGACATTTGCCTATTTCTTATAAAATATATATAGGCTGAAATTGTGTATGTAGTCTTGATGTTGTAGCAAAAGCACATCGTTCAACCCATCGTTCTCATACAAATGCGCTGCTAACTCAAATCCGCAGACTACTAAATGACAGAGAGAAGAACTTACTGCAAACCAGGAAATGCTCCATTTCTCTCTGACATCACTCTATGAGCTCCATTTCTCCATAAATCACTGTATGACCCACGGGTGTGAAACAGTAACCGTAAATGAAGTGGGTGTAACGGTATGTGCCCAGCTAGTGGCGTCGAAACTTTTTTCTTCTCACGGACTACAAAAGAAACTTATCTGGACCAAACTCAACGCTCTCTGTCACTCTTCCAGTAGGTACCTACACCACTCCTAATAACGTCCCTATGCATCCGCACAGTCAGTTAGTCAGTTAGTATAAAAGAGTAAAAGAAGGGGCGCTTGAGAAGTTGGTATATACCTAATCAACTAAGACATCTGTATATATTAAGTATATAAAATTCTAGCGCTAATGACTGACTGACAGTCAACGACAGCCAAAACTATGTACAGCAAGATGCTGAAATTTAAGGGTGCGCTACTGGTGATTACCCGAATTTACACCTAGACTTGTAACAACAATTTGTGCATCACTTCTTCACGTGGAACTCACAGCGCGTGACGCAGTGGTACACGGCGAGGCGGCCGCTTAAACCACTACGCCACCCATGCAGTAATTAATATAAATAACAAACTTGCCTACTTTCACTTGGTTCCTTTATCCAAACCACTTCCTCGAATGCCTTTTTTGTCCAAGAGAACTCAGACATGCTGTAATTTAATAAATCTGTTTTAAGGCAAGAAAAACTGGTATTGTTCATAATGTTACAAATAACTTACCCTCTGGGTACATTCCTATGTTCCTTATGAACCGTAGGAGTGCACTAAGAAGGGATTTCCCGAAATCCCAAAGACTACAAGCAGAAAGAATAAAAAAATAAAAATGGCGGGCGTAGCTTAGCATCCTCTTGTAGCTTATATGTTGGCTTACAAACTTTACTTTCTGCCAGTGAAAAATTCATTAAAATTGGTTAAGCTATTCCAGCTGAGATTACCTGGAGCGATGGGAACCGACTGTGCTCAGTCCTTGCTCATCGCTCCTGAGGATGCCTCGTGCAAAGGCGAAACGGGTCGATCTCCAGAGGCATATTTTTGCGTGTCGGGCGGGATAAAACCATTATCAAATCGAAAAATGTTTTCAAAATATTTTTTTATAGACAGGTGTTTAATCTACATGGTACAAGGCTAATATTATGAATAAGTTTCTTTGATTATTAAAAAAAAATCTTAAACCCTAAAATCCTGATCACTCTGGGTTGACCCAACTCCCGATTGAATTAAAAAAATATTTTTTAACTTTTTAATGAGAAGGATCACATCAAACAACTTATTTATTTTACATAAAAAATAGTTAATCTTCATAGTAATAAAATATTTTTAGTTATATTAACAATAATTTTGCCACAATTTGAATTTAAAATCGTGACCGGGCATTTTATCTCATCGCTCTGCGGTAAAACATCGCCCTCATCCCTAGTTACGCGTTAAAGACACTCTATTCCCCTCCCGCGGGGCAACGTCAGTTGTGGTCTAACGCCGAGGAGGATACTCCGTGTGCCACGTTCCCACGTTCCAACATTAGGAAGGTAAGTTTATGATTGCTCTGGCTTTGGTTCTCGAATTTTATGATTACTATGGCATATTATTTAAATTCAGTAGTAAGCCTGTGAATGTGTTTGTTATGTGAATTAAGTGATCTTTATGATGTTTTTTATGAGATGAAATCACAACTTTCTATTGCTTTAAAATTCGGCTATATTCATGATTTTGTGACCTTTTCTGATCTCTGTGGCTCTGATTGCTCTGTCCAAAAAGACCAGAGCGATGATATTTTGCATTACTTGTGCGTTATAAATCTATTTTAAGTAGTAGTACCCGACTGTAACAATGAAAAATGATGAACTATGCATATAACATTTAATTTATAACCCTTCCTGGGTTGCCAAAAGTTAATTTTTAAAGTTATGTTAATTTGTTTTTATAAAACTATTTTTTATAAAAGATTCTTATTTTTGATATGTATGACGGATAATATGCTTTGAATTTTTTAAAATAATACATTTCTCTTACTGATCTTGTTACACGTACACTGAATATGACTGAAAACGGTTAAATAAATAAGTAATATTTTATCAATAATTTATATTTTTGTTTCAATTATTTCACTATTTACGATCGCTCTGGCACCAATTATGATTGCTCTGGTCGCGATATTTTTTTAACTTTAATATTTCCGTAACTGTTTGTGTAAATTGAAGGCCAATAGTAAAAATCTACCAATTGAATATCATTATTTTAAATGAAATACATAATTACCATGAAATATCAATATCTGAAAAGCACCAGAGCGATCACACGAATACGCTCGTTTTGTTCCTCTTTCCTTCCATTAAGTAGATGACAATTTAAAAAAGGTTTTTTATGACTTGGTTTCATGTAACTAACTAAGTATAATTATGAACACGAAAAAAATCGTTTTTTTTAAATCACAGACAGACACTTCAAATGTATAGAACTATAGATCAAGATCAAGGTAGCGTTACCCTAGTATCCGGTTTGAATCCACAGCGCGTACCACTAAAATGCGTGTGTAATTGTTAATTAACGCTTGCCCTACGCCTCGGAAAGCACGTAATATGCGGTAGAGCCGTCGGTCCCGACTGTCATGAAGATCTTTGACAGTCGTTATAGGTATAGTCAGTACCTCTAAATAAACTGACGCTAGTCTGAGCCATTGAATTGAGGGATGGAAAGGGAGAGGGAGGCCAAGGAAAAGATGGATGGACTGTGTGAGGATGGATATGAAAGAGAAAGGGGTAAATGATCAGATGACGGGCGACAGAAAAGAATGGAAGCGAAGGACGTACTGCGCCGACCCCAAATAGATTGGGACCAGGGCAAGAAGATGATGATGAGTCTGAGCCATTGAATATCGCTGTTCCTTTGGGTCGCGGTGGTCAGACAGGCAGAAGCTCTGTGGTTAACCTAATAACATAACATAACTTCACGCCTTTTATCCCCGAAGGGCTAGGCAGAGGTGTACCTATTACACACCCACACTTCGCCAGTTATGTTTCGGTCCCAATATAATAGGGGGCGAGCCTATTGCCATCTATCGGGCACATTGTTAAGCGAGCGATAATTAAACATACACACATAACTTCAAAAAGTCAGAAGTGTGTGCCCGGGGTACCTGGGGATCGAACCCGAGACCATCATCTCAGCAGTCCGTTACACTGGGCTACCACCGCTCCTAAATAACAACCTAATATACAGTCAAATCCGGTTAGACTAGTAAGCGGATTCCGGGTTGAAACTGAGATAACTCTAGGAGGATGATAGCATCTACATAATTATATTATATAGGTTATAGCTTTTATCTGTAGTATGTATTGTGTATGGGCCTTAAAGTAAGGTATGGGCGCATGTGTATACAGCGCTAAGGTTTGATACTTGGTTTCATATATATGTATTTCCTATTACCATAGGAGCGGTACAAAGAATAAATCGTCTAGTGTGTCAAAAAAAATATTTTAGCACATAAATACGAAATCAGAAAATGTGTGTCACAGACACACATCACAGAGTCACATTTCCTCATTTATTTGTCATCGAGCATGCCGCTGGCCGGCACGCTGTTTTAATAATAATATAATAATATTCTACGACATTCACACAACACCATCTAGTCCCAAACTAAGCAGAAGCTTGTACTATGGGTACTAGATAATGGATAAACATACATATATATACTTTTTTTTTTGTAAATACATACATATTATACATAGAAACACCCAGACCAAGACAAACATCCATGTTCATGCACACAAATGTTTGACTTGAGCGGGAATCGAACCCGCGACCTTCGGCGTAGCGGTCGCTTACACTCCCGCGGCGCCAACCGGTCGTCACACTCACTAAATAAATAGTTCAACAATAAATGTTCTAAAAATAGTATTTTTTTCAGTTTTAGTAGTAAGCTATTTTTATGTTATATTCAATCAATTTCTAAATCATTTTACTTAAACGTAAAATCAGTACGGTTAAAAAATATGTAAGGCATATAATACAATCAAAGATCACAGAACATGTATTGTATACATCCAGGTCTGGGACACAGGTAAAAAGAAAGCGATAAAAACTTAGGCTAAACAGGTGAAATGGTTTTCGTTTTCGGTTGACCACACCTGATATTCCGTCAGAAATAAAATTGTAACGCGTAATGGCAACATTGATTGCATCTGTCAGTGAAATGTCTAAGCTGTAAACAAGAAATTCGTGGATGTTTGTTTTTTAACGGAATCTTATGTGAAATAATCAATAAATATCAACATATACTGAGTAAGAAGTTCAATAAGTTTCTTTAGATGACTCTGGGACGCAAATACCAGCAATCTTCCGGGTAAATGGTTCCCCTGCCCTTGTTCCGATGTCCCTGTTAGTGCTGCATGAAGGGTCTTCTAAATACAGCAAAATTGATTTTCCCTATTTATAGGAATGCTGGGGAGGCTCGTAAGGTGTATTCTAACCAGTCGAAGGTCGGGACTCTCTCTGGTTGCTCGTCCTCTGTAAGTTGTCCCACTAATTTGGTATTCATCAGTTATTTCAATGATTCATCCTTACCCTTGCCTTATATGTAGCGTGTGCTTCGAATAGTTTACTAATCGATTGCTGGTAGATTCTGTTATTAATACTAATGAGTAACTTATCTCCCAACAAATACTGTTGCTTCACCCCTGTTTGTACCATAGAGTCCTGATCCTTACTTGTAAATATGCGACTATCATCATGCCCCTATAATGTAGAATGTAACAGTGTTGTTGTCCTGCTATTATTGTGTATGATTTGTATTAAGATGCTTTTTGTATATTTAAATTACCCAAATTAAAAAAGAACACAAATTACTGAAGCCTTTGCAATGTTACTTGTTTATGCATAAAGTTGTTTTATGTGCCTGACTACATTTCAGATCCATACATTTTAATTTGTGTATATTTGTTATGCCAAATAATAAAAGTAACTACTACACACATCCTAAGTTCTTAGAATGCTGTTATAAAAGCATGATACATATTGATAACTATGAATTATTAATCTACAATATTCAACATTGCTATCTTTCACTGGATTTTCTAGTCAATTAAATATTATAAAATTAAATAAATAAAATATTAATTATCTACACTATAATATTATAAAGAGGAAAAAAAATTGTATTTTTGTTTGTTTGTTTGTAATGGATAAACTCAAAAACTACCATTAGAAAGCTACATTATCTGCGAGGAACATAGGCTGTATTTTATTTTAGAAAAATAGGGATTCGTAAGATATTTGGGTTTTTCGGGTACACAAAGTAGTTCCCTCAGGATGCGGGTGAAACCGTGGGAAATGGCTAGTTAAGAAATAAAGATATAAACTGCATACTATCCTATGATTTTAAAGTATAGCACCTTATCTGATGTTTCACTCTGAAAGCAGACAAATAGTAAAATTATTTAAACAATGCCTACATCTTAGAATGTTTGTGAATACTCTATATATTTGATATATAAATGAAAACATTCTTAATGCTTTGTTAAACTAAATATTTTAAGTAGTAATATGAGAGTCCATAAACATTATAAAATAAAGACCCCTCTGCATGCTGTCTGTCTGTGTTTGTGATACAGGTCTCAAAATTAATCACACCATATATATGTGGCCAGCACTGGAAATGTTTATAAACAGAGTTCTTAACTTTTGTCCATAAATTCATTTGCCGATGAGAGATACCTTATGTCCTGCTCTATATGTCTGGTAATGTGCATATACACAAACTTTTAAGACAGGTAGTTTAGTTGTTAAAGTATGGCTCTAGATATGATATCATAAGCATAAATACTTTTACACTTTTGCGACTTGTCCACTCTACACATAGTAATATTTATGTAATGGGTCTATGTTGTGTAATTATTTGAAATTTTGGTAAAATATGATACAATTACAAAAGAGTCATCTCATGACATCTGGTGTAGCCCTTGTAGAAATATCAAGGGAAATACCTATAAGGAATTTTACCTATATTTTCAAATAATTATGCGGCAGACCCATTACATAATTATTACTAGTCATAAGCAAATTCGTGCATGAAATAGCAACCTGTAAATGTTACTTACAGCAAAAGTTTATTTCATTTATCCTCTATAAAGGTTGCGTAACATCTCTAGTCAGGAACATCCAGTTTAAGCACAAATTGAAATCAGTATCCTGAAATTACTCAACTTCTCATAATACCAGACACATAATTCAATCGTCACTAGACAAGTACATGTTAATCAGAGCCGCACTAAACAATGACTGAATTAATATAGTTGCTCATTTCATAACTGTATTATTTTCCTGTTTCAATATACAATTAAATTGTGTTATTATTTATTAATTACCACAGTAAATGTTATCCCTGAAGTGAGCCATACATGTGCCAGAAACAAGAATTTAATAATATAATAGATAGCTGACATTTAGTTAAAGGATTGTGATTATATGCATAGTGTAGCATATTAAACATTTGTTTTATGTTTACATAATTATGGCGAAAGATAAAAAGGTAACATACTTAATTATTTAACTTCATCTTGAAATGTGAAACAAAGCTGTTTTAATTTATCATTTATTCAACTATATCTTTGTTACAATTAGTTATTTTCCACTTAGTATACAGATTCATCTAAGAATCAAATTATGGTTTACAGTTTCTCTAGCGATATATTGGTTCTAATGATATTTTTAAACCAAGTGATCTAAAAACTGCTTTATTTATTATATCAAGACAGAATGCATAAAACTTTGATTTCAAAGTGACTTCATCTTAAACTCTAACTTCTTAAACTTCATCCAAGAGGTTGAACTTTGATTATTGATCATATTATGGCCAATTACATTAGTTTTATCATTGTCTTAAGTATATGTACTACATATTCATATAATTATAACCCGGATATACTGAGAACTGCTGAGGTACATATTCCGGAAGACAGTTTTAACCCATTTGTGTTATCAAGCATAGGTACATGATAAATGTGACTGGGAAACTTAAAATAAGATTCATTTAGGTAAGGCATGTAAATAGAAAGAAAAGCAAATCCATGTAAATGCATGCCACTGAAATCCCTCAGTTGTCTGAGTTTCTGAGAGATTAACTATGACTTTCTGACTTGTCTGAAAAATTTACATAGACATATTTGAGTTCTATGTTTGAAGATAGGGACAAGCTCTGTTGTTGCTTATGTGTTCTGTAGGGAGGTGTTGGTGTGTGTCAGGTATCACTGTGCGACATGATCGAGCCGCCGGACTACGAGGAGGTGTGCGAGCGGCTGATGGGCGAGCGCGACCCGCTGGCCTATCCCGCCGCCGACCTCGAGCTGTGCACCGTGCCGCGCCGCATACGGACCCTCACGCACGTGCTGCCTGATGAGGACCTGTGAGTACATACATATGCTGCCTAACAACTGGGGCGCAGTGGAGCCAATAAAAATGCGAGCTTAACTTATCACAACAAGCCTACTACCTCGTCGCTCGGCGACTATTCCACAGGTGGTCCACGTGTGTGGACGTGCACGTCGCGTGGGTCACAATTGTGGTCAAATTTTGAGTAGGTATTTGGGGCAAGTTGAAAACTTGCCTCATATAGGTCGGTTCACGAAAGATGACCACTGCGCAGAAATAGGTCCCCGTGGAGGTGCGGGGTGAGGCGCGGGTGGAGTGCCAATGGCGTGGCTCCGTTCTTGACGCATTCCCTAAATGCGTCAAGAATGGAGCAACGCCATTGGTGCACGAATGTACATATGCGCGACGGCCGCCATTTGTGGTCAACTTTCGTGAATTTACTTATACCTCTCCTATTATATCTCAACACGGAACTGCAGACCTGGCTGGGGAGTAGTGCAATTTTTAAATGCTGTAGTTTAATGTTTAAGGAGTAAAAAAATAATAAGCCAAACATTTAGTTGGGGCTAATATTTTTTCAATGTTGACATTAAAAAAATATTTTTGCCTGCGCCTGGCAGTGTTCGCTAATAGAGAGAGATGCGCAATTTTACGCCTTTATTTTGTTAAACGGTACTTGAAAAGATGTAATTTTCTGTTCATGCTGAAGCACGAGGCTGTAGTGACAAGTGTAAAGCCCTGTGTAACGTGTGTGTTGTGTTGTATGCAGCATGCAGGCGCCGATGTTCGTGCGCGACTGCATCCGCGCGTACACGTCGGACTACACCGTGGTGGAGTACAAGCACCGAGCGCACTCCGCCTCGGCGCACAGCCGCGAGCGCCTCGCCGAGCGCCTCGAGCGCCTCGCCGCCGCCTCACCGCCGCACCTGTACGAGCTCGACGACTCGCAGGAGGAGCTCGCCTCGCACCAGGTACGTACTACACACGCCTCGCCTCGGCGCACAGCCGCGAGCGCCTCGCCGAGCGCCTCGAGCGCCTCGCCGCCGCCTCACCGCCGCACCTGTACGAGCTCGACGACTCGCAGGAGGAGCTCGCCTCGCACCAGGTACGTACTACACACGCCTCGCCTCGGCGCACAGCCGCGAGCGCCTCGCCGAGCGCCTCGAGCGCCTCGCCGCCGCCTCACCGCCGCACCTGTACGAGCTCGACGACTCGCAGGAGGAGCTCGCCTCGCACCAGGTACGTACTACACACGCCTCGCCTCGGCCTTACATACACCGTATTTACTAGTCTTCTCTCGGTTGTCAGTTGTCAGAGTCGCAGCCGTCGAGCGGGCGCCAGTCGGTGGCGTCCATCTCCTCGTCGTCCTCCTGCAACGAGACGCTGACGCCGCGCGGCTCCTGGGCGAGCCTGGACCTGCGCAGCTCCTCCTCCGACCCGCTGCTGCCCGACCTCTTCGAGAGGAAGCCGCCAGAGCAGATCGATGCCATCAATGAAGCTAGGAGGTACAGCTCCATTCACACTCTCCAACTTTCCAGATATGATAAATAGCTTTAATATTGCCAGCTTTTATAGCGATGTTCTTGTTCATCGATATATTAGAGCACTTTCTTATGTATTTATATTCCAGTATTGAGAAAGTATCATGAGTAGCACGAAATCAAAGATATAAAATTAAAACCTCTTAGCCAAACTATGAATGACAAGTTCTGTATCGAGCGACGAACAAAAATAATCTCAGAAATCTGAACAGAAACCTTTGAGTAATCGATGTACATACACATAAGAAAGTAGAACGCCTTCCTTTTTCAATTTGGTTAGAAATAAATTAAATATATTTTGCCAGTAAGTCAGCTAGCAACATGTTCTGTTGTGTAGACTGGAGAACCGCCAGTCGGACCTGCTGGGTCTGTACACGCCGTACCAGGACGAGGAGGAGGCGGTGGAGCGACGCCTCGCCGCCGAGATGCCCTGCGAGATCATGGGACACAGGATCCTCGTCGTGTGCCACCAGCTCAAGTAAGATCATTATCAACATCATCCTAGCGTTATACTCTTTCGTCTTGGAGCGCTAGGACGATGAAGGTCTTCCAAATTTGGCCGAATACTATCGGTACTTGTACTTTTGTGATTCAAAATGCTCGTGTTACATAAGACAGTTTTTTCTATATTCAAGAAATAGTCTGAAAATGAATTAACATTGAAGTAAACGTTATGTTTTTTATTAAAATGTGTTGACATTGACATCATGGAAATCTATTCAAGGTTGGAACTGGACGTGGAGCCGCTATTCGCTTCAATGGCGTTGTATGACGCAAAGGAGAAAAAGAAAATGTCAGAGAACTTCTACTTCAACCTCAACTCTGAGTGTACCAAGCAGATGCTGTCTGCTCATATTCCTCACGCAGACTTGTCGACGTTAAGTAGGAGTGCTGTGTTTGATATAATGAACCCTTCGCCGGACATGTTCCTCGTGGTCAGAGTCGAGAAGGTTCTGCAGGGAGACGTCAACGAATGCGTTGAACCTTATATTAAAGATGATAAGGTAAGAGTTTTATTGAAGTTGTAAGTTAAGTACCCAGAATTCCCAACTTCCAAACGCAATCTAGACTCAAGAAAAGCATTAGACTTTAAGAATCACATCATTTTAACTCAAATAATGTGAATAAACTCTCAGGGAAGTTTAACAAAATAAATTGTTTTTCCTTGGCTGGCCATGATACGTTATTATTACAAAATGAAATAGCCAAAAAAAATTTTTCCCTTACATGTACATGTATGCCTTTGTTGGGGATGCCGCAAGGTACGACATTGTGACCCCTATTATTTCAAATACCATTTATTTACCAAATTATGATATATTTGACAATAAATACATACAAAATTTTAGATATACACTATGAGGCAATATAAGTTTCGTTTGAAAAAAAAAAAAACATAAGTAGCCTCAGTAACCCTAAACAGGGTTCCTCTCCTGAGGAATCTCTCAGAGGATGGTGTACGTAAAGCAAGGTGTTTGCTGTTGTAAAGTACGTTTAAAAAGGGGGGTTGATAAAGCTATAATTTAAGCTACGCTGAATTAATAAGGTGTACATAAATGTAATAGCATATTTTGCTTAGATTCGATTACTTGTACCTGTAGAACCGCGAAAAAGTCCGTGCGGGCGCGGCGGCGGCGTGTGCTCGACTGGGCAAATATCGGATGCCGTTAGCGTGGAGTGCTGTGTCACTGCTCAACATACTCAGCGGGTCCAACAGCCTCGAGCGCGACGAGCCCGCGCACAACACCAACAGCCTCGGTACACACAAGCACACACACACGCACGCACACTTACACACACACGCACACACACACATTCACCTGCACACACACACGCACGCACACTTACACACACACGCACACACACACACACATTCACCTGCACACACACACACACGCATCCACCCGCGCGCACACACACACACACACATTCACCTGCACACACACACACACACACACACACACACACACACACACACATCCACACATCCACACACACACATCCACCCGCACACACGCACGCGCACACACACACACACACACACACACACACACACACACACACACACACATCCAACCACCCGCTCACAAACACACACCCACACAAGCCACAATTTCAAGTAATATACACTCTAATGTCCAATATAATTATATTCTATTACTTACCCTCATTAAGTATATTACACTGACGGACTCATAAACCGCATCAAAGTAATAGACGACTTTGAAATAAATATTTTAACCAAGTATGCAAACTTTCTATACAGATTTAAATTGAAACCTCTAGATTGGTTCATGAACTTTAAAACAGCGTAGGATCATATCCTTAAGTTTAAGTTTGTGTACAGGAAAGGACCTTAAGACTTTTTTGTAGAAAAAACAGAAATTTAAGGAAAATTGGTTTAATAAAAAAAATGGTTTTAACAATAGACACAAACTTTATCCAAGGAATATTTATGTTTTAATAAGGTGTATTACCTCCACGTGCCCTTATTACGGATTCTAATCGGTTCCGCATAGATTTTATTAGGGTTATTAAGAGATCTTGCGGAATATTGTCCCATTCTTCTGAAAGTGCTGTTCTTAGTGCTGCCACTGTCGTAGGCACAGGATTTCTCGCATATACAGCTCTTTTTAAATTGGCCCAAACATGCTCAATAGGATTAAGATCCGGGCTGCGCGCTGGCCAATTCATTATACGTATCCCAACCTCTTCGCAATATTGTCGAACTTGTGCAGCAGCGTGCGGCCGGGCATTATCCTGCATTAAAGTAAAATTTTCGCCTTTGAATCCCATGTAAGTCACCACGTGATATTCTAAGATCACTGTTATGTAGCGATGTGCAGTCAAACCTCCTCTATTACCGTTTTGACGGACCATGTCTATGAACACAAGTTCTGTTCGCCAGTTCATCGATATGCCACCCCAGACCATACACGCACCGCCTCCAAAAGGAACACGCTCCTCAGTGCAACTTTGAGCATATCGCTTCCCACGTCGACGATAGACTCTTCTGCGACCATCTGCACCATATAACCATGTCCTACACTCGTCCGTGAACAATACGGAGGCCCATTGCTCTTCTGTCCAATTTAGGTGACGCGTTAGGTGCGCGTGTTGAACGCGCAAATCTTAAGCGTGCTTGTCTGTGAGCTACAGACAACTTTGGACCATTTGCTGGTCTAAAAGGGGTGATATCCGCTTCCGAACAATAAGAAGAAGGTTAAACCTTCTTCTTATTGTTCGTGCACTCACATTTACTCCACGCACTTCACTAAGCTCTGTTCTGATGTTAACTGACGTGAGGAAACGATTTCGCAGGGAAGTTGTAACAATAAATCGGTCATCACGACCGGTGGTTGCTCGAGTCCTGCCTGTACCACGTCTCCTTCTGTAAGAACCTCTCTCCACAAACCTTCTGTATATTCTAGAAACCGTAGATCCAAGCCCTCCCGCACCAGTGCTACAATTTGAGCCGCTTGTTCGGACGAAGTATCCATATTATGGTTCAAAAACTCTCGATGAGTTAAAAAACTAACCCAACAATTCTGCTGGTAACAATAATTCAATTGACAAAAGAATAAAAAATCAATGCGAATCAATTTAAAACTTCGTTTTAAATAACACGCAAATCTGATACTACGAGTAAATTTTCTTTCCCGGCAATATTCATTTGTTTTACTGCAGTTCTATTCTTAAATTTTGCTTTTTTTAAGATTAAAAGCCAGTCTCTCCATATTTATATAATTTAAAAAATCATTTCAAAGTAATCCTGAACTTTGATGCAGTTTATGAGTCCGTCAGTTTATATTATTTATGTCTCTTAATTCGGCCAAAACTGATATCAAAATTGTGTCTAATTTCACGCTGACCTGGGATCGCGCAGAATCGGCCGGTAATTGGTTTATATTTACTCTCACATTCCAAATTCTCACTCCATTCAGATCATCTGACCATCATGGCTTTCTTCATTTATAGCCATTGTACTTTGTCTGCTAACCTTTATTTCCCAGTTCAACGTGCGCTTTCTTTCAGGTGATAGATTACAGCTTTTAGTAGGTGGCGTTATTTGTACACGAAACAGCTTTTTCTTTAATTTGTAGTCAGTATTAATCTAATCATTGATTTACATATTTCTTAGACTGGGTTGCAAACGTAAAATTATTTAAAATGTTCGTCAATTAAAATCATCACCACATTCGTCATCATATTCATCATAATCTTTACATTCGAGCCACCAACTATTAAACATCATAGCATCATTTATACTAATGTGTTAACTTACAGTAAATTCACTTTTGTAATTATCATTGCTCGAGCTAATGCTCAAAGACCTCAGCTCTGCAAGTCTTCAAGTTGGACTTCTGATGAACCGGACGAAAACTCAGGTAATGACCAACAGCACGAAACGTAGGGTCACGGTAGACGGGCAGACTATACATTATGTCGACGAATATATTTACTTAGGCCAGATTGTCTCTTTTAGTAACAGGCAAGACAAGGAAGTAGCACGACGAGTCGAAAATGCCTGGAAGAGCTTCTGGTCAATGAAAGAGTTTTTGAAGGGCAACCTTCCATTGTCACTAAAGCGTAAACTCGTCGACATGTGCATACTGCCCGTCCTAACCTACGGTGCCCAAACATGGTCCCTGACCGAAATCCAGAAGTCCAAATTGAAGATTTGCCAAAGGGCGATGGAGCGTAGCATTCTTGGTGTAAAAAGAACAGACCATGTTCGAAACACTTTGCTACGCTCCAAAACACGCATAGCTGACGTCGGATTAAAATCTGCTAGACTGAAGTGGGACTGGGCCGGACACGTTTGTCGTATGCACCCAGAAAGGTGGGCCTATCTAGCTACCACTTGGGTGCCTCATGACAGTCGGCGACGACGTGGAAGACCCAAACGAAGATGGCGGGATGACCTGGATGCATTTGACAGCGACTGGACGAGCTTACCACAAGACAGGGATGCATGGCGGTCCAAGGGAGAGGCCTTTGCCCAGCAGTGGGACACACAGACAGGCTGAAAAAAAAAAAAAAAAAAAAAAATTATCATTGACTATCACTTGCACGTCTGTGCATTCATTAAAATCTTAATCATATTCATCATCGTACGCTGTACCTACCCTTTTATTTGGACCACTATCCACCGATTGTCGTACTTTACCACCACTCAAACTTACTTCCAGTACTCTAAGGTCTGTGAGCTGCAGGATATGAAGACCCATTAGTATATGTTTGTGTGTCGTCAGATCGTAAGGCGTCGTCCAGCAGCCTGGAACAGCTCCGGCGTCGAGCTGGCGAGGTGGGGGGCTCCCTGACGCGCAAGGGCTCCATGGAGCGGCGCCCCCCTCAGCAGCACGCCGACGACCTCGCGCACCAGCTCGACACCTTCAAGCCCATCGTCATCACCGTCACCAGCTTCTTCAAGCAGGTACCCGTACCCGGCAGGACACTTGCTCTACTTACAGAATGTAAAACTATACCACGCTGGCCAAGCGGGTTGGTATAGGGTTTGTATCAAGTTGTCATTCTCTTACAGTGCTGTTCTCTGCATGATATACTCCATCTGTCGGCTCTTACGACACCCATGGGATGATATGGGGTGGTGACAATTCGTATTCTTAATCCGTCACCACACGGATAATATAATACCTGGGAAACGAAATATTTTTTAAGCTTAAAAATTAGACACGTTTTATAAGCCCCAATGTAAAGCACGCTCGTGTACCCCGCCCGTACACTACCTACACCGTGGACGCCCGGACGAAGGCAATGACCTCGCGCGCACTCAGCTGTTAGCTTCGTCTGTGTGCGTGAGCTTGTGTCGCGCGTACTACATTGCGTTCAGTGGACTTTAAAGACGTATATTTCAGGGAAATATTGTCAATTTTGTTTCTGTTTATTTGGAAGACATTTTACATTTGACATTCAAAACACGATTTTGCTATAATTAGAAAAAAAAATATCGGGAATTTGAGCCTCAATATCTCCTAAACCAGTAATTTCCCAGGTATGGTGCCGAAGTAAAAAATGTTTAAAGCATTAAACCTTGTTCCGTTAAGGGTCTATTTACACCCTGTATACAAGGGCCATAAATACTTTTACAATTAAATAAAACAAGACTATGCTTAAAAAACGGCTTTATAATTGCCTCAAAGTATGTAAAAAACAGCACTTAAGGATAAATCGAAAACTACTTGTTTATCTTGATCAAAGGACAATGGGCGGTTTTGGGCGGTCGGCGGCCATCAATGAATTTAATGCCAAATGAAAGTACTGGTAATTAGGAACATCTTTTACTATGGGCGTTACACTGTATTCCATTTAGGAGAAGAAATATTTGAATGTCAATATAACCTAATTGTATGGATAAACGTTTTGTGACACGGTAACACATCATGAATGTATAATAAAATATTCGCGCGATCTCATTTTGTTTGCAGTGTGCCGAGAGCAACAAGTAAGGCGTCTTAGCAAATATATAGAAGAGAAAGACATTTCGTTGTTACGGGTTCGAATACAATCAAGGCATGTAAGATCTAGAACTCATTTATCATCGTCCTAGCGTTATCCCAGTTGCATCCAAGATTTACGCCTTGAAGCTCGACGTCTGCTTACTAGTCAAACCAGACAAGAGAATATCAGCTATTCCACAGAGCGACTGCCGTCTGATCTCCATAACCCGAAGGGATATCGATATTCCATGGCGTAGACCAGTATTAGTTTATTTGAGGGGACTTTATTAAATCATTATGTCCATTCATACCTTTACCCACATACAATAATTATAATAGTTTGATATTATGTTAGTTATTTATAACCAAATAAAGGTTTCATGTTTATAATACATAGTATGGAACTGTGCTTACTACTAATACAATAATCTGTGATTTGTTATATGATGCCTATCTAAATAAGTTGTTTTACTTTCTTTTTGTATTTTTGCATTGGGTATAAGCCAGAGTAGTGAGTAAAATGATATAAAGTTTCAAAAACAAAAACGTCTTTTATCCGTTTTAGAAGTACACCACACTGATAACACTTGTCCACAGTAATCGTAGGACTAAAATACTCTAATTAATAACAAAATCATTCTTGGCCGCGGACCGCCCACGCTGCATACAAAATTGCCCATTGTCCTTTATATAGAACCTTACTAGAATAACCAGTATTAAAATAAAAACACCTAATGAAAAGTATTGAGGTAAGACATTGAATTGAGAATGGAGATATTGACGTTACAATCCGAACATTTCTTAAAAAAAATAAAATGATAAGAACAATTGTAAAACGTTCCTAAACAAATGGACGATCCAAACAGAAATACTTTTTGACAATTGAGAAGTCAACGTTTTTGCTACCTAAACTATTCATCGTAGTTATAGATCAGATACAGTAATTGATCTCAGAGAATAAGCTGTAGTGTTTATAACAACAAACAACTATATTCTGAGTACAGTGTTAATCTGTTATGAAGTTATGTTATCTTAGAACTTAGGAGGTTTGCACTAAAAATAGGGTTGAAATAAACATCAAACCCTGTACTGGCGATCGACCCAATCCAACACGCAAACTTACGTCACGAACGTACCGCTTTACAAACAATATAAGTTGAACTAGCGCCCTCTTTTCTAGATTCAGTTCGAGTCTGACGACCCGCACCCTTCGCTTTCAACCACAAACGACTAGAACTTTGTTAGTTTCAACCACTACCCTAGATGGCGTGGCGCAAAATTCTATTTAGATAAAAACTTTTTAAGTGGGTTTAATTATTTTTTAATTCGAGCTTTTACTTTATGATATTTTATGTGGTTGTGTAAATTAGTAAACCATTTTATGATTATGTCTAAAGTACGAATCATACCCACCGACGCGGTTTAAGAAGTTTATTGCGGATTTGCTTTGATATTTTATAAAAAGTACAGAAATATTTAAAAGATTGAAAATACACATTAATTATATCAAAAACAGCTAGGAAAGATCCTAGTAACGGTGACTTATAATCTAATTGAATCTAAAAAAAGTCAATACATAAAAAGTCGTGCGACTGACGGGGATTCGAGTCCGGTACCGGGTGTTTACAAGTAGAACGAGTATTTGGTTGTGAGTGACGACCGGGAGGGTGGCGCCTCCTGTAATCCGGCGGCGCGGAGGTCGGGAACTGCGGATGGTTTGAGGCGCGGCCCGCACGCTCGGCCGGCGTGGCGCGCGGCTCCGGAGGCCCGGGGACTGCTGCCCCCACCGAGGGCCTCTGCCGGCCCTCCGCGCCGAGCTCGGGGCACGACCCCCCCGTGTCGGCCGCTAGAGCGGGGCCACTCACACGGCCTAGGGGCTTCGCCAACAGAGCCGGACCCTTTCCTTTTGCACTTGTTGTACTCATGCAATGTATGTAGGTTTGGACATAAGCTCGCAAATTGAATTTGAACTACTTTTTTTGCTTCGATTAAGCTGTAATTTAGTCAAATACTTTATTTGCTATGATAATTCGGTTATCCATGATAAATTTACTTCGAACTCCAAAACAGCTTTCATTAAAAGTCGGCTGATATAAACTCGTATATTTCTACAACCCTACAAAATATGGGTATCAAATGATTAGACCTTGAGTAGAATATAGTGTACCATAAAAAAATACAATTTGAAACAGCAGCCGCCACAATCTCGTTCGTACAGAGAAAATGGTAATGGTTTGAGAACACGCGACGCGCTGGGTAATTTTACTTGAATTCGTGGCGAAATTGTATATGGGCACCTGACGCAGATGTGAAGTAATCGCGAACTCATGGTAAGAATAGTAACTGACAATGTGGCGCTATGCTAGGCAATCGAGTGATCATGGTACAGTGGTGAGAGTGCCCATGTCGCAGATGGTAAACGCTCGAGAATTATATTGGGTGTCGCCTCATCACGTCGCACAAATATACTACATACATACATAGACTCACGCCTGTTTTCCGGAGGGGTAGACAGAGACTACGGAACGCCATTTGCAACGATCCTGATATACCTCTCTTGCTTCATTCACTCCCATCAAGTTTCTCATGCATGCTCTTCTGTTAAGGGTACTTCTGACCTGCTCTTTTTTCAGGATGTCTCCAATCTGGTCAGAGAACGTCCGCCTAGGTCTTGCTCCACTTGTTGGCACAAATCTTAATATATAAAATCCTTGCCTTACTGACTGACTGACAGACACGCTACAGCCGAACTATTGGGCGTAGGAAGCTGAAATTTGGCATGTATGTTCCTTGGGGACCGTAGGGGTGCACTAAGAAGGGATTTCCCGAAATTCCCACGGGATCGGCCAAAACGGGTAAATTAAAAAAAATGCAGGCGTAGCTGCTGGCGTCCTCTAGTATACTATAAGGCACATAATATATCATGTTGCAGGAGACAGACAAGCTGCGTGACGAGGACCTGTACAAGTTCCTGTGCGAGATCAAGCGTCCCAGCGCCGCACCCAAGAAGCTCAAGTGTATCCCGGGCGCGCTCAAGATAGAAGTGTGTCCCTGCCCCGAGGAGCTGCGCAACGGACTCACGCCCGAGCTCGCCAAGCTCAGCCCTTACGGAGGTGAGGCTACACAAACGTGTGGACAAAGCTCAAGTGTATCCCGGGCGCGCTCAAGATAGAAGTGTGTCCCTGCCCCGAGGAGCTGCGCAACGGACTCACGCCCGAGCTCGCCAAGCTCAGCCCTTACGGAGGTGAGGCTACACAAACGTGTGGACAAAGCTCAAGTGTATCCCGGGCGCGCTCAAGATAGAAGTGTGTCCCTGCCCCGAGGAGCTGCGCAACGGACTCACGCCCGAGCTCGCCAAGCTCAGCCCTTACGGAGGTGAGGCTACACAAACGTGTGGACAAAGCTCAAGTGTATCCCGGGCGCGCTCAAGATCGAGCTGTGTCCCTGCCCCGAGGAGCTGCGCAACGGACTCACGCCCGAGCTCGCCAAGCTCAGCCCTTACGGAGGTGAGGCTACACAAACGTGTGGACAAAGCTCAAGTGTATCCCGGGCGCGCTCAAGATAGAAGTGTGTCCCTGCCCCGAGGAGCTGCGCAACGGACTCACGCCCGAGCTCGCCAAGCTCAGCCCTTACGGAGGTGAGGCTACACAAACGTGTGGACAAAGCTCAAGTGTATCCCGGGCGCGCTCAAGATAGAAGTGTGTCCCTGCCCCGAGGAGCTGCGCAACGGACTCACGCCCGAGCTCGCCAAGCTCAGCCCTTACGGAGGTGAGGCTACACAAACGTGTGGACAAAGCTCAAGTGTATCCCGGGCGCGCTCAAGATAGAAGTGTGTCCCTGCCCCGAGGAGCTGCGCAACGGACTCACGCCCGAGCTCGCCAAGCTCAGCCCTTACGGAGGTGAGGCTACACAAACGTGTGGACAAAGCTCAAGTGTATCCCGGGCGCGCTCAAGATAGAAGTGTGTCCCTGCCCCGAGGAGCTGCGCAACGGACTCACGCCCGAGCTCGCCAAGCTCAGCCCTTACGGAGGTGAGGCTACACAAACGTGTGGACAAAGCTCAAGTGTATCCCGGGCGCGCTCAAGATAGAAGTGTGTCCCTGCCCCGAGGAGCTGCGCAACGGACTCACGCCCGAGCTCGCCAAGCTCAGCCCTTACGGAGGTGAGGCTACACAAACGTGTGGACAAAGCTCAAGTGTATCCCGGGCGCGCTCAAGATAGAAGTGTGTCCCTGCCCCGAGGAGCTGCGCAACGGACTCACGCCCGAGCTCGCCAAGCTCAGCCCTTACGGAGGTGAGGCTACACAAACGTGTGGACAAAGCTCAAGTGTATCCCGGGCGCGCTCAAGATAGAAGTGTGTCCCTGCCCCGAGGAGCTGCGCAACGGACTCACGCCCGAGCTCGCCAAGCTCAGCCCTTACGGAGGTGAGGCTACACAAACGTGTGGACAAAGCTCAAGTGTATCCCGGGCGCGCTCAAGATAGAAGTGTGTCCCTGCCCCGAGGAGCTGCGCAACGGACTCACGCCCGAGCTCGCCAAGCTCAGCCCTTACGGAGGTGAGGCTACACAAACGTGTGGACAAAGCTCAAGTGTATCCCGGGCGCGCTCAAGATAGAAGTGTGTCCCTGCCCCGAGGAGCTGCGCAACGGACTCACGCCCGAGCTCGCCAAGCTCAGCCCTTACGGAGGTGAGGCTACACAAACGTGTGGACAAAGCTCAAGTGTATCCCGGGCGCGCTCAAGATAGAAGTGTGTCCCTGCCCCGAGGAGCTGCGCAACGGACTCACGCCCGAGCTCGCCAAGCTCAGCCCTTACGGAGGTGAGGCTACACAAACGTGTGGACAAAGCTCAAGTGTATCCCGGGCGCGCTCAAGATAGAAGTGTGTCCCTGCCCCGAGGAGCTGCGCAACGGACTCACGCCCGAGCTCGCCAAGCTCAGCCCTTACGGAGGTGAGGCTACACAAACGTGTGGACAAAGCTCAAGTGTATCCCGGGCGCGCTCAAGATAGAAGTGTGTCCCTGCCCCGAGGAGCTGCGCAACGGACTCACGCCCGAGCTCGCCAAGCTCAGCCCTTACGGAGGTGAGGCTACACAAACGTGTGGACAAAGCTCAAGTGTATCCCGGGCGCGCTCAAGATAGAAGTGTGTCCCTGCCCCGAGGAGCTGCGCAACGGACTCACGCCCGAGCTCGCCAAGCTCAGCCCTTACGGAGGTGAGGCTACACAAACGTGTGGACAAAGCTCAAGTGTATCCCGGGCGCGCTCAAGATAGAAGTGTGTCCCTGCCCCGAGGAGCTGCGCAACGGACTCACGCCCGAGCTCGCCAAGCTCAGCCCTTACGGAGGTGAGGCTACACAAACGTGTGGACAAAGCTCAAGTGTATCCCGGGCGCGCTCAAGATAGAAGTGTGTCCCTGCCCCGAGGAGCTGCGCAACGGACTCACGCCCGAGCTCGCCAAGCTCAGCCCTTACGGAGGTGAGGCTACACAAACGTGTGGACAAAGCTCAAGTGTATCCCGGGCGCGCTCAAGATAGAAGTGTGTCCCTGCCCCGAGGAGCTGCGCAACGGACTCACGCCCGAGCTCGCCAAGCTCAGCCCTTACGGAGGTGAGGCTACACAAACGTGTGGACAAAGCTCAAGTGTATCCCGGGCGCGCTCAAGATAGAAGTGTGTCCCTGCCCCGAGGAGCTGCGCAACGGACTCACGCCCGAGCTCGCCAAGCTCAGCCCTTACGGAGGTGAGGCTACACAAACGTGTGGACAAAGCTCAAGTGTATCCCGGGCGCGCTCAAGATAGAAGTGTGTCCCTGCCCCGAGGAGCTGCGCAACGGACTCACGCCCGAGCTCGCCAAGCTCAGCCCTTACGGAGGTGAGGCTACACAAACGTGTGGACAAAGCTCAAGTGTATCCCGGGCGCGCTCAAGATAGAAGTGTGTCCCTGCCCCGAGGAGCTGCGCAACGGACTCACGCCCGAGCTCGCCAAGCTCAGCCCTTACGGAGGTGAGGCTACACAAACGTGTGGACAAAGCTCAAGTGTATCCCGGGCGCGCTCAAGATAGAAGTGTGTCCCTGCCCCGAGGAGCTGCGCAACGGACTCACGCCCGAGCTCGCCAAGCTCAGCCCTTACGGAGGTGAGGCTACACAAACGTGTGGACAAAGCTCAAGTGTATCCCGGGCGCGCTCAAGATAGAAGTGTGTCCCTGCCCCGAGGAGCTGCGCAACGGACTCACGCCCGAGCTCGCCAAGCTCAGCCCTTACGGAGGTGAGGCTACACAAACGTGTGGACAAAGCTCAAGTGTATCCCGGGCGCGCTCAAGATAGAAGTGTGTCCCTGCCCCGAGGAGCTGCGCAACGGACTCACGCCCGAGCTCGCCAAGCTCAGCCCTTACGGAGGTGAGGCTACACAAACGTGTGGACAAAGCTCAAGTGTATCCCGGGCGCGCTCAAGATAGAAGTGTGTCCCTGCCCCGAGGAGCTGCGCAACGGACTCACGCCCGAGCTCGCCAAGCTCAGCCCTTACGGAGGTGAGGCTACACAAACGTGTGGACAAAGCTCAAGTGTATCCCGGGCGCGCTCAAGATAGAAGTGTGTCCCTGCCCCGAGGAGCTGCGCAACGGACTCACGCCCGAGCTCGCCAAGCTCAGCCCTTACGGAGGTGAGGCTACACAAACGTGTGGACAAAGCTCAAGTGTATCCCGGGCGCGCTCAAGATCGAGCTGTGTCCCTGCCCCGAGGAGCTGCGCAACGGACTCACGCCCGAGCTCGCCAAGCTCAGCCCTTACGGAGGTGAGGCTACACAAACGTGTGGACAAAGCTCAAGTGTATCCCGGGCGCGCTCAAGATAGAAGTGTGTCCCTGCCCCGAGGAGCTGCGCAACGGACTCACGCCCGAGCTCGCCAAGCTCAGCCCTTACGGAGGTGAGGCTACACAAACGTGTGGACAAAGCTCAAGTGTATCCCGGGCGCGCTCAAGATAGAAGTGTGTCCCTGCCCCGAGGAGCTGCGCAACGGACTCACGCCCGAGCTCGCCAAGCTCAGCCCTTACGGAGGTGAGGCTACACAAACGTGTGGACAAAGCTCAAGTGTATCCCGGGCGCGCTCAAGATAGAAGTGTGTCCCTGCCCCGAGGAGCTGCGCAACGGACTCACGCCCGAGCTCGCCAAGCTCAGCCCTTACGGAGGTGAGGCTACACAAACGTGTGGACAAAGCTCAAGTGTATCCCGGGCGCGCTCAAGATAGAAGTGTGTCCCTGCCCCGAGGAGCTGCGCAACGGACTCACGCCCGAGCTCGCCAAGCTCAGCCCTTACGGAGGTGAGGCTACACAAACGTGTGGACAAAGCTCAAGTGTATCCCGGGCGCGCTCAAGATAGAAGTGTGTCCCTGCCCCGAGGAGCTGCGCAACGGACTCACGCCCGAGCTCGCCAAGCTCAGCCCTTACGGAGGTGAGGCTACACAAACGTGTGGACAAAGCTCAAGTGTATCCCGGGCGCGCTCAAGATAGAAGTGTGTCCCTGCCCCGAGGAGCTGCGCAACGGACTCACGCCCGAGCTCGCCAAGCTCAGCCCTTACGGAGGTGAGGCTACACAAACGTGTGGACAAAGCTCAAGTGTATCCCGGGCGCGCTCAAGATAGAAGTGTGTCCCTGCCCCGAGGAGCTGCGCAACGGACTCACGCCCGAGCTCGCCAAGCTCAGCCCTTACGGAGGTGAGGCTACACAAACGTGTGGACAAAGCTCAAGTGTATCCCGGGCGCGCTCAAGATAGAAGTGTGTCCCTGCCCCGAGGAGCTGCGCAACGGACTCACGCCCGAGCTCGCCAAGCTCAGCCCTTACGGAGGTGAGGCTACACAAACGTGTGGACAAAGCTCAAGTGTATCCCGGGCGCGCTCAAGATAGAAGTGTGTCCCTGCCCCGAGGAGCTGCGCAACGGACTCACGCCCGAGCTCGCCAAGCTCAGCCCTTACGGAGGTGAGGCTACACAAACGTGTGGACAAAGCTCAAGTGTATCCCGGGCGCGCTCAAGATAGAAGTGTGTCCCTGCCCCGAGGAGCTGCGCAACGGACTCACGCCCGAGCTCGCCAAGCTCAGCCCTTACGGAGGTGAGGCTACACAAACGTGTGGACAAAGCTCAAGTGTATCCCGGGCGCGCTCAAGATAGAAGTGTGTCCCTGCCCCGAGGAGCTGCGCAACGGACTCACGCCCGAGCTCGCCAAGCTCAGCCCTTACGGAGGTGAGGCTACACAAACGTGTGGACAAAGCTCAAGTGTATCCCGGGCGCGCTCAAGATAGAAGTGTGTCCCTGCCCCGAGGAGCTGCGCAACGGACTCACGCCCGAGCTCGCCAAGCTCAGCCCTTACGGAGGTGAGGCTACACAAACGTGTGGACAAAGCTCAAGTGTATCCCGGGCGCGCTCAAGATAGAAGTGTGTCCCTGCCCCGAGGAGCTGCGCAACGGACTCACGCCCGAGCTCGCCAAGCTCAGCCCTTACGGAGGTGAGGCTACACAAACGTGTGGACAAAGCTCAAGTGTATCCCGGGCGCGCTCAAGATAGAAGTGTGTCCCTGCCCCGAGGAGCTGCGCAACGGACTCACGCCCGAGCTCGCCAAGCTCAGCCCTTACGGAGGTGAGGCTACACAAACGTGTGGACAAAGCTCAAGTGTATCCCGGGCGCGCTCAAGATAGAAGTGTGTCCCTGCCCCGAGGAGCTGCGCAACGGACTCACGCCCGAGCTCGCCAAGCTCAGCCCTTACGGAGGTGAGGCTACACAAACGTGTGGACAAAGCTCAAGTGTATCCCGGGCGCGCTCAAGATCGAGCTGTGTCCCTGCCCCGAGGAGCTGCGCAACGGACTCACGCCCGAGCTCGCCAAGCTCAGCCCTTACGGAGGTGAGGCTACACAAACGTGTGGACAAAGCTCAAGTGTATCCCGGGCGCGCTCAAGATAGAAGTGTGTCCCTGCCCCGAGGAGCTGCGCAACGGACTCACGCCCGAGCTCGCCAAGCTCAGCCCTTACGGAGGTGAGGCTACACAAACGTGTGGACAAAGCTCAAGTGTATCCCGGGCGCGCTCAAGATAGAAGTGTGTCCCTGCCCCGAGGAGCTGCGCAACGGACTCACGCCCGAGCTCGCCAAGCTCAGCCCTAACGGAGGTGATTTGGCATGGACGTTCCTTGGTTGCAGTACGTATGTAACTATGTACTCGGCCAAATCATTGAAAAATATGATAAAGAATATCGGAACAAGAACTGAGCCCTGAGGCACTCCAGTTATTACGGGACACCCGTAATAACTGGAGTTTACAACAATGTATGCAATGTAAAAAGGATTTTACAACAATGTATCTGCCGTTTACAGCTGTTCTTATTTTAACGTATTGTTTTTATTGCTTAAGTAGGATTGAAATAACTTTAATAAACATTACCTCTTAAGCCATAATAATCCAGTTTCTAACTAGTATTTGGTGATCGATAGTGTCAAACACGGTACTGAGATCAACAAAATATTTTACAAAAAATTATTATGTGTATACAGGCAATATTCTAATATGCTAGAACAATATCCGGCCCTTTAGCAAGCATACACGGAAACATTGGTCCACACACGCACTAAAGTCCTTTGAGACGAGGTCCTCACCGATTCCCTGGAGTGTACTTCTTCTAGGGTTTCACTGGCAATAACTATATTTTTGCGGCCCAGAAAGTAGCCACGCTGACTGCCTTGTCAGAAGCAGTTATATATTCTTCCTACGTGCAAGTTTTCGGGGATGCAGCGCACGATAAGATGGGACATCGTTTTATTTGCTTCGCATAAGCAAGTCAGATCGGCAACGTCCGAGAGCTCTCATCTGAACATATTGTCATTGTACTAGCCGACCTGATCCCGGAGTTTATTTAACGACATCAAGACCAACAACGGCAAGCTATGCCCAGGTGGAAGACTCTCGCCAAATGACACGAAAGGAGATGATAGAAACGTCTTTTCTGCCATAGGTTGCATCACACCTTTAATAGATCCTGGGTCAGAGTATGGACTCTTTTGACAAGACTCCTACGACGCTTCAGTCTTGATGCACTGAGATCTGACCATGCAATGGATTTCGTGGGCCACAACGCATCTTAAATTTTACGCCACCGCAATGTCGCCACATTCATTCAGCTGCCCTGCAGGCTTATCAATGGATGTTGAAATTATGAAGTAGTTTGTCCATGTTTACTATATTATTCTGTGTGTCTTACAGATGACAACGTGCGTCCATGCAAGGAGATCCTGCCGTTCCCTCTGGCGCCGCCGGCGGTGGCTCACCACCAGTACCGCAACCTGCTGTACCTGCACGTGCGGGAGATCAACCTCAACGCGTATACTTCACGCACCGGCTCCGCGCGGAACATCACGGTACGTGGACTAGGACACGATGCAGATGATTTCTACTTCACTTCACTACTACTTCACTTCACCACCAATTTCTTCACTCCCTTCTTCTTCACTGTTTCACTTTCAACTTAGACTGGCTGTTATACCTCTATGGAAATTCTTTATTCTTTTCATTCGTCTTTTTATTCACGTTTCCTTTCTCTTTATACTCATACTATACTCCTGCATGGGTTATGAATTTTGACTGACTGCCTCCGTGGTCTACAGGGTAGCGTATGCGTCTGCCGATCAAGTACCGGGTTCGATTCTTCGGTCGAGTAAAAAGTGATACTTATTTTTCCAAATTCTCAGTAGCAGCACGGAGTCTGGCAATGTGCCCGGTAATGGTAAAAGGGTCGCCCCCCTGTTACGTGGGACCTAAAATTCATAAGGCGAATTGTGGGTGTAATATAACACCTGTGCCTACCTCTTCGAGGATACAGGCGTGAAGCTATATACCTTAACAATAAGAACACGCTCGATATAATGGTGTTGTGTGCAGGTTCGCGTCCAGTTGATGTCAGGCGAGAGCGAGTCGTCGGCGCTGCCGGCCATCTTCGGTCGCAGCTCGTGCCCTGAGTTCACCAGCGAGGCCTACACCACCGTGCTCTATCATAACAAGTAAGAGATACTTACATTATGAACTTAATAATTATGTTGTTTGATTCAGCGCCGATAGGCGTCCTGATTATTATATTAAATAGTTACACTTACTCGTTGGTCTCGCGGCATAAATTTAATGTGCGCGTGGGATTGGGAGGTCTCGGGTTCGATTCCCGGGTCGGGCAGTGTTATTGGGTTTTTCCGTTAGGAAATTCTCAGTAACAGCACGGAGTCTGGTAATGTGCCCGGTACGGCAATAGGCTCGCCCCCTATTACGTGGGACTTTAAAAATTCATGGCGAAATGTGGGTGTAATATCTATAACACCTTTGCTTACCCCTTCGGGGATACAGGCGTGAGTCTATAAAAAAAAAATACATCTCGGTAGTACAAATAATAGATTATGGCTTCACTCTTTTCACAGTGAGACGGGGGACAAATAATAAGTACTGATACAAAACTATATTTTGCAAAAGCCTTCATTACAGTCAAGCTTGTATCCCGTCTCACATTCAAAACCCTAGACGTTAGAACAGTTTTAGACTAGTGCGTTACACGCGTGTATAACTTCGTCTTAGCTCTAAGTGCGTGTACTCGCCGCCTGTCACACTCACAACTCATACTAGCGTTAGCGCGCGTTGGCTCGTGTAATCCATCACGGTAGTAGAGCCTTGCTGATTTCAGCATGAATGGGCCGGCTCGACCGGGGAAGTACTACCTTCTCACAGAAAATCGATGTAAACTAACAGTACCTAAATTGTTGCGTTTCGTTCGGCGAGTGAGAGTGCCGGAGGCCCTATCTCCTGTTCCTTTCTGGGGATAGTATAGGGAAATATGATTGGATAAGGAGTGGGATGAGGGATCCCACTCCTCATCCTATCCCTTTTCCCAACCCCAAGGGGCGGTAACGCACTTGTGACTCCTGTGCTGTTGCTTGTGTTCATAGGCGGAGGTAATTGCTTAAAAAAACCATGCTCATACTGACGCACTACTATCGGTTCGAGCGTAGACACCGATATAAGTACGTGTAAGTGCGGGTTTTTAAAGCACGTCATCTAGCGTACATGTGACCGTGTATGCTAAAAATACCGTATACGCGCAGAAAAAAATTACTTAGTGTACGTAGTAACGTGCACGTATACGTGTGTCCTCAGGAACCCGTCTCTCTACGACGAGATAAAGATCAAGCTGCCAGCGGACCTGGGCGACCAGCACCACCTGCTGTTCACGTTCGTGCACGTGTCGTGCCAGCGCAAGCCCGTGGCGCCCGACCACGAGAAGAACGTCGAGACGCCCGTCGGCTACTCGGTACGTACACACTCATGCTTTACACAATACCAGCGTTGTATTGTGGATCCTATCACAATGCAACAATATAGCTGAGTGTGCACCTATCTGTCACAGACTAATGTTGTGCTTTGCAATGTTTTCTTCTATATATAATACTTTATTTTCTGTGTCTGTGACAAATAAATAGTTTTTCTTTCTTTCTTTTTCTTTATGACTCTGTATGCGTATCTCCTTGCCAACCTCAGTTGGCCATATAGACAACTTCTTTATGATGCAACTGGCTGTATAGAAGAATGTTAACTCCATAGTGAACACTAAACACCAGTGTTCGATAGACGTTTCTTTTTAAAAGAAATTCATAATAACGAGTTGTAATTACTCACGGTACAAAAAAAAATTATGTGAACACTCTTCGTCTATATGGCTAATTGCATTTTGCAAAAGAGTTTGGTTTTGTAGCCAACTGAGGTTGGCAAAGAGATACGCCTACAATACTATTTATATTTATTGATGGTTTAGTGGCGTAGCGGGCATATAATCCACTGCCTTGCTGAAAATCGAGATTTTGATTCATGTTTAAGTTAATTATTTATGTAGGTATGTAAATGGTTTTGGTGTTTTTTTTTGTTAAAATATGCATGTTTTTACAAAAATATATAATAACTTGTGCTATGTGTACCAGATATATATATATATATATATATATATCTGGTACACATAGTACAACTTCTGCTTAGTTTGGGATTAGATGGTGTATGTATTTAATGAATGTACATAATATGTGCAGCATGTTTGTAAGGCCACAATATTGATTTATTTATTAAAACTTTATAATATACATAGACGGTACAGGTGGTTTAATGTTATGGGTATTATTTCTTAGACGAGTGTGCACTGCGTATTGTGTGGTGTTGGCGTTAGCGTTGCATTGTCGCTATGTTGTCATTGCGTTAGGGTGAAGGCGTTTTCACTAGTATATCGATTCGGGTCATTCAATGCGTCGAATCTGGTTTGAATCAGGAGAAAGATGTGTTTTCCAAAATTGGACATGCAGTTTTAGGTTTCTATAATGGATTTGATGATTTGATCTATCGCTTACTATTAGTGATACAGTTTGTAATCTTGTGTGTTGTTGTGTCGCAGTGGCTGCCGCTGTGCCGCAACGGCAAGCTGACGGTGGGCGAGTGGGGGCTGCCGGTGATGGGCGAGGAGCCGCCCCCCAACTACTCGTACATCTTCCCCGACGTGCTGCTGCCCGGCACGCGCTGGCTCGACAACCACCGGCCCATCTTCAGCGTCGTGCTCGACCCCGTCACCACCGTACACCCGCTGGTAATGTGCTCCCGCCCATATATAGCTTAATATTTACAGTGATATTATTTAAAATTGTCTCAGAGATTTATGAGTATAATCTTTGCGTCACGGTTGAGAGTGACACTGGCGCCGTCGAGCTGTGCGCAGCGGGCGCGCGGGGCGGACAGCGGCCGGCAGCGGCCACACCGGCCACACCGGCCACACCGGCCACACCGGCCACATCGGCGCGCCACGTAACGCTCCCCAACACAGTACCCGGCCACCTCCAACATTACTGGATTGCTGACCTTACCTCGCATCTCCCTCGACTCTCTTCACTTCCGCAACTCGTTATATCTCCATGTCTAGAAATTATAATACGATAAACTAGCTAGTTATCTGTAATATTATTTATTCGTACTAGAAGTCATTGATTAATTATTTGATATTTTTGGATAATCAAGCTATTTGGAGCAAATAATTTATTGCCAATGATTAGAAAAATCAAGTGACTAAAACGATAATGAACGTGAAAGTTGTAGAATATAAGACAAAAAGAAAACCAAAAAACAAACGGATGGATTGTGTGAAAGATAACATGAATGAACAAGAAATGACTAATCAAATAACGTCTAATGGGAAATAATAAAAGAAAAAGACATTCTACACCGACCCCAAACAAAAAGAAAACAAGACAAAAAATAAAAATAACGTTACGTGCATATTCTCTATCATTAACATACATAATCGACTGCACACTTGGCGTAATGGTTTAAGGACACGTTTACAAAATTAGTAGGTACAAAATCGTGTCACTACAGCGACACGGCGGCAACAGTACGTACTACGTACGGTAACTTGCGGAAATGTAGTTCAACTAAATAACTTTGAGACTTAGAGTTTTTTGTGATATGTATCTATGTGTTATAGGCCTGGCTGTGCGAATTACGTACAAATAAGTTTCTTATTTTTATATACCTAAATGGACATTATTACTTTATTTTTTCCATTATGTTGATTCAGGATATATTTCAGTATTTAGATATTATTTTGTTTCTTGCGTTGAAATCTGGTAAGATTATGTGGACTGATGGTATACCATCCCATTCAAGTGTTGCGACTGGAACTCATAAAAGAGTAGACCTAGTTATGCCAGGTTAGGGCTCATTTAATTTGTTTTAGTGAGTCCCTACCACTGGTACTAGTGAAGTAACCTTCCAAGGTTATTCGATCACTCTTGCTGGTACTCATATGTGAATAGAGCTAGGCATACCGAGTTTGGGCTCATTTTGTATGAACATCAGAGACCCTACCACTGGAACATACCTAGCTCTACTCACATATGAGTACCACTAAGAGTCTTCGAATAAACCAGAAAAACCTGAAAGGTTACTTCATAAGTTCCAGTGGTAGGGTCTCTTATGTACAAACACAATGAGCCCAAACTCGGCATGCCTAGCTCTACTCACATATGAGTACCAGCAAGAGTCATTGAATAACCCTGGAAGGTTACTTCATAAGTTCCAGTGGTAGGGTCTCTTATGTACAAACAAAATGAGCCCAAACTCGGCATGCCTAGCTCTACTCACATATAAGAACCAGCAAGAGTCATTGAATAACCCTGGAAGGCTACTTCATAAAATGCAGTGGTAGGGTCTCTTATGTACAAACAAAATGAGCCCAAACTCGGCATGCCTAGCTCTACTCACACATGAGTACCAGCAAGAGTCATTGAATAACCCTGGAAGGTTACTTCATAAGTTCCAGTGGTAGGGTCTCTTATGTACAAACAAAATGAGCCCAAACTCGGCATGCGTAGCTTTACTCACATATGAGTACCAGCAAGACTCATCGAATAACCTTGGAAGGTTACTTCACTACTACCAGTGGTAGGGTCTCACCAAAACAAATAAAATGAGCCCCAACCTGGCATAACTAGGTCTACTCTTTTATGAGTTCCAGTCGCAACTCTTGAACGGGATGGTATACCATCAGTCCAGATAATCTTACCAGATTTCAATGCAAGAAACAAAATAATATCTAAATACCGAAATATATCCTGACTCAACATAACGGAGAAAATAAAGTAATAATGTCCATTTATAAGTACAAAAGAAATTTACTTGTACGTAATTCGCACAGAATATGAGAAGTATCAAATTGATTTTAGCGAATATTTTGTATTCGTATATTGCTTTTTTCGTCTTCGGGCTGCAGCGACAAGCGACATAGAGTCCACTCCCGACGGCGCTCAAGCGCAGACTGAGATCTCATTGCAGAATTTGGATATATAAATCAAGAAAGTGGCTAAATAAAACGAACCTTATTGCCACACATTAAGACACACGTATGCGAGCAAAATAGAAGAAAAATGTAAGATGATTTTTTGCTTTTTTTGAGTCAATTTACAATATTTTGAAAAAATAAATCTAATTGTTTTTGAGTTGACTATATTTACTACCCTATTCTATCTTTGAAAATCTAAATAAATGTAAAAATAGATAGAAAATTGTACCCAAAAATAGCAGTATATGCCTATTTTTGATTTAGGAGGCCGTTTCGAATCGATTTTACATTAATATTAATTAAATATTTTTTATTTATTTTAAGATTGATTTATAGATAAAAAACTAATCAATTTATCGTAATCATTCGATTTATTAGTTATTATCTAAAATTGTCGTAAAATGTACCAGAAATATGTGGTTTTTTGATACAAGCGTAAACGCGTCCTTAAGCGGCCACCTCGCCGCTTGACACTGCATCGATGGGTTCGATTCCCACACGAGACAACACTTTGTGTGTTCCATAAATTGTTGTTTCGAGTCTGAGTGTTCATTATGTCCGTTGTTTGTATGTTTGTAAAGTCCCCCGCGATACAGAATTTATTCCTAGTGCGGGAATTATCTTAAAAACAAAAAGCACAATAATACTCTTAAAATTACAGAATAACCTATATGTAAAAAATATATACATACATACATAATCTCACGCCTGTATCCCCGAGGTATCTGCATCTACTTTTCATCAAACTTATTATAGTCCCACGTAATAAGGGTGCGAACCTATTGCCGTATCGGGCACATTACAAGACTCCGTGCTGCTACTGAAAATTTCCTAGCAGAAAAATCCAATAGTACTTTGTCCGACCCGGGGATCGAACTCGAGACCTGCCAATCCCACGCACACATTTATGCCGCGAGACCAACAAGGCAGTAAAGAATTTTGATTTTAATTTTTCATATTACAACACCTCGTAGGTCACATATGACCTCACAAGATTTTTTTTTAAATATCTAAAGACCCCACAAGCTAATTGAACCTTAACTGTTCAGAACTTGCCTAGACAGACTGGGAACTGTTTGCAGAGGGCAGTGGAAAGTTAATTTGATTCATCCAGTTGTTCTAGACAATCAAATCTCTGACATATGAGACTGAGTTTCTCAGTGCTTAGATTTAAACAAATCAATTACCTGGTGATCTTCTGGTGTCGGTCCTGCAACTAAGCTAAAGAATACACAAGACTATATTGGCCAATATCAGCAAGTGATACCTTTACTTAGTGCCGGTTTCATACGCGACGTCTGCAAGTCCCGCTGCACAAGGTGTGGATTTACACAATTTTTGCAAATGTTCAATATGTCACAAATTTATCACAAACTTTGCTGGAAGTCAATAGCGGCAATTACAAGTATTTACACAATTCAATTCGCGAAGCTGGTTTAACCATGTGCTTCCAAAAGGCGATGATTTTACGAGACGACAATGTGTTAATTTTTCAAGGCAAGAACAAAAAGTGATGGGTCATCTTACAGTGTGATCAGAGTCAAAAAATTACTTTAGATAAAATAATGATGCCAACTAATATTCTCGATTTAACTTATCATAGACAATATTTCTATTTCAAACACTAACTGATATCATACTTAAAGTTTTAATCTAATGCATAAAATTCGACTAAAAATATGATTTAGATTTTTTTTGTATATATTGTCCGTGTGGTGGCGGATTAAGAATACGAATTGTCATCACCCAATATCATCATGGGTGTCGTAAGAGCCGACAGAGGGAGCATTGTATACAGAGAACAGCACTGTAAGAGAAGGAAAACTTGATACAAACTGTTATGTATAATCTGTCATATATGTTATCTTTCAAGGATTGTCTGTGGCTGCGTCGATTGACCGGCGCTCTTGTCAAATGAATGTCTGCGAATAAATGAGTGTGCATTTTTACAAGCAGTCGTTTCTTTACTGATACTTAACACAAACCCTATACTAACCCGCTTGACCAGCGTGGTATAGTAGGCCAATTCCTCCTTTCTAAGGAGAGGCCTAGTCCAACAGTGGACTATTAAAGGCTGATGATGAGATTACCGGCAGAGAATATGAAAGAAAATTGTTGCAAAAAAATATTTTCTTGCAGCACGGAGAGTCAAACATAGTGATCACAGAAACAGTTTAGCAGATTGTGTTGTAATGTGTGCAGGATGGGTACATCGAGCGGTTCGCGCTGGCGTGCGAGGCGCTACAGGGCGGTAACATCCCGCCGCGCATCGGACTCGCCAACATGGAGGCCGAGCTCAGAGCCAGGTTAGTAATAACATGCTTAGGTATTACTATCGTGTTCTGAACGGTCTAAAAATTCCGACACTAGAGTCTATCACACACTCACACGGAAACAAAACAAACGAACATACATACATAAACACACACCTATTTCCCGAAGGGATAAGCAGAGACTACAAAAGGGCATTTGCAACGATTCTGATATATCTCTCTTGCTTCATTCACTCCCATCCTATGCTTATGTTTGGTTCACTTTTATTCTTATCGCAAACTACAACATCAATGGCGAAATATCAATTGCCATCTGAAAAAATACATTAACAAAGCAAAAATAAAACACCTTCAGTATACTAACTATGTATAGTTTTTTAATTATTTATCAGAGATATTCAAATGACAATATTGATAATAAGTATAAAGTAAATTAAATATTTTAAACCGAGAGTAAATGAAATATAGGATAAAGAGTTATACATCATAACAACATACAATAATTATTACACACATACATAGACTCACGCCTGTTTTTCGGAGGGGTAGGCAGAGACTACGGAACGCCATTTCCAATAATTATTAAATTAATAAAAGTATGTTCGCGCCTTGTATGTTGATGCCCCTGGCGGGGGGTCGGTGGAGCGCGGAAGGCACGGTCTCAACACACCACGCCTGACTCACTCCACGACCGAACGGCGAACGGCACGCGCGCATATTAAACTTAGTCTGCAACATTGTACTGTTTACCTTTGCCGACGAAATATACCATTGTAAATACAGTCCACACCATTGTTTTCTTTCATCGAAGAAGAATCCACAACAAGTATTTAATAAAGGACTATAGATTCAGGACATAAAACTTAAACGCAACCGGAATAACGTTAGGACGATGATGATGATATTATTCGTCCATAAATGGTTTATTCTATATCTTATCTTCCTTGCAGTATAACCGAGTTGCCGACGGCCAACGTGGAGACATTAGCGCGCTACCTGCCCGTCGTGCTGGACAAGCTGCTGTACCTCCTCGTAGCCCCCCCAGTGTTAGCTGGACAGACGCTCAATATCGCGCAGGACGTCTTCACCTGCCTCGCGCATGTCTTCACCGACATCTCCGTAAGAATTCACTACTTAGACTAATGATTTAATTATTAGTTTAAGTTAAGTTATTAACTAATAATTTTATTAAAATTATTTTCATAAATGAAGTGTATAATTTTGCTTGAAGATGGAGCATTACGCGCTATTGCCATCTTTCATGCATTAGTCTATGCACGCACATTTGCTTTTGTAATATTATACACTTCGACAGTGAAGATAACATTTAAAACTAACAACAACTTCTGTTCTTAGGCCCTCTTTACACTAGCGTTTGTGGAGCGTTGGCATGCAATGAACATATACACAGTGCATACTCCGTTTACATATACGTATTGTCGTAACGTACACGCCAGTTCCTCTACAATAGAGGAGGTTCTACCTATTGCTTTGCGAACGAGGCAGTAAATGTAAATGTAGAAGCATTAAGTAATTCAATTTAAAAAATTGACGTTCATAAGCGTCACCTTGTGACCTAGATGAATAAACGATGTTGAGTTTGAGTTTGAATATAGGAATTTAAACTTTCGTGGTCACTAATATTCCTACCAAAGTTTCTTTCGGGATATATGTATACCACGTAGGTACCTTTGTTTCGAGTATCTGATATTTCGGCACTGGTGCAAGCACCTTAATCGCGGATGATGATATATATGCATATCCCGAAAAAAAGTTCCTCTACAGTTCATTTATTTGGTACCGTAGCGCTGACGTCTCACAATTAGCAGAAGAGCTTTAGCAGAGCCTATGCTCGAAAACCATTAGTGTGAAGAAGCTCTCAATGACTATTAATGACGCTTATCTGTCTACATGCAGTGCATTTTTATTTATGTAGAACATGAACGAGGGCGCAACGTGCGACCTGCACGGGCGCAGCGGTCTGATCACCACGTACATCCAGTACCAGTGCAGCATCCCCCGACCCTCGCTCACTGACAGAGACATCGGACTACCACTACCGCCCACCGGTATGTGCCCAGTGCCCACTCTACTATATACTACAGATTTATCCACAAGGAGCCCAACATACCCTTAATCCCTCACACGAAATAACCCTTCAAATGGAATCTACTATCCCTACCCACATAGCGTATGCACTTGACGCAAAGCTGGGTTCCAATAATACCCCGCAAGTAAGGAGGCAGGTAATAAATGAGTAGTAGGTAATAATCAGTTCAGACAGTTTCAGCGTTGACAATAGCTGAACTAATCTCCAATGTCACACTGCTCTGTGGTACCGCCTGATCTAAAATCGAGCACATGCAAAGACTTGCATTTGAAAATTGAACACCGCTGCCGAAAGCAGTATTGGCTATCAGTGAGATCGGACCCTACAAGCAACACTGACGAAGCAAGCTGTAATTATTCACTCAAAAAGTAAAATGTGGCTGTATTTCTACTGTCACGTTCCGTTCGGTGACTGAGAGCGCTAGTAATTCAAACGTTCATATCCTCCTTTCTATAGAGGAAAAGTAATAAAATAAAAGTAATTAAGTGAAGAAGAAACCAGCTGCGGTTGGTGTAACCCATGTCTAACTAAACGTCGCGTCGGGAGAAATGGAAATCAGGTATAAAAGTTGCGAAAGCTTACAAGTATTCAAATAAATTGCAGTTCTGCCTTAGATCAGATCTAGCCGCGTCTTAAGGGTTTATCCAGCGGGCGAGAGCTTGCTCCTTGGCCGTATTTAACAAAAGATGTGGTTTGTTGATGTGCAGTGATGACGGACGGCTCGTGCAAGATCCTGCACGAGGAGCTAGCGCTACAATGGGTGGTGGCTAGTGGAGCCACTCGAGACCTCGCCATGCAGAACTCCTGGTCAGTGCACACTTTATTAACCCTATGTATCTTTTAACCTTCACTATAAAGATAAAGCGAAAGATGGAAAATGATTGCACAAGTAATAATCCGTAAAAGGGTAATCCACCCAAGTAAATATAACTACAAAAATGAATTAGTCGTGATCCGTCTGACGACCATCCGCAAAATTTAGCATGTGTATGATGCAATCATTTTTAAATTTCTTTCTTTCAGAGACATTTTACTGATTTTGCAGGACAATTATAGTTATACTGTTCACAAAACACTATTATTTTTCCAAGCCATAAAGTATAGATGTCAATTGACTAAGTTTACCACTGGTCCCAATATTTGGTTTATCCTTAGATCTGACTACTACTGTTACACATGTGAAATAAGTTCCATACAAAATACTTCAAATATTTACCTCTAGCCTAAAGGTAGAATTCCGTGCATCGCGATCGATCGCGGCCGCGCGCGGCCTACGACTGTCGTCGATCGTTCGCGACAATAGTCAACGTATGAAAATGTATGGCACCGCTGCCGAGGCCCGCGACTGACGCGCGCGGCCGACGACTGTCGTGAGCCGCGCGCGGCCGTGTCTTGAAATTAGTAGATGTTGTTCGTCAGTTCCCTCTAGACGTGTGTCTAGCGAAGTCAAAATCATGGTCGAAATGCTAATTGACATCCTTGAAGAAGAAGAGGAGAATGACGAGCTGCTGTTGCTATATTATGAAACTAGAGTACCAATGGACCCCATCTTTAAAAGCAGAAATGAAAAAGGATACTAGCAAATATTGATTCAAAGGCAATTATATTGTACCTAATGAAAAAAAATGTTGGAAGTTTGGAACGATAATACAAAATTGACGAGTGTCACAAGACCCATCACCAAACCGAAGTCTACTCGTTGTGGACATCATGCCAAGTCATACTAACCAAAAATAATACCTGGGAAACGTTTTATTTTTTAAAGTTTTCTCATTTTTTAAACCGCAATTAAAAGCGCGCGCGTGCAATGTTCGAAAAACCTACTTATCCATGGGCTTACAGGTCATCTAAAGAACATATTGGCGGGGTAAATGCATCGATTTTGTACCGAATTAGAAAAATTCCATACTAACTTTGAGCTTCAATATCTTCTGAACCAGTAATTTCCCTGGTATGGTGCCGAAGTAGAAAATGTTCGTAGTGATTGGTACAACATGGGATTTCAGTTTTCGTTAAGGGCCTTTTTACACCCTGTATAGTCGGCAAAACTTCCGATTTTTTTTTTCATTACTACTAATTTCAAGACACGGCCGCGCGCGGCTCACGACACTCGTCGGCCGCGCTCGTCAGTCGCGGGCCTCGGCAGCGGTGCCATACATTTTCATACTTTGACTATTGTCGCGAACGATCGACGACAGTCGTAGGCCGCGCGCGGCCGCGATCGATCGCGATGCACGGCATCTTAATCAATGGATAGATCAAATATATGGGGGTTGACAGTTAAACTACAAAAGAATATAATTGGAGAACACTTAAGTCCCTGAGTCACTGCTGTTGACACTAAAATTTCGCTAGTTTGTCGACCGTTCTAACTACATGTAAGTGCGTGGTGTGTGTGGCAGGTCTCTGTTCGAGCTGATGAACAAGTCGATGGTGGAGTACCTGTACTGGAGCGGCGCGGCCGAGGCCAGGCGCAAGGCGCGCTTCCCCGACCAGTTCACCGACGACATCACCACGCTCGTCAACAACGTCACCTCCGAGATCATCTCCAGGTAAAAACAATATACCTAACATGCATAAAAATATGATCTTTACAAACGACCAGAAGTGTGTATGTGTTTATGAAAGATTCTGACGGCTAATCAATAATGTCTTGCGCTTATCGGATCCCACAGTCAAGAAAAATATTCTCAAAAAATAAGGCCCAACTTCACCATCTAGAGATAGACTTTTATCTTTTTGGTAAGTCCAAAATAGTAAGATTTTTTTATGAGATGTCTGATAAATGTTGTGAACTGCGACTTATTAAACTAAGGTGAAATCGGCTCTTAGTGTCGTGGCAATTATATGTTGTGTGTATTGCAGATACGGCAAGGACTCCCGTCTGACGCAGAGCCTGAACAACAGCCTGGCGTTCTTCCTGTTCGACCTGCTCAGCATCATGGACCGCGGCTACGTGTTCAACCTCATCCGCAACTACTACAAGCAGATGTGCGCCAAGATCGCCTCGCTGCCCGACGCAGTACCGCTCGTACAGTACAAGGTTAGTCAGTGTTGTTGAAAGTCCTTATAGATCTTCTATGCGCTGCACTGACCAGATGAAGAATTTATCTCTTCTCTTCTGCATGCCCTGTTCCCATATTACTTGGAGTCGGCGCAGAATGTCTTTCTCTTCCATTCTCTCCTATCAGACGTCATCTCGTCATTCACTCCCTTTTCATTCATGTCACCCTTCACACAATCCATCCATCTTTTCTTTGGTCTTCCTCTTGCCTTATATCCCTAAACTCTTATCTTCATCACCTTTCTAGTCACATGATTTTCATCCCTCCTCATCACATGCCCATACCACGATAGACGATTTCCTTTCAGTTTTTCTTGCACCGGTGCAACTTTCAGACTTCCCCTAATAAACTCATTTCTAATTTTATCCATCCTTGTCACCCCACACATCCATCTCAACATCCTCATCTCTGCTACATGCAATCTTCTTTCATCCGTCTTCTTCAAGGCCCAGCATTCCGATCCATACAGTGCGACAGGCCTTATTACGGATTTGTAGATTTTTACCTTTAACTTAAGGGGCATCCGTGGGTCACAAGTTGTTCCTGTGACCTGTCGCCATTTCATCCAACCTGAGTTGATCCGGTTCGTGACGTCGCGGTCTATTTCCCCGTCCCCTTGAATAAGTGACCCGAGGTACCGGAAGTCGGAGCAGACCGATATGGGCTCTCCACCAACGGATATGGGCGCGGGTCTGGAGAGACCGCCGAAGTCGCAAAACATGTACTTACTCAGTTTTGCGTATACTGACTTTCAGGCCAACACTCTCCAGCCTTTACCACCACTTTGTCAGTCTGCCCTGGACCTCAGGAGCACTCTCGGCAATCAACACAATGTCGTCGGCGAACAGCATACACCAGGGAGCCTCTTCCTGTATGTCCGCCGTGAGAGCGTCCATTATAAGCAGGAAGAGGTAAGGGCTAAGAGCCGACCCTTGGTGCAAGCCTACAGCCACATTGAAGTTGCCGGTATTGCCCGCTGTAGACCGGACGTAGGTTGTACATCTACTGTACATTGCTCGGATCAACTGTACATACTTCCCAGGCACACCTTTCTTCTTAAGGGCCCACCACAAAACCTCACGAGGTACCCGATCATATGCCTTTTCGAGATCCACAAAAACCATGTGCAAGTTTTTGTGAGCACTTCGGTATTTTTCACAGAGTTGGCGGATCGCAAAAATGGCATCTGTTGTTCCTCGACCAGGCATAAAACCGAATTGGTTTTGTGAAATGACACTCTCTTCTCTCAATCTTCGTTCAACCACTTTCTCCCAAACTTTCATACTATGTGAAATTAGCTTTATTCCTCTATAGTTGTTACACTCCAGCACATCACCTTTGTTTTTATAGATGGGAACCAGCGAGCTGTTACACCATTCATCAGGTATGGCCTCTTCGACCAACAACTTATCGAAGAATAAAGTTAACCACTTCCATCCATCTACCTGGAGTGTCTTCCATACTTCAACTGGTATTCCATCCGGCCCCACAGCTTTTCCATTCTTCATTTCATTTACTGCTACTCTCACTTCCTCCTCACTTACCTTTCTTATCAGCCCCTCATTCACAGGTACATTCTCAAGCAAACCACTCCAATCATTGTCTTCATTCATCAGTCTCGCAAAGTAATTTCTCCATCTATCCTTAATTTTGTCATCCGCGGAAAGTACCGCTCCAGTCTCATCTTTTATACACTTTATCTGACATACATCCCCTGCTTTCCTCGCTCTAGCTTTAGCGAGGCGGTACAGTTGTTTTTGACCCGCCGGACTCTCTAGGTTATTGTATAAGCCCTCCTGAGCTGCCGCTTTTGCCAGAGCAACGACTTTCTTAGCATTATCTATGGTCCTAAATTAGAACCTTGAGTGACATCGTATGTTGTGTTTAAATATTATGTCTTTGGTGAAATCTTTAAATAACTGTTTATTGGCTCGGGCCATTCATTGTAATTTGAAACATTCATAAGGAAATTCATTTGTGCCGTGTTTTGTCAATTTAAAATATCATAATAAACCCAATCAAAATCTTTACCTAAGTTGTTTTTTATTTTGGTTACTTGTTTTATTAAATATACCGGGTGGGTTCCCTTACACTGTTTTGCTGTAACGAGAGTTATGGAGAAATAATTAGTAGTAGGAATAAGTTTTCGGAGACTATGATTTAGGGTTGATTTTTCAATTGTCAGTTAAAATTTACTTGACAGTTAAACTGTAACCGGGCTAAATTGAAAAGTACGTAAAATCATCGATCTACTTTCCACAACCGTAGTTTTAAATTTGTAAGTATTATATTTTATTGTTTTGTTATCTTTTAACTGACGATTGAAAAATCGGCCCTAAAGCAGATTGTTTATTCGGTCGGTAATTAAAAAAAAAATGTGCTAGGAGTTCTTTATTAGGCGTGTTGAAGTAGTGTATAGATTATCGGAATTTGTAAGTGGGTATAAATATGGTCAAGGTCTTATGAGTTGTAGAATATGAAATTGGCTTAGAAATGGCAAGTTCATTTTGTTTCCGAATGTGTATTGTTTTTGAATCGCATGTTTCGTCTCACTTATGTTGAAACTGAGATGGTTTTACGTATATGCGTATTGATGATGTTGTGCGCAGCTGGCGTTCCTGCGCATCGTGTGCTCGCACGAGCACTACGTGTCGCTGAACCTGCCGCTGGCGGGGCCCGCGCCCCCTGCAGCGGGCGGCGGGGCGGGGGGAGGGGGCGTGTCGCCGGCGGCGTCGTGGCAGTCGCTGGGCTCGCACTCGTCGCACGCGCTGGGCCACGAGTTCCGCTCGCGCCACTACCTGGCGGGGCTGGTGCTGGCCGAGCTGGCGGCCGCGCTGGACCTGCCCAGCCCCGCGCTGCAGGCTGCCGCCGCCCAGACCCTGCTGGCTCTCCTCACGGCGCACGACGCCGACCCGCGCCTGGCGCCGCCCGCCCTCCGCCACAGGGTGGCCGCGCTGTACCTGCCGCTGCTGGCCATCGTCATGGACGCGCACCCGCAGCTGCACCGCGGCTTCTCCAACAACAAAGGTACGCGCACCACCCCCCACTCCCACAGCGTTACTGCGTGCGCGTGCGATATGTTTCATAGATGATGTTTACCCCTGTCGTACCACCTATCAATACTCCCTCCTCTATTTCTTGCATCTATATATTTTCCAATAGACCGGAACGCGCTAAATAAGCCAACCCAATGAATTATATCGTCGAGACGAGTCCATCGTGAAGACGACTTTATTATCTAATAAATAAATATTTTTGTGAACAGACATCCTGCAGTTGGACAGTGAGATGGGACAATTCGGCAACATATACACGGCTTCCTCACCCGAGGGTGATTTTAACAAGGTAAATATAAGCAAACACTAGTAAAGCAACAGTTAAATTCTCAAACATTATTCACATTTTTAGTAACCTAAACTAAGATTAAAACTATTCAATACGTACAAAATAACATATCTCAAAACCAGAACAAGCATTTCAAGCATTTAAAGTTATCAACACAAATATTGCACACTACAAGATGGCTGTAGCTATACCCATTTTTACTTACATTACAAAGAATTTTTTGGAGCTCTCACCGTGATAAAGGCGGTAATAAACAGCCATTGAGGCCACGTCTCTGCGTAATTGCACTCACTGTCACTTGTGACTCAAAGGTCCTATAGTAGCCTCAGGATTCCCAATAATACAGACAGCACGCCGCTGCAACCTGACGAGGGCATCCAATTGGTACTGAGCGTAGCCATTCCAGAGAAGAGAACAGAATTCAACGCAAGACGGCACCTGAGTCTTGTATAGCAGACACAACTGCTCCGGCGTGAAAAACCTCCCCACTCTGTTCAGGACGCCGAGTTTACGGGATGCTGTTTTAATGACACCCTCGATGTAGTTCTTTTGGTTAAGATTATGGCATATGTTCATACCAAGGATGTTGAGACTGTCTTGTAACGGTAGTGGAGTGTCCAGAAGAGAGGGTTGGGAAAAGAATGGAGACACTTTTGCTGAGAATGCACACGCCTGTGTTTTCTGGACGTTAACTCAATCAGGTTTTCAGCACCTCACTGCGAAACTCTGTTTAAAACTTGGTCAAGTTTAGCGACAAGTCTTCGCCAATTTGCCTCAATGTCGACTTGCTTGGCCGCGGGGTGACCGAGATATCACCCGTGCACAGTACTGTCATCTGCATAACAATGTATACACACAGTATTGAGCAAATCATTGATATGCAGAAGAAACAGCGGCAGGTGATAAGTTGGATCCCCGGGGTACGCAAGCATTTACATGGAGAAACTTTGATGACCGACCGTCACAGAGTATTTCAATACGGCGTTCATCCAGGAAGCTGCAACCCAGTTGCCTAATCGTGAAGGCAAGCCTAGTGCACTCCTACGATCCCCAAGAATCATACATGACAAATTTCAGCATCGTACGCCTAATAGTTTGGCTCTAGCTTCTCTGTCAGTAATTTTATATGAACAGATAAATCTTCAACAAGTATCTTAGGGCTTCCATGCACTATGTGGTTAGCCACAATAGCCGTCCGGCTAACCGCGTCCTGCGGCTGACCGCATTCCGGCAAACCGTATAGTGCGTACTGCGTAGGATCCCTAACGATTATAATGATGTTGTTGCAGCAGACGAACCGCCCCCCGCTGAACAGCGAGACGAGCCGCAATCTGCTGATGTGCCTGGCGTGGGTGCTGAAGAACGCAGAGCGCTCGGCGCTGGCCGCCTGCGTGCAGGAGCTGTCAGCCGCCAAGGTGCACGACCTGCTGGCGCTCATCGACCTCTGCTTCAAGTGCCAGGAGTACAAGGTACCTTTCTCACCCGCTTTTCCACCTATGTAGCCAGGTTCAGCAGCAGAGACCATCGATGACAACGAGTTTTGACACTCGTGCAGACCTGGGGAAAGTTAAATTGTCTTGGAACTCGCAATGAACTTAACAAGGTACCTGCTAACTACACTCATATCGATACTCATGCGATTCAAGGCTGTCATCTTAGATCTTAGGATACACTAACTACAGAAATGTGTACATAATTATGTTACATCATGTTTAGGAACCCAAAACCATAGCATTTCATTTATTTTCAGGTCCATTACAAAAAAATCGAGTTCGCATATTTTCCTTACAAGCCTTCCTTTAACTAAATGGAGCTTCTTCTCAGAAATCCTCCTGCAAGTGGCATTTCGTAACTTGCAGTAGTATATTTCGTACGAAATCACAACAAACGGTTCATTTGCGTCCAGGGTCGCAAGGAGATAATGAAATGCGCTCAACAGAACGTCCGCAAGACGACGGACATCAAGGCCAAGCTGGAGGACGTCATACTGGGACAGGGCTCTGCCCGGTCTGACTTCATTATGAGGCGTAAAGGTACGTGTACTTAAATATTAAACTTGTGATATTATCAAATAAAAATTGTTTAAAATTGGGTCGATATGCTTGATCCAAATCAAACTTAAACGTTTGCTGTGTCTATTTTTAAATTAAATGTGGTTTATTTGCATAGAATAAAGGTAGTACCAGGTATTACATAGGTGGTTTAGAATCGATGCAAATATAATCTGCCCAGATAAAGCATGCAAATGTATACAATAAAAACAATCGAAAACGGAATATATCGGAAATAATATTGAAAACTAGGTTTTAATCAGCAATAAACATTATAATAAGTAAATAATATGTCACTTTATTGAGCATTGTACAACTATTTATAATTATTTTTTTAATTTACGACACTGATAAAGAAAATTTATAAAATCAGGTAAGTCATTTATGTACAGCAAAAATAAAAGGGGTCCCAACATGCTCCCTGCGGGGACTCATTCTGTTGAATCTGAATAAGAAAATACTGGCCGTTAATTCTAGCTCATCGTTTAAGTTATTAATCTCGACCTGTTGATAGCGCCCAATTAGGAAGCTTTCTATCTAGTCAATGCTACTTCCCTGATGCCGTATTTATCAGTGATTATCACATTTGTTGAGTAGGGTTTATAAATTATCACATTTGTTGAGTAGGGTTTTATGTTTAACAAAGTCAAAGGCTTTGCTCATATAAAATAATATGTCTACAAGTGGTATTTTGATCTACTTCGCTGAAACCCGTTTTGTTCCTGTTTAATTATGTTGCGTTTATTTAAAAAATCTAATAATCAGCTGAATAACACTAATATACTTAATTTGCATAAAATAGGAAAAAGAGTAATTGGCCTATAGTTATTACGCTCTTTTCTGACCACTTTTATAAATAGAGCCTTAAATTAAGGAATGTTTTAATTTTTGGGGACAAATTATTGAGAACTGGAGTAATCACGTGGGAATTAACCCTTATAATGCCTATGGAGATAGAATGGTAACCCACAGTATTAGTATTATTTAAGGATGTAATTACCTATCTATATATTATTACGTGAAGCGAAATTTTGAGATCCCTTTTTACGAGAAATGCGCGAACGGAGAATTAAGAAATTTGGCACACTTATTGTAGCAGGTGTGCAGAATGCTAATGTAGTGTAGTGCACCTCTACCTTATTGTTAGTATATAGGTTTAAGCATTGCGACAGTCAAAGAACACAGTTGATTCCATTGAACTCCCATCGCACATTGCATGGCGACTCTGGCAGGATAGAGAGATATGGAAAGAGGGTAGGGAGGCCTTTGCCCTGCAGTGGGACAGGTTAGGCTGCAAATATTATTAATAAGTTAGCCACATTTTCATTGCTACAGTCTCGACGCTGAGTGTACCATAAAAATATGTCTTACTTTACAGTGCACTATATCGATAACAATGTTGTTGTAAGATTATTGCAGACTTATAAAATGTTTGGCAGTTCGTTATTCGCTGCAATAAAAGTAATGGACCTAGCACAAAACCCTTGTGGTACACCCACTAATACTTTGACTGAACTTAGATGATGATTAATAAATCTGTGTCGTTCAATTTGTTGTCTTTTTAGCTCGATATATGAAAATGAGTTATTTAATTTAGGGCATTATTACGAGGACAAGCTTAGGGTATAATAATACTGTGATCATCACAGTCAAAAGCCTTGTTCAAATCTATGCCCAAACATGCGTTTTTTTTCTTTGATTACTTTGTTTTCTATTTCCAATGTAAATGATGTGTTCCGTTAGGCGGTGGCACAACAAACGCGCACGGCGCGTGGCGGCGGGAGCGCTGGCGCAAGGACTGGGTGCGCGGTGGGGCCCGCAGCGACCAGCACGCGCCGCCCGCGCCCGCGCCGCACCTCGCCGCCGCGCTCGCCGCAGAACTCGCCATGACGCTGCTGCACACCATCGAGACCATAGTACAGGTGACGCACACACACACACACACACACACACACACACACTCACCAGCATGCGCCGCCCGCGCCCGCGCCGCACCTCGCCGCCGCGCTCGCCGCAGAACTCGCCATGACGCTGCTGCACACCATCGAGACCATAGTACAGGTGACGCACACACACACACACACACACACACACACACACTCACCAGCATGCGCCGCCCGCGCCCGCGCCGCACCTCGCCGCCGCGCTCGCCGCAGAACTCGCCATGACGCTGCTGCACACCATCGAGACCATAGTACAGGTGACGCACACACACACACACACACACACACACACACACTCACCAGCATGCGCCGCCCGCGCCCGCGCCGCACCTCGCCGCCGCGCTCGCCGCAGAACTCGCCATGACGCTGCTGCACACCATCGAGACCATAGTACAGGTGACGCACACACACACACACACACACACACACACACACTCACCAGCATGCGCCGCCCGCGCCCGCGCCGCACCTCGCCGCCGCGCTCGCCGCAGAACTCGCCATGACGCTGCTGCACACCATCGAGACCATAGTACAGGTGACGCACACACACACACACACACACACACACACACACTCACCAGCACGCGCCGCCCGCGCCCGCGCCGCACCTCGCCGCCGCGCTCGCCGCAGAACTCGCCATGACGCTGCTGCACACCATCGAGACCATAGTACAGGTGACGCACACACACACACACACACACACACACACACACTCACCAGCACGCGCCGCCCGCGCCCGCGCCGCACCTCGCCGCCGCGCTCGCCGCAGAACTCGCCATGACGCTGCTGCACACCATCGAGACCATAGTACAGGTGACGCACATACACACACACACACACACTCACCAGCACGCGCCGCCCGCGCCCGCGCCGCACCTCGCCGCCGCGCTCGCCGCAGAACTCGCCATGACGCTGCTGCACACCATCGAGACCATAGTACAGGTGACGCACACACACACACACACACACACACACACACACTCACCAGCACGCGCCGCCCGCGCCCGCGCCGCACCTCGCCGCCGCGCTCGCCGCAGAACTCGCCATGACGCTGCTGCACACCATCGAGACCATAGTACAGGTGACGCACATACACACACACACACACACACACACCAGCACGCGCCGCCCGCGCCCGCGCCGCACCTCGCCGCCGCGCTCGCCGCAGAACTCGCCATGACGCTGCTGCACACCATCGAGACCATAGTACAGGTGACGCACACACACACACACACACACACACACACACACTCACCAGCATGCGCCGCCCGCGCCCGCGCCGCACCTCGCCGCCGCGCTCGCCGCAGAACTCGCCATGACGCTGCTGCACACCATCGAGACCATAGTACAGGTGACGCACACACACACACACACACACACACACACACACACTCACCAGCACGCGCCGCCCGCGCCCGCGCCGCACCTCGCCGCCGCGCTCGCCGCAGAACTCGCCATGACGCTGCTGCACACCATCGAGACCATAGTACAGGTGACGCACATACACACACACACACACACTCACCAGCACGCGCCGCCCGCGCCCGCGCCGCACCTCGCCGCCGCGCTCGCCGCAGAACTCGCCATGACGCTGCTGCACACCATCGAGACCATAGTACAGGTGACGCACACACACACACACACACACACACACACACACACACTCACCAGCACGCGCCGCCCGCGCCCGCGCCGCACCTCGCCGCCGCGCTCGCCGCAGAACTCGCCATGACGCTGCTGCACACCATCGAGACCATAGTACAGGTGACGCACATACACACACACACACACACACTCACCAGCACGCGCCGCCCGCGCCCGCGCCGCACCTTGCCGCCGCGCTCGCCGCAGAACTCGCCATGACGCTGCTGCACACCATCGAGACCATAGTACAGGTGACGCACACACACACACACACACACACACACACACACACACACACTCACCAGTACGCGCCGCCCGCGCCCGCGCCGCACCTCGCCGCCGCGCTCGCCGCAGAACTCGCCATGACGCTGCTGCACACCATCGAGACCATAGTACAGGTGACGCACATACACACACACACACACTCACCAGCACGCGCCGCCCGCGCCCGCGCCGCACCTCGCCGCCGCGCTCGCCGCAGAACTCGCCATGACGCTGCTGCACACCATCGAGACCATAGTACAGGTGACGCACACACACACACACACACACACACACACACACACACTCACCAGCACGCGCCGCCCGCGCCCGCGCCGCACCTCGCCGCCGCGCTCGCCGCAGAACTCGCCATGACGCTGCTGCACACCATCGAGACCATAGTACAGGTGACGCACATACACACACACACACACACTCACCAGCACGCGCCGCCCGCGCCCGCGCCGCACCTCGCCGCCGCGCTCGCCGCAGAACTCGCCATGACGCTGCTGCACACCATCGAGACCATAGTACAGGTGACGCACATATACACACACACACACATACACTCACCAGCACGCGCCGCCCGCGCCCGCGCCGCACCTCGCCGCCGCGCTCGCCGCCGCGCTCGCCGCAGAACTCGCCATGACGCTGCTGCACACCATCGAGACCATAGTACAGGTGACGCACACACACACACACACACACACACACACACACACACACACACACACACACACACACACCAGCACGCGCCGCCCGCGCCCGCGCCGCACCTCGCCGCCGCGCTCGCCGCAGAACTCGCCATGACGCTGCTGCACACCATCGAGACCATAGTACAGGTGACGCACATATACACACACACACACATACACTCACCAGCACGCGCCGCCCGCGCCCGCGCCGCACCTCGCCGCCGCGCTCGCCGCAGAACTCGCCATGACGCTGCTGCACACCATCGAGACCATAGTACAGGTGACGCACACACACACACACACACACACACACACACACACACACACACACACACACACACACACACACACACACACTCACCAGCACGCGCCGCCCGCGCCCGCGCCGCACCTCGCCGCCGCGCTCGCCGCAGAACTCGCCATGACGCTGCTGCACACCATCGAGACCATAGTACAGGTGACGCACACACACACACACACACACACACACACACACTCACCAGCACGCGCCGCCCGCGCCCGCGCCGCACCTCGCCGCCGCGCTCGCCGCAGAACTCGCCATGACGCTGCTGCACACCATCGAGACCATAGTACAGGTGACGCACATACACACACACACACACACTCACCAGCACGCGCCGCCCGCGCCCGCGCCGCACCTCGCCGCCGCGCTCGCTGCAGAACTCGCCATGACGCTGCTGCACACCATCGAGACCATAGTACAGGTGACGCACATACACACACACACACACACTCACCAGCACGCGCCGCCCGCGCCCGCGCCGCACCTCGCCGCCGCGCTCGCCGCAGAACTCGCCATGACGCTGCTGCACACCATCGAGACCATAGTACAGGTGACGCACACACACACACACACACACACACACACACACACACACACTCACCAGTACGCGCCGCCCGCGCCCGCGCCGCACCTCGCCGCCGCGCTCGCCGCAGAACTCGCCATGACGCTGCTGCACACCATCGAGACCATAGTACAGGTGACGCACACACACACACACACACACACACACACACACACACACACACACTCACCAGCACGCGCCGCCCGCGCCCGCGCCGCACCTCGCCGCCGCGCTCGCCGCAGAACACGCCATGACGCTGCTGCACACCATCGAGACCATAGTACAGGTGACGCACATACACACACACACACACACTCACCAGCACGCGCCGCCCGCGCCCGCGCCGCACCTCGCCGCCGCGCTCGCCGCAGAACTCGCCATGACGCTGCTGCACACCATCGAGACCATAGTACAGGTGACGCACATATACACACACACACACATACACTCACCAGCACGCGCCGCCCGCGCCCGCGCCGCACCTCGCCGCCGCGCTCGCCGCCGCGCTCGCCGCAGAACTCGCCATGACGCTGCTGCACACCATCGAGACCATAGTACAGGTGACGCACACACACACACACACACACACACACACACACACACACACACACACACACACCAGCACGCGCCGCCCGCGCCCGCGCCGCACCTCGCCGCCGCGCTCGCCGCAGAACTCGCCATGACGCTGCTGCACACCATCGAGACCATAGTACAGGTGACGCACATATACACACACACACACACATACACTCACCAGCACGCGCCGCCCGCGCCCGCGCCGCACCTCGCCGCCGCGCTCGCCGCCGCGCTCGCCGCAGAACTCGCCATGACGCTGCTGCACACCATCGAGACCATAGTACAGGTGACGCACACACACACACACACACACACACACACACACACACACACACACACACTCACCAGCACGCGCCGCCCGCGCCCGCGCCGCACCTCGCCGCCGCGCTCGCCGCAGAACTCGCCATGACGCTGCTGCACACCATCGAGACCATAGTACAGGTGACGCACATACACACACACACACACACTCACCAGCACGCGCCGCCCGCGCCCGCGCCGCACCTCGCCGCCGCGCTCGCCGCAGAACTCGCCATGACGCTGCTGCACACCATCGAGACCATAGAACAGGTGACGCACACACACACACACACACACACACACTCACCAGCACGCGCCGCCCGCGCCCGCGCCGCACCTCGCCGCCGCGCTCGCCGCAGAACTCGCCATGACGCTGCTGCACACCATCGAGACCATAGTACAGGTGACGCACATACACACACACACACACACACTCACCAGCACGCGCCGCCCGCGCCCGCGCCGAACCTCGCCGCCGCGCTCGCCGCAGAACTCGCCATGCCGCTGCTGCACACCATCGAGACCATAGTACAGGTGACGCACACACACACACACACACACACACACACACACACACACACACTCACCAGCACGCGCCGCCCGCGCCCGCGCCGCACCTCGCCGCCGCGCTCGCCGCAGAACTCGCCATGACGCTGCTGCACACCATCGAGACCATAGTACAGGTGACGCACACACACACACACACACACACACACACACACTCACCAGCACGCGCCGCCCGCGCCCGCGCCGCACCTCGCCGCCGCGCTCGCCGCAGAACTCGCCATGACGCTGCTGCACACCATCGAGACCATAGTACAGGTGACGCACACACACACACACACACACACACACACACACAACACACACACACACACACACACACACACACACACTCACCAGCACGCGCCGCCCGCGCCCGCGCCGCACCTCGCCGCCGCGCTCGCCGCAGAACTCGCCATGACGCTGCTGCACACCATCGAGACCATAGTACAGGTGACGCACATACACACACACACACACACTCACCAGCACGCGCCGCCCGCGCCCGCGCCGCACCTCGCCGCCGCGCTCGCCGCAGAACTCGCCATGACGCTGCTGCACACCATCGAGACCATAGTACAGGTGACGCACACACACACACACACACACACACACACACACACACACTCACCAGCACGCGCCGGCCGCGCCCGCGCCGCACCTCGCCGCCGCGCTCGCCGCAGAACTCGCCATGACGCTGCTGCACACCATCGAGACCATAGTACAGGTGACGCACATACACACACACACACACACACTCACCAGCACGCGCCGCCCGCGCCCGCGCCGCACCTCGCCGCCGCGCTCGCCGCAGAACTCGCCATGACGCTGCTGCACACCATCGAGACCATAGTACAGGTGACGCACACACACACACACACACACACACACACACACACACACACACACACACACACTCACCAGTACGCGCCGCCCGCGCCCGCGCCGCACCTCGCCGCCGCGCTCGCCGCAGAACTCGCCATGACGCTGCTGCACACCATCGAGACCATAGTACAGGTGACGCACATACACACACACACACTCACCAGCACGCGCCGCCCGCGCCCGCGCCGCACCTCGCCGCCGCGCTCGCCGCAGAACTCGCCATGACGCTGCTGCACACCATCGAGACCATAGTACAGGTGACGCACACACACACACACACACACACACACACACACACACACACACTCACCAGCACGCGCCCGCGCCGCACCTCGCCGCCGCGCTCGCCGAAGAACTCGCCATGACGCTGCTGCACACCATCGAGACCATAGTACAGGTGACGCACATACACACACACACACACACTCACCAGCACGCGCCGCCCGCGCCCGCGCCGCACCTCGCCGCCGCGCTCGCCGCAGAACTCGCCATGACGCTGCTGCACACCATCGAGACCATAGTACAGGTGACGCACATATACACACACACACACATACACTCACCAGCACGCGCCGCCCGCGCCCGCGCCGCACCTCGCCGCCGCGCTCGCCGCCGCGCTCGCCGCAGAACTCGCCATGACGCTGCTGCACACCATCGAGACCATAGTACAGGTGACGCACACACACACACACACACACACACACACACACACACACACACACACACACACACACACCAGCACGCGCCACCCGCGCCCGCGCCGCACCTCGCCGCCGCGCTCGCCGCAGAACTCGCCATGACGCTGCTGCACACCATCGAGACCATAGTACAGGTGACGCACATATACACACACACACACATACACTCACCAGCACGCGCCGCCCGCGCCCGCGCCGCACCTCGCCGCCGCGCTCGCCGCCGCGCTCGCCGCAGAACTCGCCATGACGCTGCTGCACACCATCGAGACCATAGTACAGGTGACGCACACACACACACACACACACACACACACACACACACACACACACACACACACTCACCAGCACGCGCCGCCCGCGCCCGCGCCGCACCTCGCCGCCGCGCTCGCCGCAGAACTCGCCATGACGCTGCTGCACACCATCGAGACCATAGTACAGGTGACGCACACGCACACACACACACACACACACACACTCACCAGCACGCGCCGCACCTCGCCGCCGCGCTCGCCGCAGAACTCGCCATGACGCTGCTGCACACCATCGAGACCATAGTACAGGTGACGCACACACACACACACACACACACACTCACCAGCACGCGCCGCCCGCGCCCGCGCCGCACCTCGCCGCCGCGCTCGCCGCAGAACTCGCCATGACGCTGCTGCACACCATCGAGACCATAGTACAGGTGACGCACATACACACACACACACACACTCACCAGCACGCGCCGCCCGCGCCCGCGCCGCACCTCGCCGCCGCGCTCGCCGCAGAACTCGCCATGACGCTGCTGCACACCATCGAGACCATAGTACAGGTGACGCACACACACACACACACACACACACACACACACACACACACACTCACCAGCACGCGCCGCCCGCGCCCGCGCCGCACCTCGCCGCCGCGCTCGCCGCAGAACTCGCCATGACGCTGCTGCACACCATCGAGACCATAGTACAGGTGACGCACACACACACACACACACACACACACACACACACACACACTCACCAGCACGCGCCGCCCGCGCCCGCGCCGCACCTCGCCGCCGCGCTCGCCGCAGAACTCGCCATGACGCTGCTGCACACCATCGAGACCATAGTACAGGTGACGCACACACACACACACAAACACACACACACACACACACACACTCACCAGCACGCGCCGCCCGCGCCCGCGCCGCACCTCGCCGCCGCGCTCGCCGCAGAACTCGCCATGACGCTGCTGCACACCATCGAGACCATAGTACAGGTGACGCACACACACACACACACACACACACACACACACACACACACACACACACACTCACCAGCACGCGCCGCCCGCGCCCGCGCCGCACCTCGCCGCCGCGCTCGCCGCAGAACTCGCCATGACGCTGCTGCACACCATCGAGACCATAGTACAGGTGACGCACACACACACACACACACACTCACCAGCACGCGCCGCCCGCGCCGCACCTCGCCGCCGCGCTCGCCGCAGAACTCGCCATGACGCTTCTGCACACCATCGAGACCATAGTACAGGTGACGCACATACACACACACACACACACTCACCAGCACGCGCCGCCCGCGCCCGCGCCGCACCTCGCCGCCGCGCTCGCCGCAGAACTCGCCATGACGCTGCTGCACACCATCGAGACCATAGTACAGGTGACGCACACACACACACACACACACACACACACACACACACACTCACCAGTACGCGCCGCCCGCGCCCGCGCCGCACCTCGCCGCCGCGCTCGCCGCAGAACTCGCCATGACGCTGCTGCACACCATCGAGACCATAGTACAGGTGACGCACACACACACACACACACACACACACACTCACCAGCACGCGCCGCCCGCGCCCGCGCCGCACCTCGCCGCCGCGCTCGCCGCAGAACACGCCATGACGCTGCTGCACACCATCGAGACCATAGTACAGGTGACGCACATACACACACACACACACACACTCACCAGCACGCGCCGCCCGCGCCCGCGCCGCACCTCGCCGCCGCGCTCGCCGCAGAACTCGCCATGACGCTGCTGCACACCATCGAGACCATAGTACAGGTGACGCACATATACACACACACACACATACACTCACCAGCACGCGCCGCCCGCGCCCGCGCCGCACCTCGCCGCCGCGCTCGCCGCCGCGCTCGCCGCAGAACTCGCCATGACGCTGCTGCACACCATCGAGACCATAGTACAGGTGACGCACACACACACACACACACACACACACACACACACACACACACACACACACACACCAGCACGCGCCGCCCGCGCCCGCGCCGCACCTCGCCGCCGCGCTCGCCGCAGAACTCGCCATGACGCTGCTGCACACCATCGAGACCATAGTACAGGTGACGCACATATACACACACACATACACTCACCAGCACGCGCCGCCCGCGCCCGCGCCGCACCTCGCCGCCGCGCTCGCCGCCGCGCTCGCCGCAGAACTCGCCATGACGCTGCTGCACACCATCGAGACCATAGTACAGGTGACGCACACACACACACACACACACACACACACACACACACACACACACACACACACACTCACCAGCACGCGCCGCCCGCGCCCGCGCCGCACCTCGCCGCCGCGCTCGCCGCAGAACTCGCCATGACGCTGCTGCACACCATCGAGACCATAGTACAGGTGACGCACATACACACACACACACACACTCACCAGCACGCGCCGCCCGCGCCCGCGCCGCACCTCGCCGCCGCGCTCGCCGCAGAACTCGCCATGACGCTGCTGCACACCATCGAGACCATAGTACAGGTGACGCACACACACACACACACACACACTCACCAGCACGCGCCGCCCGCGCCCGCGCCGCACCTCGCCGCCGCGCTCGCCGCAGAACTCGCCATGACGCTGCTGCACACCATCGAGACCATAGTACAGGTGACGCACATACACACACACACACACACACTCACCAGCACGCGCCGCCCGCGCCCGCGCCGCACCTCGCCGCCGCGCTCGCCGCAGAACTCGCCATGCCGCTGCTGCACACCATCGAGACCATAGTACAGGTGACGCACACACACACACACACACACACACACACACACACACACTCACCAGCACGCGCCGCCCGCGCCCGCGCCGCACCTCGCCGCCGCGCTCGCCGCAGAACTCGCCATGACGCTGCTGCACACCATCGAGACCATAGTACAGGTGACGCACACACACACACACACACACACACACACACACACACACTCACCAGCACGCGCCGCCCGCGCCCGCGCCGCACCTCGCCGCCGCGCTCGCCGCAGAACTCGCCATGACGCTGCTGCACACCATCGAGACCATAGTACAGGTGACGCACACACACACACACACACACACACACACACACACACACTCACCAGCACGCGCCGCCCGCGCCCGCGCCGCACCTCGCCGCCGCGCTCGCCGCAGAACTCGCCATGACGCTGCTGCACACCATCGAGACCATAGTACAGGTGACGCACACACACACACACACACACACATACACTCACCAGCACGCGCCGCCCGCGCCCGCGCCGCACCTCGCCGCCGCGCTCGCCGCAGAACTCGCCATGACGCTGCTGCACACCATCGAGACCATAGTACAGGTGACGCACACACACACACACACACACACACACACACACACACACACACACTCACCAGCACGCGCCGCCCGCGCCCGCGCCGCACCTCGCCGCCGCGCTCGCCGCAGAACTCGCCATGACGCTGCTGCACACCATCGAGACCATAGTACAGGTGACGCACACACACACACACACACACACACACACACACACACTCACCAGCACGCGCCGCCCGCGCCCGTGCCGCACTTCGCCGCTGCGCTCGCCGCAGAACTCGCCATGACGCTGCTGCACACCATCGAGACCATAGTACAGGTGACGCACATACACACACACACACACACTCACCAGCACGCGCCGCCCGCGCCCGCGCCGCACCTCGCCGCCGCGCTCGCCGCAGAACTCGCCATGACGCTGCTGCACACCATCGAGACCATAGTACAGGTGACGCACACACACACACACACACACACACACACACACACACACACACTCACCAGTACGCGCCGCCCGCGCCCGCGCCGCACCTCGCCGCCGCGCTCGCCGCAGAACTCGCCATGACGCTGCTGCACACCATCGAGACCATAGTACAGATGACGCACATACACACACACACACTCACCAGCACGCGCCGCCCGCGCCGCACCTCGCCGCCGCGCTCGCCGCAGAACTCGCCATGACGCTGCTGCACACCATCGAGACCATAGTACAGGTGACGCACACACACACACACACACACACACACACACACACACACACACTCACCAGCACGCGCCGCCCGCGCCCGCGCCGCACCTCGCCGCCGCGCTCGCCGCAGAACTCGCCATGACGCTGCTGCACACCATCGAGACCATAGTACAGGTGACGCACATACACACACACACACACACTCACCAGCACGCGCCGCCCGCGCCCGCGCCGCACCTCGCCGCCGCGCTCGCCGCAGAACTCGCCCTGACGCTGCTGCACACCATCGAGACCATAGTACAGGTGACGCACATATACACACACACACACATACACTCACCAGCACGCGCCGCCCGCGCCCGCGCCGCACCTCGCCGCCGCGCTCGCCGCCGCGCTCGCCGCAGAACTCGCCATGACGCTGCTGCACACCATCGAGACCATAGTACAGGTGACGCACACACACACACACACACACACACACTCACCAGCACGCGCCGCCCGCGCCCGCGCCGCACCTCGCCGCCGCGCTCGCCGCAGAACTCGCCATGACGCTGCTGCACACCATCGAGACCATAGTACAGGTGACGCACACACACACACACACACACACACACACACACACACACACACTCACCAGCACGCGGCGCCCGCGCCGCACCTCGCCGCCGCGCTCGCCGCAGAACTCGCCATGACGCTGCTGCACACCATCGAGACCATAGTACAGGTGACGCACATACACACACACACACACACACTCACCAGCACGCGCCGCCCGCGCCCGCGCCGCACCTCGCCGCCGCGCTCGCCGCAGAACTCGCCATGACGCTGCTGCACACCATCGAGACCATAGTACAGGTGACGCACACACACACACACACACACACACACACACACACACACACACACTCACCAGTACGCGCCGCACCTCGCCGCCGCGCTCGCCGCAGAACTCGCCATGACGCTGCTGCACACCATCGAGACCATAGTACAGGTGACGCACATACACACACACACACACACTCACCAGCACGCTCCGCCCGCGCCCGCGCCGCACCTCGCCGCCGCGCTCGCCGCAGAACTCGCCATGACGCTGCTGCACACCATCGAGACCATAGTACAGGTGACGCACACACACACACACACACACACACACACACACACACACACACTCACCAGCACGTGCCGCCCGCGCCCGCGCCGCACCTCGCCGCCGCGCTCGCCGCAGAACTCGCCATGACGCTGCTGCACACCATGGAGACCATAGTACAGGTGACGCACATACACACACACACACACACTCACCAGCACGCGCCGCACCTCGCCGTCGCGCTCGCCGCAGAACTCGCCATGACGCTGCTGCACACCATCGAGACCATAGTACAGGTGACGCACATACACACACACACACACACTCACCAGCACGCGCCGCCCGCGCCCGCGCCGCACCTCGCCGCCGCGCTCGCCGCAGAACTCGCCATGACGCTGCTGCACACCATCGAGACCATAGTACAGGTGACGCACATATACACACACACACACATACACTCACCAGCACGCGCCGCCCGCGCCCGCGCCGCACCTCGCCGCCGCGCTCGCCGCAGAACTCGCCATGACGCTGCTGCACACCATCGAGACACACACACACACACACACACACACACACACACACACACTCACCAGCACGCGCCGCCGCGCTCGCCGCAGAACTCGCCATGACGCTGCTGCACACCATCGAGACCATAGTACAGGTGACGCACACACACACACACACACACACACACTCACCAGCACGCGCCGCCCGCGCCCGCGCCGCACCTCGCCGCCGCGCTCGCCGCAGAACTCGCCATGACGCTGCTGCACACCATCGAGACCATAGTACAGGTGACGCACATACACACACACACACACACTCACCAGCACGCGCCGCCCGCGCCCGCGCCGCACCTCGCCGCCGCGCTCGCCGCAGAACTCGCCATGACGCTGCTGCACACCATCGAGACCATAGTACAGGTGACGCACATATACACACACACACACATACACACACCAGCACGCGCCGCCCGCGCCCGCGCCGCACCTCGCCGCCGCGCTCGCCGCCGCGCTCGCCGCAGAACTCGCCATGACGCTGCTGCACACCATCGAGACCATAGTACAGGTGACGCACACACACACACACACACACACACACACACACACACACACACACACACACACACACACACACACTCACCAGCACGCGCCGCCCGCGCCCGCGCCGCACCTCGCCGCCGCGCTCGCCGCAGAACTCGCCATGACGCTGCTGCACACCATCGAGACCATAGTACAGGTGACGCACACGCACACACACACACACACACACACACACACTCACCAGCACGCGCCGCCCGCGCCCGCGCCGCACCTCGCCGCCGCGCTCGCCGCAGAACTCGCCATGACGCTGCTGCACACCATCGAGACCATAGTACAGGTGACGCACACACACACACACACACTCACCAGCACGCGCCGCCCGCGCCCGCGCCGCACCTCGCCGCCGCGCTCGCCGCAGAACTCGCCATGACGCTGCTGCACACCATCGAGACCATAGTACAGGTGACGCACATACACACACACACACACACTCACCAGCACGCGCCGCCCGCGCCCGCGCCGCACCTCGCCGCCGCGCTCGCCGCAGAACTCGCCATGACGCTGCTGCACACCATCGAGACCATAGTACAGGTGACGCACACACACACACACACACACACACACACACACACACACACACACACACACACTCACCAGCACGCGCCGCCCGCGCCCGCGCCGCACCTCGCCGCCGCGCTCGCCGCAGAACTCGCCATGACGCTGCTGCACACCATCGAGACCATAGTACAGGTGACGCACACACACACACACACACACACACACACACACACACACACACACACACTCACCAGCACGCGCCGCCCGCGCCCGCGCCGCACCTCGCCGCCGCGCTCGCCGCAGAACTCGCCATGACGCTGCTGCACACCATCGAGACCATAGTACAGGTGACGCACACACACACACACACACACACACACACACACACACACACTCACCAGCACGCGCCGCCCGCGCCCGCGCCGCACCTCGCCGCCGCGCTCGCCGCAGAACTCGCCATGACGCTGCTGCACACCATCGAGACCATAGTACAGGTGACGCACACACACACACACACACACACACACACACACACACACACACACACACACACACACTCACCAGCACGCGCCGCCCGCGCCCGCGCCGCACCTCGCCGCCGCGCTCGCCGCAGAACTCGCCATGACGCTGCTGCACACCATCGAGACCATAGTACAGGTGACGCACACACACACACACACACACACACACACACACACACTCACCAGCACGCGCCGCCCGCGCCCGCGCCGCACCTCGCCGCCGCGCTCGCCGCAGAACTCGCCATGACGCTTCTGCACACCATCGAGACCATAGTACAGGTGACGCACATACACACACACACACACACTCACCAGCACGCGCAGCCCGCGCCCGCGCCGCACCTCGCCGCCGCGCTCGCCGCAGAACTCGCCATGACGCTGCTGCACACCATCGAGACCATAGTACAGGTGACGCACACACACACACACACACACACACACACACACACACACTCACCAGTACGCGCCGCCCGCGCCCGCGCCGCACCTCGCCGCCGCGCTCGCCGCAGAACTCGCCATGACGCTGCTGCACACCATCGAGACCATAGTACAGGTGACGCACACACACACACACACACACACACACACACACACACACTCACCAGCACGCGCCGCCCGCGCCCGCGCCGCACCTCGCCGCCGCGCTCGCCGCAGAACTCGCCATGACGCTTCTGCACACCATCGAGACCATAGTACAGGTGACGCACATACACACACACACACACACTCACCAGCACGCGCCGCCCGCGCCCGCGCCGCACCTCGCCGCCGCGCTCGCCGCAGAACTCGCCATGACGCTGCTGCACACCATCGAGACCATAGTACAGGTGACGCACACACACACACACACACACACACACACACACACACTCACCAGTACGCGCCGCCCGCGCCCGCGCCGCACCTCGCCGCCGCGCTCGCCGCAGAACTCGCCATGACGCTGCTGCACACCATCGAGACCATAGTACAGGTGACGCACACACACACACACACACACACACACACACACACACACACTCACCAGCACGCGCCGCCCGCGCCCGCGCCGCACCTCGCCGCCGCGCTCGCCGCAGAACTCGCCATGACGCTGCTGCACACCATCGAGACCATAGTACAGGTGACGCACATACACACACACACACACACTCACCAGCACGCGCCGCCCGCGCCCGCGCCGCACCTCGCCGCCGCGCTCGCCGCAGAACTCGCCCTGACGCTGCTGCACACCATCGAGACCATAGTACAGGTGACGCACATATACACACACACACACATACACTCACCAGCACGCGCCGCCCGCGCCCGCGCCGCACCTCGCCGCCGCGCTCGCCGCCGCGCTCGCCGCAGAACTCGCCATGACGCTGCTGCACACCATCGAGACCATAGTACAGGTGACGCACACACACACACACACACACACACACACACACACACACACACACACACACACACTCACCAGCACGCGCCGCCCGCGCCCGCGCCGCACCTCGCCGCCGCGCTCGCCGCAGAACTCGCCATGACGCTGCTGCACACCATCGAGACCATAGTACAGGTGACGCACACACACACACACACACACACACACACACACACACACACACACACACACACACACACACACTCACCAGCACGCGGCGCCCGCGCCGCACCTCGCCGCCGCGCTCGCCGCAGAACTCGCCATGACGCTGCTGCACACCATCGAGACCATAGTACAGGTGACGCACATACACACACACACACACACACTCACCAGCACGCGCCGCCCGCGCCCGCGCCGCACCTCGCCGCCGCGCTCGCCGCAGAACTCGCCATGACGCTGCTGCACACCATCGAGACCATAGTACAGGTGACGCACACACACACACACACACACACACACACACACACACACACACACTCACCAGTACGCGCCGCACCTCGCCGCCGCGCTCGCCGCAGAACTCGCCATGACGCTGCTGCACACCATCGAGACCATAGTACAGGTGACGCACATACACACACACACACACACTCACCAGCACGCGCCGCCCGCGCCCGCGCCGCACCTCGCCGCCGCGCTCGCCGCAGAACTCGCCATGACGCTGCTGCACACCATCGAGACCATAGTACAGGTGACGCACACACACACACACACACACACACACACACACACACACACACACACACACACACACACTCACCAGCACGTGCCGCCCGCGCCCGCGCCGCACCTCGCCGCCGCGCTCGCCGCAGAACTCGCCATGACGCTGCTGCACACCATCGAGACCATAGTACAGGTGACGCACATACACACACACACACACACTCACCAGCACGCGCCGCACCTCGCCGTCGCGCTCGCCGCAGAACTCGCCATGACGCTGCTGCACACCATCGAGACCATAGTACAGGTGACGCACATACACACACACACACACACTCACCAGCACGCGCCGCCCGCGCCCGCGCCGCACCTCGCCGCCGCGCTCGCCGCAGAACTCGCCATGACGCTGCTGCACACCATCGAGACCATAGTACAGGTGACGCACATATACACACACACACACATACACTCACCAGCACGCGCCGCCCGCGCCCGCGCCGCACCTCGCCGCCGCGCTCGCCGCCGCGCTCGCCGCAGAACTCGCCATGACGCTGCTGCACACCATCGAGACACACACACACACACACACACACACACACACACACACACACACACTCACCAGCACGCGCCGCCGCGCTCGCCGCAGAACTCGCCATGACGCTGCTGCACACCATCGAGACCATAGTACAGGTGACGCACACACACACACACACACACACACACTCACCAGCACGCGCCGCCCGCGCCCGCGCCGCACCTCGCCGCCGCGCTCGCCGCAGAACTCGCCATGACGCTGCTGCACACCATCGAGACCATAGTACAGGTGACGCACATACACACACACACACACACTCACCAGCACGCGCCGCCCGCGCCCGCGCCGCACCTCGCCGCCGCGCTCGCCGCAGAACTCGCCATGACGCTGCTGCACACCATCGAGACCATAGTACAGGTGACGCACATATACACACACACACACATACACACACCAGCACGCGCCGCCCGCGCCCGCGCCGCACCTCGCCGCCGCGCTCGCCGCCGCGCTCGCCGCAGAACTCGCCATGACGCTGCTGCACACCATCGAGACCATAGTACAGGTGACGCACACACACACACACACACACACACACACACACACACACACACACACACACACACACACTCACCAGCACGCGCCGCCCGCGCCCGCGCCGCACCTCGCCGCCGCGCTCGCCGCAGAACTCGCCATGACGCTGCTGCACACCATCGAGACCATAGTACAGGTGACGCACACGCACACACACACACACACACACACACACACTCACCAGCACGCGCCGCCCGCGCCCGCGCCGCACCTCGCCGCCGCGCTCGCCGCAGAACTCGCCATGACGCTGCTGCACACCATCGAGACCATAGTACAGGTGACGCACACACACACACACACACTCACCAGCACGCGCCGCCCGCGCCCGCGCCGCACCTCGCCGCCGCGCTCGCCGCAGAACTCGCCATGACGCTGCTGCACACCATCGAGACCATAGTACAGGTGACGCACATACACACACACACACACACTCACCAGCACGCGCCGCCCGCGCCCGCGCCGCACCTCGCCGCCGCGCTCGCCGCAGAACTCGCCATGACGCTGCTGCACACCATCGAGACCATAGTACAGGTGACGCACACACACACACACACACACACACACACACACACACACACACACACACACTCACCAGCACGCGCCGCCCGCGCCCGCGCCGCACCTCGCCGCCGCGCTCGCCGCAGAACTCGCCATGACGCTGCTGCACACCATCGAGACCATAGTACAGGTGACGCACACACACACACACACACACACACAAACACACACACACACACACACACACTCACCAGCACGCGCCGCCCGCGCCCGCGCCGCACCTCGCCGCCGCGCTCGCCGCAGAACTCGCCATGACGCTGCTGCACACCATCGAGACCATTGTACAGGTGACGCACACACACACACACACACACACACACACACACACACACACACACTCACCAGCACGCGCCGCCCGCGCCCGCGCCGCACCTCGCCGCCGCGCTCGCCGCAGAACTCGCCATGACGCTGCTGCACACCATCGAGACCATAGTACAGGTGACGCACACACACACACACACACACACACACACACACACACACACACACACACACACACTCACCAGCACGCGCCGCCCGCGCCCGCGCCGCACCTCGCCGCCGCGCTCGCCGCAGAACTCGCCATGACGCTGCTGCACACCATCGAGACCATAGTACAGGTGACGCACACACACACACACACACACACACACACACACACACACTCACCAGCACGCGCCGCCCGCGCCCGCGCCGCACCTCGCCGCCGCGCTCGCCGCAGAACTCGCCATGACGCTTCTGCACACCATCGAGACCATAGTACAGGTGACGCACATACACACACACACACACACTCACCAGCACGCGCAGCCCGCGCCCGCGCCGCACCTCGCCGCCGCGCTCGCCGCAGAACTCGCCATGACGCTGCTGCACACCATCGAGACCATAGTACAGGTGACGCACACACACACACACACACACACACACACACACACACTCACCAGTACGCGCCGCCCGCGCCCGCGCCGCACCTCGCCGCCGCGCTCGCCGCAGAACTCGCCATGACGCTGCTGCACACCATCGAGACCATAGTACAGGTGACGCACACACACACACACACACACACACACACACACACACACTCACCAGCACGCGCCGCCCGCGCCCGCGCCGCACCTCGCCGCCGCGCTCGCCGCAGAACTCGCCATGACGCTTCTGCACACCATCGAGACCATAGTACAGGTGACGCACATACACACACACACACACACTCACCAGCACGCGCCGCCCGCGCCCGCGCCGCACCTCGCCGCCGCGCTCGCCGCAGAACTCGCCATGACGCTGCTGCACACCATCGAGACCATAGTACAGGTGACGCACACACACACACACACACACACACACACACACACACTCACCAGTACGCGCCGCCCGCGCCCGCGCCGCACCTCGCCGCCGCGCTCGCTGCAGAACTCGCCATGACGCTGCTGCACACCATCGAGACCATAGTACAGGTGACGCACACACACACACACACACACACACACACACACACACTCACCAGCACGCGCCGCCCGCGCCCGCGCCGCACCTCGCCGCCGCGCTCGCCGCAGAACACGCCATGACGCTGCTGCACACCATCGAGACCATAGTACAGGTGACGCACATACACACACACACACACACTCACCAGCACGCGCCGCCCGCGCCCGCGCCGCACCTCGCCGCCGCGCTCGCCGCAGAACTCGCCATGACGCTGCTGCACACCATCGAGACCATAGTACAGGTGACGCACATATACACACACACACACATACACTCACCAGCACGCGCCGCCCGCGCCCGCGCCGCACCTCGCCGCCGCGCTCGCCGCCGCGCTCGCCGCAGAACTCGCCATGACGCTGCTGCACACCATCGAGACCATAGTACAGGTGACGCACACACACACACACACACACACACACACACACACACACACCAGCACGCGCCGCCCGCGCCCGCGCCGCACCTCGCCGCCGCGCTCGCCGCAGAACTCGCCATGACGCTGCTGCACACCATCGAGACCATAGTACAGGTGACGCACATATACACACACACACACACATACACTCACCAGCACGCGCCGCCCGCGCCCGCGCCGCACCTCGCCGCCGCGCTCGCCGCCGCGCTCGCCGCAGAACTCGCCATGACGCTGCTGCACACCATCGAGACCATAGTACAGGTGACGCACACACACACACACACACACACACACACTCACCAGCACGCGCCGCCCGCGCCCGCGCCGCACCTCGCCGCCGCGCTCGCCGCAGAACTCGCCATGACGCTGCTGCACACCATCGAGACCATAGTACAGGTGACGCACACACACACACACACACACACACACACACACACACACACACTCACCAGCACGCGCCGCCCGCGCCCGCGCCGCACCTCGCCGCCGCGCTCGCCGCAGAACTCGCCATGACGCTGCTGCACACCATCGAGACCATAGTACAGGTGACGCACACACACACACACACACACACACACACACACACACTCACCAGCACGCGCCGCCCGCGCCCGTGCCGCACTTCGCCGCTGCGCTCGCCGCAGAACTCGCCATGACGCTGCTGCACACCATCGAGACCATAGTACAGGTGACGCACATACACACACACACACACACTCACCAGCACGCGCCGCCCGCGCCCGCGCCTCACCTCGCCGCCGCGCTCGCCGCAGAACTCGCCATGACGCTGCTGCACACCATCGAGACCATAGTACAGGTGACGCACACACACACACACACACACACACACACACACACACACACACACACTCACCAGTACGCGCCGCCCGCGCCCGCGCCGCACCTCGCCGCCGCGCTCGCCGCAGAACTCGCCATGACGCTGCTGCACACCATCGAGACCATAGTACAGATGACGCACATACACACACACACACTCACCAGCACGCGCCGCCCGCGCCCGCGCCGCACCTCGCCGCCGCGCTCGCCGCAGAACTCGCCATGACGCTGCTGCACACCATCGAGACCATAGTACAGGTGACGCACACACACACACACACACACACACACACACACACACACACACTCACCAGCACGCGCCGCCCGCGCCCGCGCCGCACCTCGCCGCCGCGCTCGCCGCAGAACTCGCCATGACGCTGCTGCACACCATCGAGACCATAGTACAGGTGACGCACATACACACACACACACACACTCACCAGCACGCGCCGCCCGCGCCCGCGCCGCACCTCGCCGCCGCGCTCGCCGCAGAACTCGCCCTGACGCTGCTGCACACCATCGAGACCATAGTACAGGTGACGCACATATACACACACACACACATACACTCACCAGCACGCGCCGCCCGCGCCCGCGCCGCACCTCGCCGCCGCGCTCGCCGCCGCGCTCGCCGCAGAACTCGCCATGACGCTGCTGCACACCATCGAGACCATAGTACAGGTGACGCACACACACACACACACACACACACACACACACACACACACACACACACACACACTCACCAGCACGCGCCGCCCGCGCCCGCGCCGCACCTCGCCGCCGCGCTCGCCGCAGAACTCGCCATGACGCTGCTGCACACCATCGAGACCATAGTACAGGTGACGCACACACACACACACACACACACACACACACACACACACACACACACACACACACACACACACACTCACCAGCACGCGGCGCCCGCGCCGCACCTCGCCGCCGCGCTCGCCGCAGAACTCGCCATGACGCTGCTGCACACCATCGAGACCATAGTACAGGTGACGCACATACACACACACACACACACACTCACCAGCACGCGCCGCCCGCGCCCGCGCCGCACCTCGCCGCCGCGCTCGCCGCAGAACTCGCCATGACGCTGCTGCACACCATCGAGACCATAGTACAGGTGACGCACACACACACACACACACACACACACACACACACACACACACACACACTCACCAGTACGCGCCGCACCTCGCCGCCGCGCTCGCCGCAGAACTCGCCATGACGCTGCTGCACACCATCGAGACCATAGTACAGGTGACGCACATACACACACACACACACACTCACCAGCACGCGCCGCCCGCGCCCGCGCCGCACCTCGCCGCCGCGCTCGCCGCAGAACTCGCCATGACGCTGCTGCACACCATCGAGACCATAGTACAGGTGACGCACACACACACACACACACACACACACACACACACACACACACACTCACCAGCACGTGCCGCCCGCGCCGCACCTCGCCGCCGCGCTCGCCGCAGAACTCGCCATGACGCTGCTGCACACCATCGAGACCATAGTACAGGTGACGCACATACACACACACACACACACTCACCAGCACGCGCCGCACCTCGCCGTCGCGCTCGCCGCAGAACTCGCCATGACGCTGCTGCACACCATCGAGACCATAGTACAGGTGACGCACATACACACACACACACACACTCACCAGCACGCGCCGCCCGCGCCCGCGCCGCACCTCGCCGCCGCGCTCGCCGCAAAACTCGCCATGACGCTGCTGCACACCATCGAGACCATAGTACAGGTGACGCACATATACACACACACACACATACACTCACCAGCACGCGCCGCCCGCGCCCGCGCCGCACCTCGCCGCCGCGCTCGCCGCCGCGCTCGCCGCAGAATTCGCCATGACGCTGCTGCACACCATCGAGACCATAGTACAGGTGACGCACGCACACACACACACACACACACACACACACACACACACACACACACACACACACACACACACACTCACCAGCACGCGCCGCCGCGCTCGCCGCAGAACTCGCCATGACGCTGCTGCACACCATCGAGACCATAGTACAGGTGACGCACACACACACACACACACACACACACTCACCAGCACGCGCCGCCCGCGCCCGCGCCGCACCTCGCCGCCGCGCTCGCCGCAGAACTCGCCATGACGCTGCTGCACACCATCGAGACCATAGTACAGGTGACGCACATACACACACACACACACACTCACCAGCACGCGCCGCCCGCGCCCGCGCCGCACCTTGCCGCCGCGCTCGCCGCAGAACTCGCCATGACGCTGCTGCACACCATCGAGACCATAGTACAGGTGACGCACACACACACACACACACACACACACACACTCACCAGCACGCGCCGCCCGCGCCCGCGCCGCACCTCGCCGCCGCGCTCGCCGCAGAACTCGCCATGACGCTGCTGCACACCATCGAGACCATAGTACAGGTGACGCACATACACACACACACACACACTCACCAGCACGCGCCGCCCGCGCCCGCGCCGCACCTCGCCGCCGCGCTCGCCGCAGAACTCGCCATGACGCTGCTGCACACCATCGAGACCATAGTACAGGTGACGCACACACACACACACACACACACACACACACACACACACACACTCACCAGTACGCGCCGCCCGCGCCCGCGCCGCACCTCGCCGCCGCGCTCGCCGCAGAACTCGCCATGACGCTGCTGCACACCATCGAGACCATAGTACAGGTGACGCACATACACACACACACACACTCACCAGCACGCGCCGCCCGCGCCCGCGCCGCACCTCGCCGCCGCGCTCGCCGCAGAACTCGCCATGACGCTGCTGCACACCATCGAGACCATAGTACAGGTGACGCACACACACACACACACACACACACACACACACACACACACACACACACACACACACACACACACACACACACACACTCACCAGCACGCGCCGCCCGCGCCCGCGCCGCACCTCGCCGCCGCGCTCGCCGCAGAACTCGCCATGACGCTGCTGCACACCATCGAGACCATAGTACAGGTGACGCACATACACACACACACACACACTCACCAGCACGCGCCGCCCGCGCCCGCGCCGCACCTCGCCGCCGCGCTCGCCGCAGAACTCGCCATGACGCTGCTGCACACCATCGAGACCATAGTACGGGTGACGCACATATACACACACACACACATACACTCACCAGCACGCGCCGCCCGCGCCCGCGCCGCACCTCGCCGCCGCGCTCGCCGCCGCGCTCGCCACAGAACTCGCCATGACGCTGCTGCACACCATCGAGACCATAGTACAGGTGACGCACACACACACACACACACACACACACACACACACACACACACACACACACACACACACACACACACACACACACACCAGCACGCGCTGCCCGCGCCCGCGCCGCACCTCGCCGCCGCGCTCGCCGCAGAACTCGCCATGACGCTGCTGCACACCATCGAGACCATAGTACAGGTGACGCACACACACACACACACACACACACACACACACACACACACACTCACCAGCACGCGCCGCCCGCGCCCGCGCCGCACCTCGCCGCCGCGCTTGCCGCAGAACTCGCCATGACGCTGCTGCACACCATCGAGACCATAGTACAGGTGACGCACATACACACACACACACACACTCACCAGCACGCGCCGCCCGCGCCCGCGCCGCACCTCGCCGCCGCGCTCGCCGCAGAACTCGCCATGACGCTGCTGCACACCATCGAGACCATAGTACAGGTGACGCACACACACACACACACACACACACACACACACACACACACACACACACACACACACTCACCAGTACGCGCCGCACCTCGCCGCCGCGCTCGCCGCAGAACTCGCCATGACGCTGCTGCACACCATCGAGACCATAGTACAGGTGACGCACATACACACACACACACACACTCACCAGCACGCGCCGCCCGCGCCCGCGCCGCACCTCGCCGCCGCGCTCGCCGCAGAACTCGCCATGACGCTGCTGCACACCATCGAGACCATAGTACAGGTGACGCACACACACACACACACACACACACACACACACACTCACCAGCACGCGCCGCCCGCGCCCGCGCCGCACCTCGCCGCCGCGCTCGCCGCAGAACTCGCCATGACGCTGCTGCACACCATCGAGACCATAGTACAGGTGACGCACATACACACACACACACACACTCACCAGCACGCGCCGCACCTCGCCGCCGCGCTCGCCGCAGAACTCGCCATGACGCTGCTGCACACCATCGAGACCATAGTACAGGTGACGCACACACACACACACCCACACACACACACACACACACACACACTCACCAGCACGCGCCGCCCGCGCCCGCGCCGCACCTCGCCGCCGCGCTCGCCGCAGAACTCGCCATGACGCTGCTGCACACCATCGAGACCATAGTACAGGTGACGCACACACACACACACACACACACACACACACTCACCAGCACGCGCCGCCCGCGCCCGCGCCGCACCTCGCCGCCGCGCTCGCCGCAGAACTCGCCATGACGCTGCTGCACACCATCGAGACCATCGTGCAGGTGACGCACACACACACGCACACCCGCACATACACACACCCACGCACACCCGCACACACACACACAACTGCACATGCACGCTCACAAGTCGCAACGCCTCCTACGACTAATAATACACTGTTTATTTACTATTTAAACCCGTTAGATGTAGTAAGTACGTTAAATCCCGTTTATGTTAATTTACAGACATGCAGCAACATGGAGTACGGTCAGAGCGTGTGCAGCGCGGCGTTACAGGTTGTGTTGCGCGCGTTACAGCGCAACCAGAGCGTCACCGTGCTGCAACACATGTTCGCTACAGTGCGCGCGCTCATTGTCAAGGTACACGCGTATTACTAAGCCCCATCTGCGTTTTCAGGACAGTTATGACCATATTTGATTACTGTTGTGTTTATGTTTGGATATTTAAAACATTGAACATTTCCTTTTTATTTTTTATCTGATCTTGTTTGTTGGCTGTGCCCGTATTTACTGTCCTGTTGTGTTGGTCAGCTGGGCTGGTCCTGTTGCGGGGAAGAGTCGGGCATCTGCCGCGTACTGCTGCGCCACTGCGCTGCGCTTAGCGGCAGCACGCGCGCGCACGCCTCCGCCACGCTCTACGCGCTCATGCGACAACACTACCAGCTCGGGAACGTACGTATACCACCGAACATCACTACACTATATACTGAAGACACTGGCCCTTCAGATGGTATGTGATAACCCCAGCTCATACATAGTTTTTCTAAAAGCCTTCAACTCTATCAACCTTAGTGTCTTAACTCAAAAGCTATTTTAATCTCAACGATGACCAACATTTTACATCTTACCTAAAGTATATAAATTCATCTCATGTAACATTAAATAATTATTTAAAATCAGAACATAAAATAATTTAGCTACTATAAAAAGCAGGTAAAAATATTTCGGGGTTAACCCAAGGCGTATTCTTAGGGCCCCTACATTCTGAAGTAACCTATGTGTACAAACTAAAGCTGTGAGTGCCTAAGGCTCACGATTTGTACATTGATCGTCAGAACTTCAGCCGCGTGAAGATGCAGGTGACGATGTCCCTGTCGTCGCTGGTGGGCACGTCGCCCACGTTCAGCGAGGAGGCGCTGCGGCGCGCGCTCAAGACCATCCTCGTGTACGCCGAGCACGACACCGACCTGCAGGACTCCTCCTTCCCAGAACAGGTACGTGAACTAACAGAGATATGTGAACAAGCGTGCAGATTAAATTGCAGTCATTATAAAAAGTAAAGTTGGTTCTTTGTTTTATAATTCTATACTTTCCAAGCTTTGTGACCGTAAAGTATGTGCAATATGTACGGTACATACTGTACCAAATAATATTTGTATAAAAAAAGAGTCTCATTATGAATTGACTGTATACAGCCTGCTATTCAGTCACCAGAAGCAGCACCTACAAAGAATTCGGTATGTCAAAGTGGACCCTCTGGAACTGTGTTGGTGTATTCCAATGTCAAGAGTCCTATGTTGTAATTGTTTGTGTCATCCCAGTCTATGGCACATTTGCTTTCTTGCCCTCTTTGCCCATCTACCTGCAGCAAACAAGACCTTAAAGTGGCTTCAGACAATGCCGTCACCGTGGCCAAGTTTTAGGAACAGAAAATTTAATGTGAACTATTGATACGAAGAAGAATATTGTTTGTGAAAACAACAGTTCCTAGTGTTTGTCAAGTCTTGCATATTTCTAATATCTCTATATTCATTTACGTAGAAATGTCAGTAAATGTAACATGAAGTGTTGATTGCACAGGTGAAGGATCTAGTGTTCAACCTGCACATGATCCTGTCGGACACGGTGAAGATGAAGGAGTTCCAGGAAGACCCGGAGATGCTGCTGGACCTGATGCACAGGATCGCGCGCGGCTACCAGCACAGCCCAGATCTCAGGCTCACCTGGCTCAACAACATGGCGCAGAAGCACATGGAGGTATGTGTACAGAAAAAATAAATAAAGTTTGTTCTACTGATAGAATTATGATTATCTGATACAATTAAGAGATACACTCTATATTTTATAGAGTTACATCATGCATATATTTAGGCGCTTGACACTATTCAAGCGCCTAAACGCAGTGTGCGTATATTATAACTAGATGAGCCCGCGGTTACACCTGCGTTATTTAAGGATACTGCTCCGCTCCCGTGCCTCATGGCTATATAGACTATAGCGTTCCTCGGTAAATGGGCTATCTAACACTGAAAGATTTTTTTAATCGGACCAGTAGTTCCTGAGATTAGCGCGATCAACCAAACAAACAAACTCTTCAGCTTTATATATTAGTAATAGATTACACAATGCTACAAAATTGAACTTTTTTTTTGTTGTATGAGATTTTTTACCTGTTGTTTACTAATTTAGGCTCGCTTATTTTAAATCTACACTCAGATTTTTCTGGCAGCTCTAGTTTAGGAGATACAGGTACCCCCTTAAAATGTACTCTCCGTTTGAGTGTTGAAATCGCTATCATCAACGCAGTGGCGTAGCTAGCATGGGTGGCACCCGGGGCGGTAGTCGGCGAATGAACTTTTTTTTTTTTTTTTTTAGTCGACACCTAACTATTCCGTGCTGTAACTCTAGTAGTGCTGAGCTAGTGCCTATGTTTTTGTACATTGTTCTTAAGGTGTCACCCCTATTTTTGGATGGGTGGCACCCCAAAAAGGGTGGCACCCGGGGCGGACCGCCCCCACCGCCCCCCCCCCCTTCCTACGCCACTGCATCAACGTCTTACTAGGTTTTGTTTCCTTTTTGCAATGGTTTCGTCTAAAAGGATCTGTGTAAACAATCCAAATAGACTTTGTTACATTTGTGTCAAATATACATTCAAACAATCTGTGTAAATGTGTCAGTCTTCGTAAAAAATGCCTGCATGGAGTATTTTCAACGTCCATGGGAAACAAACAACAAGCCCTGGATACCGAATATAGTGTGTAAAACGTGTGTGGAATCTTTACGGTTATGGAAAAATAACAAGAGAGATCTCTTGAACCTCATTAGTCCATTTGGCGTGAACCGTGGAACCACGATTGTTATTTATGCGTTGTAAACATAACTAAGGAATTAACTCTCAAAATCAATCCAAATGGATTTATCCTACTGTGTTGTCAGTTACTAAGAACTGTCCTGCCTTCAACTGATACATTAGAACCCCAACGAAGTACATCTCGGGTATGTCCGCACGAAATTGTTCAACGAATGGAGGAAAGTGACACATGCTGCAAAGATCGTTCCCAAAATTAAGTGCTAATAAGTTAAAAGCTGGAATTTTCGATGGACCACAAATCAGAAAATTAAAAAACGATGTAGATTTTACTAAAAGTATAACAACCCCTGAAAAAAATGCCGAGAATGATTTTGTTTGGCTCGTAAAAATCTTTTTGGGAAATAAGAACCCTGTTGACTTTCCTGACCACGTCAAGCAGTTACTATTACATTTTCAGCAACTTGGATGCAACATGAGCATTAAGATACAATTCCTTCATATCTACCTCAATCGATTTCTTGAAAATCTTGAATATTTAAGCGAGGGCAGAGAGAACGCTACCATCAGGATATTCGCACTATGAGGAGCGCTACTAGGGCTATTGGAGTGAAAGTATGATGGCTGACTACTGTCGGATTATCCAGAATAGAAGTAAAACTCTAACCCATTTAAGAAAGTCACATATAAGATAGTTTTGTTCTAATTGAATAGTTAAATAAATTGTTATATGACGGGAATTCATGATTTTCTTTCAAAACTAGCTACCCTTCGTATCTCAAAAATTTGAGCTGCTGGCTAAGATCTGAGTACAGAATTGGAATCAGGGTAGAAAATGCAGTTAAATTCATAAAAAACATTCCATGCAACAAAAATGCTGTTGTGCAGTGTTATTTACTTATAACTCGCCAATACTAAATACTTATTTGATCAGTGCTCTCCGAGCTATGAAATGCAAAACGCCAATTAATAGATATACAGAATTTATTGTTGTTCCGGACGGGATAACGGGATTGGAAGGAAACACCGAGTAGCGCAGATGACCTTTATTGAGTGAAACTTTCTCTTCACAACGACGTCGCGTCTTCCAACGATCGATGCGAATAGCACCAACACTATCGACTTTTTCTTCCACATTTCACTGATATACTTTATTTCACTTCTACTTTTCTTCCTTCTACTTCTTCACTGATCGGCGTTCCACGCGTCTACTGTGGCTTTTATTACCCCAGGAATGTTCGATATCTACTAATTTCTTTATTGTTTTAGATCGTCTTTTCGTTCGTCTTTTTATTTACATTTTCTATCTATTTTTAACCCTTCCATTTGTGCCTGAAGTTACTAGAATTTTCCAGTTATTCGACGAAATATTTAAATAATATTTTTTTATAAGTACATATTTGCCAAATATTCAAATAATGTTCTGAACATTTTCTAAATTATATAAAAACCAAAAATTAACCTTACTGTTATGAGCGGGGCTTTGAACCCACGCTCCCAGAATGTAAGACGAGTGCGTTAAACGCAAGGCTAATTATCAGTTCACAGCAAATTCGACTGAGTGTTACAATGACGAGTGTTTACGTCATCTCGCCGCAAACTGACATATTCATAGCCGCGATCTGTCACACTATAAGCAATGAATACAGATATTCATAGAAGTGCAGTTCTTAAGGATTTCGTGTGCCGATTCCAAGTGGAGACTGTCTCTAGTTTAGTTCGTAGTTGGCGACGCTGGCGTCGTTCTCCGTCTCTCTTGCTCTCGTAGTTAAGATACACAGGAGGAGTGTTCGTCTGTCTTGCTCTTGTGGAGACAGCTGTCACAGCGCGACTGCCACGCCGCCAAGCGGCAATTTGGGTCACAGAAAGTTTGTCTTCAGAGCGCCCATAAGAAATGCGCCTCTATGTAAATATCTGAGCTCTTTGCTATAAGTAGATACTCCAAATTTGCCGTCCTAATAACAATTTCTTAAAACTCTTAACTGAGTGTAACGTGCCGGAGAAATGTCAAATTGCTGCCCGTAAACATATTATGTTTAGGCGAATGTTGGCTTATATTGGTTCTGCAATGTGGCAAGCAAAATGTTTCCTGTTTCATGATCGACTATGCGCCGGACAGCAATATACATTCCCTCGAGGAGTACCTCGCAGTCTACAATATAATACTTCAGTTTTGTGGTTATCTCAACTACGGCTCACACTTAATTTAATTATTTGATCTCTGTTACTATATTGCTTCCACTCCAAGATTGTTTGTTACTTTATTACTAGCATCAGCGTTAACACATACCCTTTCTTCACCTAACCAAATATCACTATGAATTTTTCATCACCAAAAATAACCTTGTTTTCCATATTGTTTATATAAACGACAAAGTTATATTTGCGGTTGATTAAAATTTATGAAATTTAAAATAGCTATAAACACTTCGATAGGAAAGTTATCATTGGGATGTTTGTTAATAAGAGCCAATCTTCAATGGCACTTAGCCAACCACTTCTATCGGCTCTAACGATACCCGCAGGATAATATTAGATGTTGACATTCCGTATTCTTAATTCGTCACGACACGGACAAAATGATGTGATAGATCGCGGCTAGATAAATGACAAACTGTCATGTCCCAGATGACGTAAACACTCGTTATTGTAACGCTCTGTCAAGTATTCGCTAAATTCGCTACTAACTGATGTAACGTTACCCCTACTTAGGTGTGGTTAGATGAAAATCGTGGTTAAATGTTACAATTAAAAATCAGTTTAATTCGTCAAGGAAATCTAAACAACATTTAGCAACGCATTAAATTGAAAATTAATATATATGCTAGTTAAAGAGGTAGAACCAGGGTCGCATGATGCAGAATGCAGAAAGAGAGGGGCCGCGCTCCCAGCGCCTTCGTATTTATATGCAGCCGAAGCCCGGTGTGGCGTCCGAGGTGAGTGGGAGGTGTGATCGCGACGTCACACTGATAACATGGTGATAGTTGTGCGGATAACACATCCGCCTCATGTTCTGAGGGCGCGGGTTCAAAATCCACTCATAACAGTTATGTGAATTTTGGTCTTTATGAAATTTGGAAAATGTTTAGAACATTATCTGAACATTTAGCGAATATTTATAATAAGATTTTTTTTATAAATTTTCAACAGTTCTAGTTACTTCAGGAACGAATAGAAGGGTTAAAAGAGATAAAAATAGAAATAAAAATACGAACGAAAGGACGATCAAAAATAATAATGAAATTAGTCGATCTGGAACATTCCTAGGGTGTAAATGCCGTAGTAGAAGCCGTAGTAGGGAGAAAATGAAGTAAGAAGTAGTAGTAGTATAAAGTAGCAGTGAAGTGTGCAGTACAGTGTAGTGAAAAGTCATAAGTTCGGTGCAGTGTAAGTGCATCCGCGTCTAACATCGAACGACGCGTCGCACTAACGAGCATTTTGCTTTTTAAATCGGACAAAATTAATTAGCACTTTTATTTAATTGGAAATGAATAAAAATACGTAAAGGAATACAGAAAATCGTATATTTTTATGAACATGACTAAAAATACTTAAAAAAACACAAATTATTTAATTCTGATGAATCTTATTCTGAATCATCTGAGTAAATATGTCTCGATGATTGGTCTACTTCTGTGTTCAGTGCTTCTGCCTCGAACAGCTCTATGGTATCACTCATAAAAGGCTGGCTTTTGCTCGGTTTACGTTTCCTTAGACAACTTATGTAAGGATCTGATGTGAGAAGCAGTCTGTTGAGGACATCGTGGTTACACTGAATCCTCGAAAATTTTCGGGCATAATTTTGCCGGTATGAACGGTAGTGCTTATTACGGGCTTCTGCGGCCTCTTCGGATAACTGTCCGATAGGCAGGATGGCATATTTGATCACAGTTGTACCGTGGACTAGGATTTTGTGAAGAGTCGGCGTCATTGGATGCCAACCGTACAGTTCGACATACATTTTTGCTGTATCTTTGCAGTATTTTCCGAACTTCTCTGCATTAATTTTGAGTCCAGATGACATTGCTTCCAGAATCACCTTAAGCTTAATTATGAACTCTTTATTTATGCCAGTGATTTCAGCAGCTAAATCAGGATCGGCGAAGAATCTTCTAGACGTATTGCCTGAATTGGAATTGCCGAAACCAGGTTTCGGCATATCTATAACAAGGCCTGTCTTTTCTCTGTATTTCTTTTGTATATTCTCTTTTGTTTTCTTGACCACAGTTTTTTCTTCTACAGTTCGAGCTTGCTATTTTTTCAGAGGAAGTTTGTAGGCGATATGTAAAATCGTTTCAAAGAAACGGATTCTTGCGTGTAGAATTGACAATCCGAATTTTAAGGATTGAGGATCCTCCACATTTAAATTTTCGAAGTCATTGAAGGCTTTGGACGTTTTGCCACATATGTAACATCTCATAGTAGATAATGTGCCAGTAGCTGCGTTACAAATTTTCGCATCAACCATGGTTGGGAGCAATGTATGTTGCACAAAAGTGGCTCTGTTATAATTTTCTAATTCAGTCTTTAACAAATGATTTATTTGGTCTTCTATATAGTTTATTTCATCATTTGTTATGTCTACTGTTTCGTGAAGAAATCGAATGCGGATGGGTCGACAAAAACGAGTAGATGAAGGTGTTGGATTTTGCCATAAAGTCTTAATTTTTTCTCCAACTCGTGACTGTAATCTTAAGGGAACCAATGAACTTTGAAAAATATTTGAGTCATCATGAGAGCTGTCTAAAAACTTTTGTTGGTAGGCAGTTTGATGAGAGCCATCACATCCCCATTTTGAAATGAGCTCCAGATTTTCCAACTCTTCTATTGTACAGTTTTCGAGTACATCCTCAAGATAAAGACAGAGTCTTTTAGCTGTGTGATCCAGTAAGTCTTGGAGCACAACTTCCACACAAGTCTCCGTAACTCGAACTGCCTCTGGTTTTGGATAACAGAGTTTTTTTACTTCTCTAATAAGGGTGTAACAAGGGAACATACCCTTAGTTGCATCATGCAGTAACTCCCACTGTTTCCTTGTAAAGCCATCTTCTATAAATATGCGCAAAGCTTCTTCAGGTGTGTGCTTCTTTATTTTTGGCTCCTGAGCAGCATTTATTGATTTTCTGTACCGTTTGGCTCTTGTTAGCGTAGAAGTTGCATCTTTTATAAGTTTTGAAGCCGCAGCATTCCCCGACATATGTTGACTGACGCTAGCTGCAAAGGTAAGCACTTCCACTGGTACGTCCTCGCGAAGTTCTTTAGTTTTTCGTCTTTTACTGCGATCAGTCAATTCTTGGAAGTCCTTGCTTGGGCGCCCCGGCTTAGTGTTTGGCGTCCATATATGTATTAGTATCGAAACATTAAGCCACCTTTCGTTTTTTTTCATGAATCTATCTTCAATATAATTGCACGATGCCCATCTCTTCTTTAAATCTGATTTGAAATGTCGTAAATCATGACTTAAGGTTTGATACTCGTTTTGGGGACATTTCGTAATTTCTCGGACCTTGTTTTCCATAAATGACAGCTTGTCATCTAATCTTCTTGCTAGGCTTTCTTTAAAAAGCATATACAACGATTGCCGAGTCATCTCAATCACATTTGATGTCGAATCTGCAAAAAAAACGACAAAGTGTTAAACGATTAAAAAACCGTAATATCACTTTAAAAGTATTTTTTTTTGGAATGGTGGAATGATGTGGTAAATGTTATTACTGTTTTGATTAGATAAAACTCTATATTTTACCAAAAAGGTATACTAATAGCTCGATCTAACTCGGTACCATTACAAATGTATTAATATGTAAAAAAAAAAAACCACGATTTTCACTTTTTTTTTCCATCTATAGATGCTGGTTTTAAAAATATAAAATAGTCAATCGTATTAAAGATAACATACATTAAAATTAAGTACATACCTTGTTCTTCAGACTCCATGGTTAAAACTTTCCACTATCCACTTCTAACCACTTTTTAAACCAAATGCAAGTTTGAAAACAATAGAGCGTATCGTGAAAGTAGACGTGCGTACTAAACAATGACTAGTTTCCGACTACCTGAACGGGGCGCGCGGAGGGGATTGGTCCGAGGTAGGACCGGTTTATGATAGTACCATTACTCAGGTGCAATAAAATGACAACTTATTTATTTATTTATTTATTTATTGATAGGAAACTCAACAGCTTGTTTACAAAGGTACATTATATGGTAACAATGTGACATGGGATTCTAAAGCCCATTACAGAGTTTCACAGCATGCATTATACAAACCAGAAAGTGGCGAAAAAGGGTAACTAAATATAAAAATTAACTAAAACATAAACATAAATTAACATCTAGTAATCCGGAAAATAATAATAACAATAATAAAGTGCTATATGTATGTGCGTGCTAACCCTACAACAGTGCTGAGATATCATCTTGGGATCAGTGACAGCTGCTAACCCTACAATCTTTCTCAACTTAAAAATCATTTGCAGAAATTTGTAATTGTTACTTTTGTCCGATTTTGAAATCAAAATGCTCGTTAGTGCGTCGTGAGAAGTGTACTATTTTACCCAATACAGAGTCATCTGCGTTACTCGGTGTTTTCATCCTATCCCGTTACCCCGTCCGTAATAATAATAATATAGATCTTGTCGCACGGGTGATCGATTTTCACGGGATAGCCGGGATCGATCACTCGCCGAGCAATAAAAAGAGATGCTTAGGTTGTCTTACGGGAAATAAATAAAAATATCACCAGGACAGATTAAACTCGCGTTATATTCCAGATTCACAATTTTGATTAATAAAAGAACCGACACTAGGGGTTAACCGGCTAGATAGTTATCCAGGGCGTAGGTCGTAAGTTAACACTCCACAGGTCCACGGATGGATACTCAGCTTTCACGTGTCCCAGCAGAAGAAAAAGCAAGGCAACCACGTGTGTCGCCGGTATATATGTCGTCGGCAAGCGGGTGAGGGTCCCCACTCCAGTGCGTCATCGTAGTGGGGCTCGCAAGCGCGGAGGCACGACGTCACACACCCCCCCCGTTAGGCCGGGATTTTCCCTAAGGAAAATTCCCTAGCCCAACGGGCGTAGCAGCCCTGAAGATACTCCCTGGAATTAGAGAAAACAGGGGCATGAGTACCTTGAACAAGTGACAACCCTATACGCTAATTAGTATACCTAAATAATAATGACCCACGCTTGCATTCTTCACGCGTACAACGGCAGTCTGAACTTGAACATAAACATTTATCATTCATAATTCATCACACATACCTACAAGTAAATGCCAAGGCCAGTGTAATGGCCCAATAGCAAAGATAACAATCTATGGAGAAGCGCTTAGGGTAATTATTAGGTAATAATGGTTTGTAGATATAAGAACTTGATCTAGCCCTACGACTTAAAAATCTTGGGTTCGGCCTTTGCCACTAGATAAGTAAACTTTTTGAATATAGTTAGGTGTAACAACAAATTTTTCGTAACGATGAACAAAAGTAATATAAGCCTCAGACACGACCGGACCGCTCAATGTCAAAGGAAAGAATTTAATAAATATTTTGCTCTAATTAATACTACAACACGAGCAGTAAACACCTTTTGAATGTAAACAATGGTGAATCATTAGTTAGGCATTTATTTATCGGCGCGTCGCTGAGTGAACGCGCGTGCGTCATAACGACAACTAGGTAGGTACGATTCGACTATTCCGAGCTCGCGACGCACGGTTAATTACTCTGAATGTTTATAAAGTACCTATAATAACAATTGATTATGGAATTTATACAGAATTAAGAATAACAACAGAACTTCAGAACAAGGCACAGCGAAAAACAACACGCCAATCAATATGCATTTATAGAAAATACACATGCGAGAATCGAACACTAGACCGATCCTACAACGACTTTTTAACCATTGAGCCATAACTGATAGTTAGATAAACAACAGATTCTTTGTAACAATATTACATGTAATAAACTTTGTTACCATTTATAACTGAAACATTTATTCATTTTATGTTAGCCTGTTTACATAAATCATTAACACAACACAATACATTATCTTGTGGGCTTCGACTCGAAAACATAAGAACCATTGTTGGCCTTCACAAATGATTATGTAGGTAATTATAACTTGGTGTAGATATGCGTCTTACATTGTTGTGTTTATGCTTTTATTATTCTTTGAAATTAATCAACTTTAGATCTTTGATGTGCCATTCTCCTAAAGGTTTACCGGCCATGTCGTTAAGTTTGTATACTAGAGGTGACTTTTTTGAGGCAATCTTACATTTAATAAATTTAGGCGCCAATTTCTTGCTAAAGTATTTATCCTTGTCACTAAGTAGAAACGTTCTGCGCCAAACTATATCACCGACATTGAATTCTGCCGGTTTACGGCGAAGATTATAAGATGAACAATTTCGTTGGTGGGCCGACAACAGAGCTGAATGTACCTTCTCGAAAATAGAGGATAAGCAGCCTAAAGTTTCGGCATAGCCGTCCCGTGGTTCGAGCACCATATTGGAATTAAATTCCTTGTCAATATACTGAGAACCACATGTTATGACCTCCCTACCAAAAACAAGGAAATTAGGAGAATAACCAGTAACCTCACTAACTGCGCAGTTAAGGGCGAACTGAACCTTAGTGATTAAAGTGTCCCAGATTCGATGATCAGATTCTATGAAAGTTGAAATAGCTGTAATAATGGTTTTGTTGTAGCGTTCAACTGAGTTAACGTGGGGAGTATACAACGGTGTAAAATGCAAATTTGGAATTTTATATTTTGACAACATACTTTTAAAGGTTGCGCTAATAAATTGTTTACCGTTATCCAAAACAATAGTAGATGGAATTCCATGCACCAAAAATACATTTTCCTCGAGAATTTTTGTTATCACTTCTGCAGTTGCCCGTTTAATGGGGAAAAGCAAACAATATTTAGAGAAACAACAACTGACCACAAATATAAAAGTGTTTTGTTTTCTGCTGGGGGGCAATGGACCAATCAAATCAATACTAATCGTCTGAAAGGGCTTTTGACATGATTTGGGTTTTCCCATTAGACCTAAATTTGGGTGGTTTTGGTGTTTATGGGTGATACAAGGTTCACATGAACTGACGAACTTGACAACATCGGAGTACATACCAGGCCAAAAGTAATTAAGTGCAAGACGTTTGTATGTCTTAAAGATACCCAGATGTCCAGCAGTGGGCGAAGAATGATTCTCCCTTAGAATGTCAGTTCTTTGGTCAGACGGAATAACCTCTTTCCATTGAAATTCTCTAGTGAGAGGGTTTAATGTTTTTTTAAAACAATACAATTTATTGTTTATTACTTGATAGTTAACAAAGGAAGTCGGAGAACTTAAACAGCCTTTATAGATATTTAAATACCAAGGATCATTAGTAGAAACTGGTAAATTCTGATTAGGATTAATATCTATATTTATATCATTAGCAATAGCAGAAACGGGTAAAGAGCGAGACAGAAAATCAGGTAAAACGTTATCGGAACCCCGACGATGACGTATTTCGAAATTATAGGAAGATAAGCGAACTCCCCATCTGGCTAACCGGCCAGTAGGGTTATTCAAGGTCAAGAACCATTTCAAAGCAGCGTGATCAGTGTAAACAATAAACTTTTTACCATTTTCAACATAACAACGCCAGTGTTCTATAGCAGATAGAACAGCCAGGGCCTCTCGCTCAGTGGCACTGTAATTTTTTTCTTGCTTACTGAGTGATTTGCTATAGTACGCTATGACTCTTTCCTCACCATTTAACCTTTGACAGAGGATCGCGCCAAGACCAAAATCGCTAGCATCTGAGTGTATTTCAAACGGTTGCGAGTAGTCAGGACAAGCCAACACCGAGGAGGAAATCAAACAATTCTTTAGGTTATTAAACGCCTCATTAGCCTCTGTCGTCCAGCAGAATGGAGGTGCGTTTTTACTTTGAGATGTTAACTTATTTAAGGGTGCAGCAATAGAGCTAAAATTCGGTATAAAACGCCTGTACCACGAGGCTGCGCCTAAAAATCGACGTACTTCTTTTCTATTAGAAGGAGTGGGATAATTTTTCATTGAATTAACTTTATCCGGATCGGGATGCAATCCACTAGAGTCGACAACATAGCCTAAATATTTTAGTTTATCTCTAAAAAATTGACATTTTTCGAGATTAATTGTTAAATTAGCGCTTTTTAGTTTATCAAGAATGCGTAATAAAAGAGTAATATGCTCGCTGAAGCTGGACGTGATACAGATTATGTCATCGATAAAACAGAAAACCTTATTTTCAAATTCTGGGCCATAAAATAAAATATCAACTAATCGTTGTTGAGTAGCTGGCGCATTCGTAAGACCGAAAGGCATTCTTTTGAATTGAAATGTGCCACGCGTGGGAATATAAAAGGCTGTTTTGCAACGGTCCTCTTCTTTAATTAATGTTTGCCAAAAAGATTTAGACAGGTCTAAACTAGACAAGTATTTAGCATCTCTCAGATTATCTAAAATTTCCGAAATATAAGGCAAGCTATAAGCATCTTTTTTTGTAACGGAATTTAATTTTCGACTGTCCAAACAGAAACGCAGTTCACCATTCTTCTTTGGTGTCAAAATGACCGGATTTGACCACGGGCTTTCTGATCGTTCAACAACATCCTCTGAGAGCATGTCGTCAAGATGCTTTATTAATATTCTTTGTTTATCGGGAGACATGCGATAAAATCTTTGCCGAATAGGGGGACAATCACCTGTATCAATTGAATGAGAAATAATATTTGTGCAACCGAGACCCCGCTTCTCGTATGAAATATCGGTAAATTTAGAAATAATGTTGTCAGCGGTAGCTCTCTGGTCGACTGTAAGATGATCATAAGAAACAAGATGTGTAGGGGGAACTGCCTGCAACTCCATTACTTGAGCGTCAGACTTGTTCACAATCAAAACAGACTCCAATTTGTTAGGAAATAGGCCAAAGCTTCGCCAAAAATCCATGCCAAGGATAAGGGAATTTTGAATCCCAGGTACAACATGAACTTCTAAGTTAATCAATTTATCCTGAAACTCGAAGGGTAGAAACACCGATCCCAAGGACTCAAATCGTTCACCGCCTGCTGTTATTAACCTTAAAGGTTTCGATTTATCCAAAACATTGTCTTTCAAAAATAAGTTATGCAAATTATTACCTAAAATTGTAACGCAAGATCCAGAATCTAAAAGACCTGTGGTAGGTATTCCGTTTAATTTTAGAGTAACGTAAGGTAAATATTCTACTTTAGAATTACGGATTGAGGAAATATGATAGCTATTAAAGAATTTTTTTAAAAAGTCTAACCAATTATTCCACTCTGTTTTATTACAATTAGTTGTATAATTTGATTTTCCACAATCCTTATTAACTAGTTTTTTGAAACTGTAGGGGTCGACTTAGATTTACAATTGGGGCAGTCTGACACCTTGAAACCCTTTGTGCCGCACTTAAAACAGATTAGGTAGTGTGGCTGACGGCAATTACGTAATGAGTGCGAATTGCATCTACAACGCACGCAAAAAGTTTTATTTATATTAGAAGTACTCGATACGGCGTTGACTTGTGGCACAGACTTGTATCTCGATGTATCGGCGACAGAGTTATATTTATTGAAGTTATTATGATTGTAAACATTTTTGTTTGAAGAAAAATTAGAAAACGGATAATTATACGCTAGATCGGGTGCTACAGTATTCTTTGAAACTTTAGGGGGTTCGGAAAATTGCTTACTGCGACTTTGGTAATTTTCGAAAAGACGACAAACTTCGACCAGACTATCAACGTCAACAACCTTTGCAGTGAGCAGACAATTAGTGTAACAAGGTCTAATATTATTTAGTAAAATTTCTAGCTTCTCCGAATCAGCGATAGGAGAACTAAGTCGCGAAAACAGACCGTGCATTTTTGCCACGTAAATAGTTATTGATTCGTTCTCGCCTTGTGAGCGCTGACGAATCTCCGTCATAAGACGGTAATCGTAGTTATGCGGACTAAAATCTCGTTTTAAAAGTTCGCAAAGTTCTAACCAAGTCTTTACGTTATTTTTAACAGAACGATACCAAACTAATGCGTCGCCCGAAAATATTTCAAAAGCGAAAGACAACATCTTGTCATGTGGAATAGATCTACAGGACATAAATTCATCAATTTTTTCAATAAAAGATCTTACACATGATTTACCGTTAAATTTGAATTTACCTAATTCCGAGAAAAGCTTACGGTCGTAATTATAGGAAGTGTTTCCCTCTGCCACTGAGCAATCCGACCGCGAACTACGACGCGTGATTAATTGTAATTTCGCATATAAGTCATTAAATTTATTCCACACAGACTCAATTTTTTTAATATCAAGACTGCCGGTATCCACCCTATTCAGTCGATGAAAACAATGGTGAAGCACGGTTTCGACCTTCTGTTGAAGCTCGGAGGTATAGTTTGCTTCCAACATAGATAAGTGTCTATTTGATCTTAATAACGACTTTTCCACTTCAGCCACATCCTCCTCTGGTGGGAAGGGTGAAGATAATATATCCTCCGAGGGAATTTTAACTGAAAGTTTAGCGATTTGTTTGCGGGGATCGTCAGGCTTTGAAACGCCGCGTATTGTGGTCTCATATTCTAATTCCGCTTTAGTTAATAATGAGAAATTTATAATGTAAGCCATTATTACAAAACAATAATAGAAAATCTAAGTATTTACGCCGGTACTAGAAAAAAAATTAAATATCGCTAGAAAATCGAATACCGTGCTAAAAAAGCTGAAATACACTAAATTATACAATGGTGTGATGATTGGTAAAGGATTAAGAAAAATTACTTAAAGGTCACTCAAAGGTTGAATCACAATATTTTTTTCGCGAACACGAGGCACGTAGTTCAACGGCAAAGCGGTTAGAACCGGTTGGCGGCTGGGCACGCTGCCCGCAGTGAAACGTGATTTTAGACCGACGTTAATTAAATCACCGTTATGTTATTTACACAGTTAAATTGCTTATGGCCAACCAAAATAGATAGAAACTGTACCTGTACGCAATTCACCACACCAGAATATATGCACACACAGGAGAAAAATATTCAAGAGAAAAAGAAATTATTTCACTCACCTGTAAAGTGCCAACTTACGTTTTAAAAATATATTTAAAAATTCTATTGGGCGCCAATGTCGCACGGGTGATCGATTTTCACGGGATAGCCGGGATCGATCACTCGCCGAGCAATAAAAAGAGATGCTTAGGTTGTCTTACGGGAAATAAATAAAAATATCACCAGGACAGATTAAACTCGCGTTATATTCCAGATTCACAATTTTGATTAATAAAAGAACCGACACTAGGGGTTAACCGGCTAGATAGTTATCCAGGGCGTAGGTCGTAAGTTAACACTCCACAGGTCCACGGATGGATACTCAGCTTTCACGTGTCCCAGCAGAAGAAAAAGCAAGGCAACCACGTGTGTCGCCGGTATATATGTCGTCGGCAAGCGGGTGAGGGTCCCCACTCCAGTGCGTCATCGTAGTGGGGCTCGCAAGCGCGGAGGCACGACGTCACAATCTAAAAGGATTTCTTAAAACATTTTAATACGCGTGATATATTATTTTCATCCATATAGTGAGAAAAATTAAGTTGATAGTACATTTACGTCTTCTGGGCCATCACTTGTCGTACATATGTACTTTTAAGTCATCCGCGTGCATTGTGTTACTTTCATTCATTTTCATTTAATATAAAGGTCCTATGTGGGAACCCTGAGGAACTCCAGATGGTATTACAGTACACAGTTATTTAAAACCTTGTGCCATAACAATTTGAGAACGATTTCGTATATAACTTTCGCCACCAGCACATAAATCGTGCCTAAATGTCTGTATTACCGATTCGAGCAAGCAAAACATAGTGATTAATGAGACCAAATGCCTTCCTAAATTCGGTATACACTGCATGTACTTCTTGCCCGTCATCCATAGCTTCAGCTATGTCGTTTGCATAACATACATTCGATTTTCGGGTAACAAAATAGTAATATTGTGTGCAGTTTAGACCTTACCTAGTAATGAAATATGTGAAATCGGTCGAAAATTCGAAACACGGGAAAAATGGTGATATACAAATCACCATTTTTCTGACTCGGCTTTATGCTAGATATTTTCCAATGGGTTAGAAACTCTCCGGAATATAGGCAGTCATCACAAATATGTTATTGGATAAGCTTAAACCTATGCGCATGTATGTTTATTAAAATGGATTGTATATCATAAGGTCCGACATCTTTGCTAGTATCAATATCAGCAAGTAATCGATTTTAAACTTTCGCGATTTGTATACATCATACAATATTATTTAGCGGGTCTTAGTCGCGATAATTTATTTATTTCAAGGCATAAATACCTCTGTTATTCTCCTACGTTTCTACCAGTCCCTCCGCGACCACAACCGTTGCAAGCCAGTAGAAGCGTAGGAGAATAACAGAGGTATTTATGCCTTGAAATAAATAAATTATCGCGACTAAGACCCGCTAAATAATATTGTATGAAATATCAGCAAGATCTTTTGTCGCCTCTGATTCAGATAAAGTGATGCCAGATAACGTTGTTAATTCTCATTGCGTGTATTATCATAGGATTTGTTTGGAATTGGTCTGTGAACTGAGTTGAAGTAATATGTAAAAAGGACCGCATTATGCTGCTTCCCCTCTGCGTACGCTTATTCTGAAAACATGTGATTAGGAAGAGAGCTACTATTTGCTTTTAAATCCTTGATGTAAGCTGCATATTTTGGATTGGTAAGAAGTTTCTCTGCGGCATTCTCTTTAATTTACAGCTTAAGCCTTATTCTTCTGGCCATTGTTGAAGATTTTCCTTTCCTTACGAGAATAGGCTTGCATTGCAGCCTTTCGATGATTAAACACAAATGTTTGGTGTGCTTTTGGTCGAACAAACTCCTATAGCTGTGTGTCTGTATGTTGTGTAGCGCTCGAACCACACGGAGGCGGGCATGTGCCTGATCCACGGCGCCGCGCTGGTGGCGGAGCAGACACTCGCGGGGGGACGCGGCGCCGCCCTCCTGCAACGCGTCACGCACAACGCGCTCGACGAGAGCTGCGCCGACGCGCTGCACCACCACCTCACGCACCTCGAGCTGCAGGTACGCACGCGCTCGCCACCACTCGCCACCACTCGCCACCACTCGCGCGCGTCACGCACAACGCGCTCGACGAGAGCTGCGCCGACGCGCTGCACCACCACCTCACGCACCTCGAGCTGCAGGTACGCACGCGCTCGCCACCACTCGCCACCACTCGCGCGCGTCACGCACAACGCGCTCGACGAGAGCTGCGCCGACGCGCTGCACCACCACCTCACGCACCTCGAGCTGCAGGTACGCACGCGCTCGCCACCACTCGCCACCACTCGCGCGCGTCACGCACAACGCGCTCGACGAGAGCTGCGCCGACGCGCTGCACCACCACCTCACGCACCTCGAGCTGCAGGTACGCACGCGCTCGCCACCACTCGCCACCACTCGCCACCACTCGCGCGCGTCACGCACAACGCGCTCGACGAGAGCTGCGCCGACGCGCTGCACCACCACCTCACGCACCTCGAGCTGCAGGTACGCACGCGCTCGCCACCACTCGCCACCACTCGCGCGCGTCACGCACAACGCGCTCGACGAGAGCTGCGCCGACGCGCTGCACCACCACCTCACGCACCTCGAGCTGCAGGTACGCACGCGCTCGCCACCACTCGCCACCACTCGCCACCACTCGCGCGCGTCACGCACAACGCGCTCGACGAGAGCTGCGCCGACGCGCTGCACCACCACCTCACGTACCTCGAGCTGCAGGTACGCACGCGCTCGCCACCACTCGCCACCACTCGCGCGCGTCACGCACAACGCGCTCGACGAGAGCTGCGCCGACGCGCTGCACCACCACCTCACGCACCTCGAGCTGCAGGTACGCACGCGCTCGCCACCACTCGCCACCACTCGCCACCACTCGCGCGCGTCACGCACAACGCGCTCGACGAGAGCTGCGCCGACGCGCTGCACCACCACCTCACGCACCTCGAGCTGCAGGTACGCACGCGCTCGCCACCACTCGCCACCACTCGCGCGCGTCACGCACAACGCGCTCGACGAGAGCTGCGCCGACGCGCTGCACCACCACCTCACGCACCTCGAGCTGCAGGTACGCACGCGCTCGCCACCACTCGCCACCACTCGCCACCACTCGCGCGCGTCACGCACAACGCGCTCGACGAGAGCTGCGCCGACGCGCTGCACCACCACCTCACGCACCTCGAGCTGCAGGTACGCACGCGCTCGCCACCACTCGCCACCACTCGCCACCACTCGCGCGCGTCACGCACAACGCGCTCGACGAGAGCTGCGCCGACGCGCTGCACCACCACCTCACGCACCTCGAGCTGCAGGTACGCACGCGCTCGCCACCACTCGCCACCACTCGCCACCACTCGCGCGCGTCACGCACAACGCGCTCGACGAGAGCTGCGCCGACGCGCTGCACCACCACCTCACGCACCTCGAGCTGCAGGTACGCACGCGCTCGCCACCACTCGCCACCACTCGCGCGCGTCACGCACAACGCGCTCGACGAGAGCTGCGCCGACGCGCTGCACCACCACCTCACGCACCTCGAGCTGCAGGTACGCACGCGCTCGCCACCACTCGCCACCACTCGCCACCACTCGCGCGCGTCACGCACAACGCGCTCGACGAGAGCTGCGCCGACGCGCTGCACCACCACCTCACGCACCTCGAGCTGCAGGTACGCACGCGCTCGCCACCACTCGCCACCACTCGCGCGCGTCACGCACAACGCGCTCGACGAGAGCTGCGCCGACGCGCTGCACCACCACCTCACGCACCTCGAGCTGCAGGTACGCACGCGCTCGCCACCACTCGCCACCACTCGCCACCACTCGCGCGCGTCACGCACAACGCGCTCGACGAGAGCTGCGCCGACGCGCTGCACCACCACCTCACGCACCTCGAGCTGCAGGTACGCACGCGCTCGCCACCACTCGCCACCACTCGCCACCACTCGCGCGCGTCACGCACAACGCGCTCGACGAGAGCTGCGCCGACGCGCTGCACCACCACCTCACGCACCTCGAGCTGCAGGTACGCACGCGCTCGCCACCACTCGCCACCACTCGCCACCACTCGCCACCACTCGCGCGCGTCACGCACAACGCGCTCGACGAGAGCTGCGCCGACGCGCTGCACCACCACCTCACGCACCTCGAGCTGCAGGTACGCACGCGCTCGCCACCACTCGCCACCACTCGCCACCACTCGCGCGCGTCACGCACAACGCGCTCGACGAGAGCTGCGCCGACGCGCTGCACCACCACCTCACGCACCTCGAGCTGCAGGTACGCACGCGCTCGCCACCACTCGCCACCACTCGCGCGCGTCACGCACAACGCGCTCGACGAGAGCTGCGCCGACGCGCTGCACCACCACCTCACGCACCTCGAGCTGCAGGTACGCACGCGCTCGCCACCACTCGCCACCACTCGCGCGCGTCACGCACAACGCGCTCGACGAGAGCTGCGCCGACGCGCTGCACCACCACCTCACGCACCTCGAGCTGCAGGTACGCACGCGCTCGCCACCACTCGCCACCACTCGCCACCACTCGCGCGCGTCACGCACAACGCGCTCGACGAGAGCTGCGCCGACGCGCTGCACCACCACCTCACGCACCTCGAGCTGCAGGTACGCACGCGCTCGCCACCACTCGCCACCACTCGCCACCACTCGCGCGCGTCACGCACAACGCGCTCGACGAGAGCTGCGCCGACGCGCTGCACCACCACCTCACGCACCTCGAGCTGCAGGTACGCACGCGCTCGCCACCACTCGCCACCACTCGCGCGCGTCACGCACAACGCGCTCGACGAGAGCTGCACCGACGCGCTGCACCACCACCTCACGCACCTCGAGCTGCAGGTACGCACGCGCTCGCCACCACTCGCCACCACTCGCCACCACTCGCGCGCGTCACGCACAACGCGCTCGACGAGAGCTGCGCCGACGCGCTGCACCACCACCTCACGCACCTTGAGCTGCAGGTACGCACGCGCTCGCCACCACTCGCCACCACTCGCGCGCGTCACGCACAACGCGCTCGACGAGAGCTGCGCCGACGCGCTGCACCACCACCTCACGCACCTCGAGCTGCAGGTACGCACGCGCTCGCCACCACTCGCCACCACTCGCCACCACTCGCGCGCGTCACGCACAACGCGCTCGACGAGAGCTGCGCCGACGCGCTGCACCACCACCTCACGCACCTCGAGCTGCAGGTACGCACGCGCTCGCCACCACTCGCCACCACTCGCCACCACTCGCGCGCGTCACGCACAACGCGCTCGACGAGAGCTGCGCCGACGCGCTGCACCACCACCTCACGCACCTCGAGCTGCAGGTACGCACGCGCTCGCCACCACTCGCCACCACTCGCGCGCGTCACGCACAACGCGCTCGACGAGAGCTGCGCCGACGCGCTGCACCACCACCTCACGCACCTCGAGCTGCAGGTACGCACGCGCTCGCCACCACTCGCCACCACTCGCCACCACTCGCGCGCGTCACGCACAACGCGCTCGACGAGAGCTGCGCCGACGCGCTGCACCACCACCTCACGCACCTTGAGCTGCAGGTACGCACGCGCTCGCCACCACTCGCCACCACTCGCGCGCGTCACGCACAACGCGCTCGACGAGAGCTGCGCCGACGCGCTGCACCACCACCTCACGCACCTTGAGCTGCAGGTACGCACGCGCTCGCCACCACTCGCCACCACTCGCGCGCGTCACGCACAACGCGCTCGACGAGAGCTGCGCCGACGCGCTGCACCACCACCTCACGCACCTTGAGCTGCAGGTACGCACGCGCTCGCCACCACTCGCCACCACTCGCGCGCGTCACGCACAACGCGCTCGACGAGAGCTGCGCCGACGCGCTGCACCACCACCTCACGCACCTCGAGCTGCAGGTACGCACGCGCTCGCCACCACTCGCCACCACTCGCCACCACTCGCGCGCGTCACGCACAACGCGCTCGACGAGAGCTGCGCCGACGCGCTGCACCACCACCTCACGCACCTCGAGCTGCAGGTACGCACGCGCTCGCCACCACTCGCCACCACTCGCCACCACTCGCGCGCGTCACGCACAACGCGCTCGACGAGAGCTGCGCCGACGCGCTGCACCACCACCTCACGCACCTCGAGCTGCAGGTACGCACGCGCTCGCCACCACTCGCCACCACTCGCCACCACTCGCGCGCGTCACGCACAACGCGCTCGACGAGAGCTGCGCCGACGCGCTGCACCACCACCTCACGCACCTCGAGCTGCAGGTACGCACGCGCTCGCCACCACTCGCCACCACTCGCCACCACTCGCACGCGTCACGCACAACGCGCTCGACGAGAGCTGCGCCGACGCGCTGCACCACCACCTCACGCACCTCGAGCTGCAGGTACGCACGCGCTCGCCACCACTCGCCACCACTCGCCACCACTCGCGCGCGTCACGCACAACGCGCTCGACGAGAGCTGCGCCGACGCGCTGCACCACCACCTCACGCACCTCGAGCTGCAGGTACGCACGCGCTCGCCACCACTCGCCACCACTCGCGCGCGTCACGCACAACGCGCTCGACGAGAGCTGCGCCGACGCGCTGCACCACCACCTCACGCACCTCGAGCTGCAGGTACGCACGCGCTCGCCACCACTCGCCACCACTCGCCACCACTCGCGCGCGTCACGCACAACGCGCTCGACGAGAGCTGCGCCGACGCGCTGCACCACCACCTCACGCACCTCGAGCTGCAGGTACGCACGCGCTCGCCACCACTCGCCACCACTCGCGCGCGTCACGCACAACGCGCTCGACGAGAGCTGCGCCGACGCGCTGCACCACCACCTCACGCACCTCGAGCTGCAGGTACGCACGCGCTCGCCACCACTCGCCACCACTCGCCACCACTCGCGCGCGTCACGCACAACGCGCTCGACGAGAGCTGCGCCGACGCGCTGCACCACCACCTCACGCACCTCGAGCTGCAGGTACGCACGCGCTCGCCACCACTCGCCACCACTCGCCACCACTCGCGCGCGTCACGCACAACGCGCTCGACGAGAGCTGCGCCGACGCGCTGCACCACCACCTCACGCACCTTGAGCTGCAGGTACGCACGCGCTCGCCACCACTCGCCACCACTCGCGCGCGTCACGCACAACGCGCTCGACGAGAGCTGCGCCGACGCGCTGCACCACCACCTCACGCACCTCGAGCTGCAGGTACGCACGCGCTCGCCACCACTCGCCACCACTCGCGCGCGTCACGCACAACGCGCTCGACGAGAGCTGCGCCGACGCGCTGCACCACCACCTCACGCACCTCGAGCTGCAGGTACGCACGCGCTCGCCACCACTCGCCACCACTCGCGCGCGTCACGCACAACGCGCTCGACGAGAGCTGCGCCGACGCGCTGCACCACCACCTCACGCACCTCGAGCTGCAGGTACGCACGCGCTCGCCACCACTCGCCACCACTCGCCACCACTCGCGCGCGTCACGCACAACGCGCTCGACGAGAGCTGCGCCGACGCGCTGCACCACCACCTCACGCACCTCGAGCTGCAGGTACGCACGCGCTCGCCACCACTCGCCACCACTCGCCACCACTCGCGCGCGTCACGCACAACGCGCTCGACGAGAGCTGCGCCGACGCGCTGCACCACCACCTCACGCACCTCGAGCTGCAGGTACGCACGCGCTCGCCACCACTCGCCACCACTCGCCACCACTCGCCACCACTCGCGCGCGTCACGCACAACGCGCTCGACGAGAGCTGCGCCGACGCGCTGCACCACCACCTCACGCACCTCGAGCTGCAGGTACGCACGCGCTCGCCACCACTCGCCACCACTCGCGCGCGTCACGCACAACGCGCTCGACGAGAGCTGCGCCGACGCGCTGCACCACCACCTCACGCACCTCGAGCTGCAGGTACGCACGCGCTCGCCACCACTCGCCACCACTCGCCACCACTCGCGCGCGTCACGCACAACGCGCTCGACGAGAGCTGCGCCGACGCGCTGCACCACCACCTCACGCACCTCGAGCTGCAGGTACGCACGCGCTCGCCACCACTCGCCACCACTCGCCACCACTCGCGCGCGTCACGCACAACGCGCTCGACGAGAGCTGCGCCGACGCGCTGCACCACCACCTCACGCACCTCGAGCTGCAGGTACGCACGCGCTCGCCACCACTCGCCACCACTCGCCACCACTCGCCACCACTCGCCACCACTCGCCACCACTCGCCACCACTCGCCACCACTCGCGCGCGTCACGCACAACGCGCTCGACGAGAGCTGCGCCGACGCGCTGCACCACCACCTCACGCACCTCGAGCTGCAGGTACGCACGCGCTCGCCACCACTCGCCACCACTCGCCACCACTCGCGCGCGTCACGCACAACGCGCTCGACGAGAGCTGCGCCGACGCGCTGCACCACCACCTCACGCACCTCGAGCTGCAGGTACGCACGCGCTCGCCACCACTCGCCACCACTCGCGCGCGTCACGCACAACGCGCTCGACGAGAGCTGCGCCGACGCGCTGCACCACCACCTCACGCACCTCGAGCTGCAGGTACGCACGCGCTCGCCACCACTCGCCACCACTCGCCACCACTCGCGCGCGTCACGCACAACGCGCTCGACGAGAGCTGCGCCGACGCGCTGCACCACCACCTCACGCACCTCGAGCTGCAGGTACGCACGCGCTCGCCACCACTCGCCACCACTCGCCACCACTCGCGCGCGTCACGCACAACGCGCTCGACGAGAGCTGCGCCGACGCGCTGCACCACCACCTCACGCACCTCGAGCTGCAGGTACGCACGCGCTCGCCACCACTCGCCACCACTCGCCACCACTCGCGCGCGTCACGCACAACGCGCTCGACGAGAGCTGCGCCGACGCGCTGCACCACCACCTCACGCACCTCGAGCTGCAGGTACGCACGCGCTCGCCACCACTCGCCACCACTCGCGCGCGTCACGCACAACGCGCTCGACGAGAGCTGCGCCGACGCGCTGCACCACCACCTCACGCACCTCGAGCTGCAGGTACGCACGCGCTCGCCACCACTCGCCACCACTCGCGCGCGTCACGCACAACGCGCTCGACGAGAGCTGCGCCGACGCGCTGCACCACCACCTCACGCACCTCGAGCTGCAGGTACGCACGCGCTCGCCACCACTCGCCACCACTCGCGCGCGTCACGCACAACGCGCTCGACGAGAGCTGCGCCGACGCGCTGCACCACCACCTCACGCACCTCGAGCTGCAGGTACGCACGCGCTCGCCACCACTCGCCACCACTCGCCACCACTCGCCACCACTCGCCACCACTCGCGCGCGTCACGCACAACGCGCTCGACGAGAGCTGCGCCGACGCGCTGCACCACCACCTCACGCACCTCGAGCTGCAGGTACGCACGCGCTCGCCACCACTCGCCACCACTCGCCACCACTCGCCACCACTCGCCACCACTCGCCACCACTCGCCACCACTCGCCACCACTCGCGCGCGTCACGCACAACGCGCTTGACGAGAGCTGCGCCGACGCGCTGCACCACCACCTCACGCACCTCGAGCTGCAGGTACGCACGCGCTCGCCACCACTCGCCACCACTCGCCACCACTCGCGCGCGTCACGCACAACGCGCTCGACGAGAGCTGCGCCGACGCGCTGCACCACCACCTCACGCACCTCGAGCTGCAGGTACGCACGCGCTCGCCACCACTCGCCACCACTCGCCACCACTCGCGCGCGTCACGCACAACGCGCTCGACGAGAGCTGCGCCGACGCGCTGCACCACCACCTCACGCACCTCGAGCTGCAGGTACGCACGCGCTCGCCACCACTCGCCACCACTCGCCACCACTCGCGCGCGTCACGCACAACGCGCTCGACGAGAGCTGCGCCGACGCGCTGCACCACCACCTCACGCCCCTCGAGCTGCAGGTACGCACGCGCTCGCCACCACTCGCCACCACTCGCCACCACTCGCGCGCGTCACGCACAACGCGCTCGACGAGAGCTGCGCCGACGCGCTGCACCACCACCTCACGCACCTCGAGCTGCAGGTACGCACGCGCTCGCCACCACTCGCCACCACTCGCGCGCGTCACGCACAACGCGCTCGACGAGAGCTGCGCCGACGCGCTGCACCACCACCTCACGCACCTCGAGCTGCAGGTACGCACGCGCTCGCCACCACTCGCCACCACTCGCCACCACTCGCGCGCGTCACGCACAACGCGCTCGACGAGAGCTGCGCCGACGCGCTGCACCACCACCTCACGCACCTCGAGCTGCAGGTACGCACGCGCTCGCAACCACTCTCGCGAGACAACTTACTCTGTTATACTGTCTTAAAAGTTGTCATAGAAATTCGAGATAATAACTCAAACCACAACTTGCGGAATAAAATGATACAGGCCTTCAACAAAACTACTTAAATTAAAGAAATAAATGCTATAATGCCGCACAAAGGTAAGAATACTTACATTATAAATCACCAAAGCTTTTTACTGAATGAATCATAATTTATTTTCATAAAACTGCATACACACCTCATCGGAGCCCTATTGGTATTTTGATTAAGTCGTATCTTACCAGTCACTCCACTTCAGAACATCTTAATAAATTTAAAATAATAAAATCTAATTAACCGCATCAATTTAAATAATTACATTAAGGAATGCCTCAAGGCGGTGATTTCGCACCGTTACTACTTTTTGTGTAAGTTGTTTTATTTTCTAAATACGTATTATCTGAATACAATTATGATCTTCAATATTTAATTGTTAACAGAAATATTAGGTTAGGGGAAAAGACTTTTCGCATTATAATATGTATGAACTTGTAATAAAATCTCTTTGGCTATACTATTGGTATCTGGCTGGTTTTGGTATCATTGAAAGTTTAAATTTTAAAGAACATAATTCCAAATTCAAATTAGGAAAATGTGTGATTTTTATTTACATACATACATACATAGACTCACGCCTGTTTCCCCGAAGGGGTAGGCAGAGGCATATTAAACGCCCACTTTTCGCCAGTGTTTTAATCCCACGTAATAGGTGGCGAGCCTATTGCCGCTTATTGGGACATTTTGTTTGCCAGAGCCTCGTCCGTTGATCGGCAGGTGCACCACTTGGAGGTGAGGTTGGCTTGGGACCCTAAGTTCTTGGTGGGAACCCTATGCACCCAGATTTTTATTTTTTTGTTTTTCGTATTGTCAAGATGAGTGAATCTAATGAAGAAATTCGATACATTTTAAAATTTTACAACAAAAAGGGTAAAATTGCTACGCAAGCCGTGAAAAAAATTTGCGATGTTTATTGACCTAGTGCAGTGTCTGTGAGAGTAGCACAAGTTTTTTTTTAAGCGTTTTCAATCCGGAAATTTTGATGTCAAAGATGCACGTCCCTCTGGTCGCCCTATTACGGATAAAATGGATGCCATTTTTGAAAAAGTGGAGCAAGATCGGCATATCAGTAGTTACGACGTAGCTGAAGAACTGGTAATTGACCACAAAACAGTTTTGGCGCATTTGAAAAAAAAGTGGGTACACAAAAAAGCTCGATATTTGGGTACCTCACGAGCTCACTGAAAGAAACCTAATCAACGGTGTACTCATTTGTGATTCTTTATTACGACGTAATGAAACCGAACCCTTTTTGAAGAAGCTGATAACTGGTGATGAAAAGTGGATCACGTACGACAAGAACGTGCGAAAAAGGTCGTGGTAAAAGGCCGGTCAGGCTACACAGACTGTGGCGAAACCCGGGCTAACTCGCAACAAGGTGATGCTGTGTGTGTGGTGGGATTGGAAGGGTATTATTCATTATGAGCTGTTACCACCAGGCAGGACCATCGATTCTGAACTCTACTGCATTCTGAACAACTGATGAGATTAAAGCAAAAAGTTGAGAGAAAGCGGCCGGAATTAATCAACAGAAGGGGTGTGGTTTTTCATCATGATAACGCTAGACCTCACATATCTTTAGCCACTCAGCAAAAATTAAGAGAATTTAGCTGGGAGGTGTTAATGCATGCGGCGTATAGTTCTGACCTTGCACCTTCAGATTTCCACCTGTTTCAGTCTCTTCAGAATTCTTTAGGCAGTGTCGGGTTAACATCACGACTATCACGAGAGGACTGCCAAAACCACTTGTCGCGGTATTTTGATCAGAAGTCCCAAAATTTCTAAAGCAATGGGATAATGTCCCTACCTACAAGATGGCAAAAAGTTATCGAACAAAATGGTACCTACATACTTAGTTAAATGTAAATAAACTATGTTAAAAAATGTTTTGAATTTTCTTAAAAAATGCGAAGAAACTTTTTCCCCAACCTATTATAAAGGTGAATTTAATCAATGTATTTCATTAACATACATATGTAAAAAACATTGATATAATTCAAATCGCTTCATACTGCCGCAATATGTCATAATCCTTTAAGAGCTAGCACAATACAGAGGTGTGGTTATTTCTATAGGCGTTGTTGGAGCACGCGGCGAGCGAGCTGATGACGGCGGGCATGTACGAGAGCGTCAACGAGGTGTACAAGGTGCTCATCCCCATCGCCGAAGAACACCGCGACTACAAGAAACTCGCCAACATACACAGGTACATAGCTTATTTTATTTACAAAGCAAAGTATTTACAATAAGTATATATTAAACAGGTTAACCATTTATTTATTTAGATATGGAAAGCTAAGACATGTTATGCTTACCATCAGTAAAACATCTGTAAGCCAATTATAAAGCTTTCACATATAGCTATAGAATGAGTTTTATTCAAATGAGCAAAACAGAATACCCATGTTTAAGAAAATATCTGTTATTTCGCCACTTACATTTCATTGGTTGAAAATAAAATTCTATCTGTATGGTAAAGAAAATTAGAGAATGACGTTAGTTTCGCGAATTCACTGATTACAGTTTATAGTTAGAGGTAATGCAACCTGCCAAGAATGGGCAACTACTGGACTTCACAAAAGTAAAAAGATATTGTGTGAGCTATATGATGAGAGTTAAAAAATTATGCTAAGTTTTAAGTTTCAAAACGTTTGCAAGAAAGCTATAAGCTAAATAGCAATGAATAGGAGTAGTGAAGATAAAGTGAAAATGATATGGAATACTATAAACTTCGACACTGGGAATGTTAAATGTAAAAATTCTCAATTTAGTTTGACCGTCGATAAGGTCACTATAAGATCAGACTCAAAAGTTGCAATGGCGTTTGAAAGTTTTTTTACTGGTATCCCCGTTATAACTAGATCCTTGGACCCATCAACCAATGCAGCAAAATCTATTTTAAAAGAAAACACGTGTGTATATACAGTAACTTCTCATTTTTGTATACAAATTCAGTTAAATTTACGCCCGCAGAGGTAGGCAGAGGTGCATTACACACCTACACTTCGCCAGTTATGTTTCGGTCCCAAAATTCCATTAAATTTTAATAAATACGAGTTACTACACAAAAGCAATTTTGTTTTACAAGGGGGCGTTCCACGACCGATGCCAGTGTTATAGTAGGGAAGCCTACGATGCTAAATTGGGATTTACTCGAGCGTCATAGAGACCAAAGGGGGGTTGCAAAGCTTAGAATGATGATAAAAAGATAAAAATGAAAATAATGTATAATTTTTCATCGGTGCGGGGAGCGCTATAGACCTTCAAAATTAAAAAAAGAGCTATTGCCTTTTTAACTCAATTAAAAGTGAAAATCGTGGTTACTGTAAATCTGCGCACGCACACAAATGAAACGGTTGCTATGGTAAACAAACAACAGCGATCTGATGGAAACGAAATACGATACTAAGGATACGATGTAACAAAATGTTTGAAATTAAGTCTGTAAACCACACTCTCATAGTGTGGGGTTTACCAAAATGATGTTTGAATAATCTGTCGGCATTACCATAGATAATGTGAGTATTTCTTTCCATCACACTTTTAGGCTTTGGAGTGGACAGTCGAATTATTTATTGTTTGTTGTTAACATGCACGATCTATTGTTTCTTAACATCGTAAGTAATATCTTCACTTAATCATACCTAGTTAGCATTATTGATGGATAAAGTAAAAAAATATCAATGAGTGAATTAAACAAGAACGGCGTGTTTAAAGTTTTGAATCTAAATAGTTACAATAATAGAATAATCAAATAACTTACAGGCTTAAATCACATTTCTTTAGTCCACTTAACACTTCACTGTTTCCTCACAAATCACATCTTTTCACTGCTTCAAAAGCAGCTAGTATCTTAATTAATTAACTACTCGGCACTTGTTCTCTTGTCACAATAAACTAGTGATTTAATATTTAACCACAATGAGAAAGTCCAGGGGTGTCAAGTTAACATCAAGATGATGTCGAACATTCCACACCGGCACCGTCTTGTTGATAATTATTTATCTATACACATTTTGTAAACAAGTGAACTTTAAAAAAAGTTTTCACAACACTCAATGATAGATGGATATTCCCGGTTGTACTTGTCATAACATGCCCAGCCATGCGCCAGCGCGAGCAAGACATTATGTCTAGCTCTTTCCCGTTGTTTGTTACCTACGTTAGCGAAGGATAGATAATCAATTGCGTATTATTATCTTTTGCCGTCTATTGTGTTGTATTAATGTGTGCGTTCGTATTAGTCAACGTGGAACCATTTTACAAATGCATTTTAAAAAAAGCCGTTCTGCTTAGACTTAAGGTTTATTTTCGAATAGCTCAGTTTTTTAAAGAAATGTGTGACTAAAATTTTATTTACGTTGTAATTATTTTAGGACGGAAATGGATTCAGTAGCCGATTCTAAACAAAGTACTTTCAGGATGTGCATTAAACATGTTACATGTTGTATATACCTATATCTTAATCTGATGCGCTTGAGTATTTGAGTATTTCACAACGGCGAATTTACTCATTCATATTTGCAAATTTTTAGTAATGGCCACGAGTTTACGTGACACCTAAATCGTCAGATCATTCAATGAGAGCCTTTTTTAGGTTCACTTAACATCTCCTTGGAAAATCTGACACGCTCGAATAATTTTCTTTTCTTTTGCATTTTGAAATCTTGCCTCCACTAGCCACTATGCAAACGATATCTGCAAACGACCGAACTAGAACGACGACCCCTCCACGACGAACGAGATTAACATTCCTACTTTTTTAATATGTAGGACATCGATGCTATTAATATCTGACGCCCTCGAGTAAATCCCGAAATCCCTTCATGGGCTCCCCTACTATTGAGCTTATAAAACATATCTTTGATGTTGATTGTCTTCTGTGATTTGTCGAAGGCCTTTGACTGTGTAGAACACGATACATTGATCAGAAAATTACGTCACTACGGTTTAAGTAGTTCTGCTCTCCATCTTCTTACTTCATATTTGAGTAATAGAATTCAGACAGGTGATGTCAACCTTCACTTGCACACGAGCGTTCACAAGCATCTGTAGTCAAAATGGAAGTACCACAGGGTTCAATCCTTGGTCCTTTTTAATTTTTTGTGTATATTTATGACTTACCACACCCCGTAAATGACAAGTACGAGATAGTACTGTTTGCAGCTATAGCTATTTATTATTTCAATTAAAGCGCCAACAAATTGATATAGACGATGTAAATATTGCTATCTCATAGGTGGTTTACTGGTTTAAGGTTAACAACCTGCATTTAAATAGACTTAAAACTAAATGTAGGAATTTGAATTTTCGTAGTCATTTAAACTTGTTTTAAATTGTCTTTCGGGATATATACCACGTACCTTTGTTTGGAGTTACCGATATTTCGGCACTGTTGCAAGCGCCATGTTCACGGATGTAATGAGGGTACTGCGGGTGGATGAACGTACTTACCGTACGTCAAAGGAGTGATTAGATTTCGGATGCCTAACGTCAAACAGGGAAGACCTCGTGGTGAAGTAAAAGTTAGGGATGATGTGTATCTTGCATCGTAACCGAGCCAAAGATGATGAAGAAAGTGATAATGATTCATGTGTTATAAATGTTTGTGGTCGCAGCAAGCTGAACGAGGCGTTCACGCGCATCGAGCAGCTGCACGGCAAGCGCGTGTTCGGCACGTACTTCCGCGTGTCGTTCTACGGCGCGCGCTTCGGCGACCTCGACCAGCAGGAGTTCGTGTACAAGGAGCACGCGCTCACCAAGCTGCCGGAGATCTTCAGCCGCCTCGAGGTAACTACATATCATACTTATATTATATCTTGTTACAGAATAATATATACCTTTTTTCCCCTGTGTTACCCCTAAATTCAATATCCCTCCCGGCCCCTCCGTCATCTTGTCCTGGTCTCAATTTATTTGGTATCGGCGCAGTACGTCCTTCGCTTCCATGCTTCTCTGTCGCCCGTCATCTGATCATTTATCCCTTCCTCTTCCATATCCATCCCTACACAGTCCATCCTTCTTTTCCTTGGCCTCCCTCTGCCTACCCTCTACCTATGTATTCATGACTTGCTTACCTACATACATATCATCTCTTCGCATAATATGTCCATACCAAGCCAAACCGTTGCCATTCACTTTCTCGTGAGTCTGGAGTTCGTTTGAAACATTGACATATATTCTAACGATAGACGTAACATTCCATATAAAAACATTGTCCAAGCTGTCTTAGGTTTGACGTCTAATCGCACATGCGCAACACGCATGTGCACGTAGCGCCAATGGAATACAGCGCTTATTTATCATATTATAGCCAATCAGCTACGGCTGACCGGGCATCTCACCAATGAGCAGCCAGTAGTACTCTAATGCTACTGGGTACTTATTGACATTTGTATAGATTATTTTTACAGAAGATCGGAAAATAGATAAGTTTTGTGACTATTCATGAAAATAAAATTAATTAATTGCCGTGGTTTTATTTCAGTAAAATAATAAAAACTATAAGTAATCATATTTGTTACTTACTTTAAAACATAGAAAATGTATTCGTTGGCGTAAGTTCAAGACATGTGTCAGCAACGAATAATTATAATTTTTTAAAGTTTAAATTTATCTTGGCATGAGGCTAGCTCAGAAATTTCTTATTATACATATAAGGCAGCATTGTTTTGACAATCTGCTATAATGTGGTTTCTGACCACATAGTTACACACACATTTGGCAAATGGGACTATGCGCTACTTATAAGTGAACCAACCATTAGGAAAAATCATTTTATGATGAAGTGGCCCGAATAGCTTAGTCGATATAGCATTGACACGGTTCGTCGTGGTCGCAGGTTCAAGTCGTGCCCCAGAAATTTATTTTTATAGCTTTAAATAAATTGCAATTAAATCTACCCTAGCATAAGAAATGCTCAAAAATATATTTTAATACCTATTCCATTACCATCAACACGAAATTAAAAGTAATTTCGTGGGGTTTTGTCACTTGGTTAGATAATAAAAATCAGCCTTATTTTTAATGGCCTTATATTGGTTCAGTATATTTTTCACGTATTTTCTATAACTGCAAATTTATGTGTACTATGACCCGTTTGGCCAGCGAGGTAAAGTAGGCCAATTCCTCCTTTCAAAGGAGAGGCCTAGTCCAGCAGTGGACTGTTAAAGGCTGATGATGATGATGATGATGATGATGAAGTGTAAGTGTACCTACTGTTTTAAAAATACCTAGGTATGTGTCACAATTATTTTATTTGAAATATTAATTAATATAGTAATTACGATCAATATACTAAAAAGAAAAACACAAATTAGTGTTATACAAAATCAAATTGGTGTTAGAACATTAATCAAACTAAAACACTTTTAAAACCAATGCATTCATCAAGTCTGTTCTTAGTCATTTATTTTTACCTACAATCACTTGCAATCGATGTCTGCATAGTAGTTAGTCTATGGTGGTAAATGACGTCACACAAAAATAAATAAATACATGGTTATGTGGTAATATGATGTAATTAACTCTTTTGATTACTTAAATAATAAATAATATTAACTAGCGCTACTACAGATTCCAGTTCTGATTCGAATTAACCGATATATCGTCGTTACACAATTAATAAACGAAGCGGACTCACGCTGCAGGCAAGTCAAAGTGACACTAGATTGCTTTGCCGGTATATTCATGCAAAGCATTTGAACAAAGTAAATGTTCTAAATGCTACATCTAGTACTTTAGTACATATATTTCGATGGTTTGAAAGGGTTACATAGGTACCCCTTTCCACTATATACCAGAAGTAATGGGAATAAATTACAATACACGCTGATTTTTTATTGGTTTTGGAGCGAAAGCCATCTTATTACTTATCATTAATAGAACCTAACCAGCTAATAATATTTGAAATATAAGCTAAGAAGATCTTGAGAAATTAATTAATTGAACAGTACGAGAACACGAAGTATCACTTTGCCGCACACTGGCGAAGTACGAGCGATCGTGTTACACACACACTGGCATTATGCACTGTTATATCCTGCCCTCCCGCTCCTCGCCATGCGCGCGCGCCACCCTCCGCTGCAGGGCGCCAGCAGGGGGCGGGGGCGGGGCGGAGGCGCGGCGGGGTGCGGCGCGGGCGCAAGTTGACCTTCAGCAGTCTTAAGAAATTAGGTCAATGGAACAGTCGTATATCACGCTCCCGTCACTCTGTGTCCGTGTTACGTAATTAAACTACAATCGTGGATCCTTACAATACTGATGTGTTTGCTAGTGGATTGATAGGCCGCAACCTGACCTGAATCCATAGGGTTTTATTAGTGGATCGAGGTTAAAAGATTTGTGTACAAAGAAGAAACGGAGTCGCGAGAACGCGAGAAACGTGTGTGCAAATGTGTAAATTGATTGTGATGTAAGCAGAAGACTGTAAAGGTAAATTATTTGCTTTACTAATTGTTGTGAATACCTACGTTGATATGTTAAGTTTTAAACACGCCAGAAATAAGTAAATACCTAAATTCGGCTTTTACTAGTTATTGAAAGTGATTATGTACAGACGATTAATACGTAAACAATAATAAGTACTTCTTTTCGTCTACTAGTTTATTATGATTGCGTGAACCCACAGCTTATTTCTGTCGACTTACGAAGGAATAGGTAGGTACAGCTATTTAGTTACATGTGTTTATTATTTTAATCATTATTATGTGCTTAAAATTATTGAAGTTGTCATCGTAATTAATTTGTGTTTTGTAAGTACGTAAATTAGGTATCACTATCCATCCGTACTTCAGTAGGGTAAAATTGGGGCTTCTGCATCACTTGCTCTCGCGTCGCCGCTCGAGCTGCGTGATACAGAAGCCCCAATTTTACAATCGAGATCGATTAATATAAATGTGATCTGCATCACTCAGAACAAAGTGAGCTGACGCAGACGCTCCCAATAATACCGTTGTTATCTGCGATCCGTCTGATTCGCGATATAATATTGTATTTCATTCACCGACATATCATTGTAGTAGCAATGCAATGGGACAACTTACTGTCGTTTCTAGTTTGAGATGCTTATGTAACAACATTCTCAAGTTAGACTGCTGTGTTCAGTCGACGCGATCAGTCCGATCGGTTGTTGTGTGTATCATAATCTGGTATGGTGTCGAACTGACATAGCCAAGCAAAAATTATCGCGCGCACTTAAATAAGTACAATAAACAACAATATCATGTTCGATCACGGCACATCGTTGCATTGAAACGATTTGGTGCACATCTTGTACTAATGAATGCATAGGCCTTCCGTATAATGAGAGGTTAGCTTTTACTAGCAACTATAACTCAATAATAGAGTTGTGGACACTACCACAATGCAACAATATAGCTGAGTGTGCACATTAAGTGCACATATTTGTCACAGACTAATCTTATGCCTTGCAATGTTTTCTTTTATATGTAAAACTTTTTCTGTGTCTGTGACAAATAAATAGTTTTTCTCTTTCTTTCTTTCTTAGTAAGTAGCCAACAGTAGGTATTATGGAGACATAATAATTGCTTATAATACAAAAAAAAATAAAGTAAAAAAAACATAAAAACAAAATCCAAACTGGAACAATACTCATTTGTTCCGTGCGGGAATCGAACCCGCAACACGTTGGTGCATTAGTTGCTGCGTCTATTAAACCTACTATTTACATTGTGATGCGAGTCATACTCTTAGCCAATGCGCCAAACGTGTCGTCAAAGATGTGATAAAATATTGGACCACTTTGTCTTAACATGACGTGTATAGAATTATCCAAGATAATCAATAACTCAGTACAAACGTTTATTTTTTATAATTACGATAGTAAAATCTTCTAATATATAATATATTTAAGTAGTAGACAATTAGGATTCTTGATGGATGATTTATATATCTTAGTCTTAAAACAAATAGCACTTTAAAATACAATAAATGTTAGATTAGGAATCACTTATTTCTTATAAGATTATTTAATTACTCTTTTAATAATAATAATTATGCATTTCATTTTCATCTACTACAGGCATTCAATCCAGCAAACCTGCCGTCTTTCTGATTTAGTCAAATCGTAAAAAGGAAATGGTGGTTTGATTAAAAACACTTGTAGGTTTTTATTACACCATACAGCTATTTCTTTTAGTATAAATTCATTTGCTTACTGCATCACTCACCTCGCTTCGCTCCGTTCGCAATGCAGAGCGCCCCAAAAATCACACTACTAACATGATCTGCGATACGGACGGTTGGCATTAGAAGTATAATATTATTTCATTCATCGATGCATCGTAATACTGGTAGCATAGTAACAATGTTTTTACTTGGGATGACATAATATAAACAACATTCTCAAGTTCGTTCGACGCGCTCAGTGCGGCTCGGGCACAGCGATGCATTCATAATAATTTATATGTAGGTAGGTACATACTGTTATCTTTGCACAGCTCGTTGATAATTTTAATGAATGAATGCAAAATCTTAACAATGTTGAAAGTAGGATCGGGTGGCTCCCGGGTTCGATTCCCGGGTCGGCCAAAGTGTTATTGGGTTTTTCTGTTAGGAAATTCTCAGTAACAGCATGAAGTCTAGAAATGTGCCCGGTACGGCAATAGGCTCGCCTCCCTATTACGTGGGACTTAAATATATCTGGCGAAAAGTGGGTGTAGTAATACACCTTTGCCTACCTCTTCAGGGTTACAGGCATAAGACTATGAATGTATGTACTTATGAATTATATAATTGTTTTATCCACAACTAGCTTTTGCCTCTGACTTCGTCTACATGGAACTTGAACTCACGGTCACTCGGATTCCAGGTGATGCGGACGTATCGAGATAAAGCAGATTGACTGCACGTGTAGTGTTCGATCGATTAATATAAATGTGTTCTGACTTCTGCGTCACTCAACTCGCTTCGCTCGTTTCGCGACGCCTCCAATAATACCTACTTTTGTTATCTGCGATCCGTTTTATTCACGATATAGATTATTAACATTATGTTTTCAGCTTAGAATAATAACACCTATTCTAAGGTTTTCAGGTTAGGAATTTAACTCCTTGTCTTAGTGACCAATGTAACTGTTCTCTTTGCTGAGTTTTTTATTGTACTTATGAATGTGTATCAATTCATGTAATATTCCAATCATAGTATATATTAAAACTAAATGGGTATGTTAGTGAGTATAGGAAACGATTAAGTAAAATGAAACAATCCATATTGTATCTTTTTAAAAAAGTTTATTATCAAAGCACCATTTTTTTAAGCACATAACATTTTTTAATGCACATATTGAGTCATGATAGATACAATTGTACAAATCTCCGGAATATTTATAGCGATCATATAGGGTTAACAAATTAGGACAACCTTTATCTTCAAAATTAATTACATTAACACTATTTAAAATATTTTTCAACCATGACACTTTTTCAAGACCTTTAACGAAAACAGACTTATCTTTTAAGATATCTAAAACTAAATATTGATAATTTGAGTAAGGTATAAATCCTTCGCTCCAGTATATTTTTCTATTACGCTCAATCCAGCAAACTTGTTGTCTTTCCGATTTGGTCAAATCGTAAAAAGGAAATGGCGGTTTGATTAAAAACACTTGCAGGCTTTGATTACACCATATAGCAATTTCTTTTATTATAAATTCATTTGCTTCTGTTTTAAAGCCTTGGATGTCTACAATAGCAGTCATGATAATCTACGCACGATGTTGCTCAGAGGTTTGTATTCCACAAGTCGGTCGTTTATAATCAAACAGTATGCAGTTGTCTTATCTGGTATTTGTGTTGAACATTCAAATTCCAATCTTACATCCACTGGACCAGTTTTTAAACTATCGTTTTGCCTCGAGCAGTCTAAGATGAAGACTGGGGCCTTTTCTTTGAAATCCTGCAGATCAAGCAACGGTTCTACCGGAGAGTTGTAATATGACTGGCGAAATTTCACATACATTTCATATAATATACTATATTTGTTCTCACAAAACTTTAAAGATAAAGGCTCATAAGGATAATATTGCGAATTTAAAAAGAGCGTAACATTTGTCACCTCACAATGATCAAATACCGAACTGTCTTTAGTTCTATTATTTTTTCTATTAGTTTGCAAGCAAAAAATGACATACCGAGGCTTTTCTAATTGAGAAGCAGTCTTTACTGACCAAGAATGCTTTGTGGTTTTAGGTAGTAAAGGATACTCATATAAATCCCAATTTCTAAAGGCCATCTGAATAGGTTTATCTCTTTCTAAGTGCTTTAAAAGTATTAAACGTTCTCGATCGGAAACTTTTATATGTGGTACTCTCCATTGAATTCTCTGTATATCTATTTGAAGCTGAACGACTTCATCAGTAAGAATAATACTATTTAAGTTAGAATTACTCCTATTCAATATAAGTTCGTGTTTACAATTTATCACAATTTTATTGTAATCCTCTGCAAACCCTAAAATGTTATTTAAGGGCACCACAACGCTAAAATGTCCATCACTTTGGAAACCGTTTAAATTCCAACCCCATAATGCAGAAACTTTACTTTCTGCTTCATTAAATGAGATGTATGACTTTATTGTTGATGTTATTCCAGAATTTTTTATACGGTCTATTTCAATTCCATTCATTTCGTACCTGATGTCTTGGAACAAGTACATAACAGGGTTATTAGTAAACGTAACAGCTTTCTTGATCTGATGCCCATCCTTACCGAACAGCTTTGCTTGACCTTCGATGTAGATGGAACTGGCTGATGGTAGCACGTATATATCTTGCTGGTGTATGGGGATTCTGATTTCATCGTTTTCTCTAAAACTGTTATTGTAGGGATTGTATGAATGGATTTCATAACTTTCGATCGAACTATCAAAGTGTGGTAAGTCGGTAATCTGTAGTATACTCATACTTTAAACCCTAACAGTCTTATTAATAAACTAGGATTAGCGTCAGAACAACTTTACTCCAAGACTTAAGCCAAGATTAGGCAATTATGGTATTAATAAACTAGGAGTAAGGACGGAGTTAACTATTCATAATTTACTCCGGGAATAAAAGTTACTCCGCGGAGACCCATGGTTTAACGCTGGAGTAAGCAAGGAGTAAGCATCTATTTGTCACGGCGTACGGTAGACTAGATCGAAACTTTACCTGAATACTAAAACATAAAAAATAAAGATTTCGAGTCGACAACATATATCCGCAAAATTCGGATTGTCGAGTATTTTGTTAATTTCTAATGCTTCTGACAGTATTAGAAATTATAATAATAAAAAATGACAGAAAAGTCACTGTCACCGAATAACAGTCATGTTGAGTATCTACTATGTAGTTTGTATACCATGTGTAAATACTTCTTGCAGTTAGATATATTTCTTATCGGTATAAACAGTTTGTTTAAACGACAATGATTATTAAAGTATCCGTCTATTATGAGAGAATTGTGTTCTTCGAATTTACGCGAGCGAAGCGACGGGCAAAAGCTCGTAGATTTATATTGTATTTTCAACTTTAATTGAGATTTATATATATAACCCAAATATATTTTCACATTTGTTTGTTGTTCGTTAGAGTACTTACTAGTATCTGATTTTGTAATTTTATTATTGTGGGTTAAAATTAATAGAGATTATTTCATTTAAGATTGCCAACCAACACAAACGCTTGTCCTTGCAAAGGGTAGAAGTTTGTACGGCACAAATTTACCTCTTGGAAGTAAGAACGCATGCGCTATGATAATTGAGTGCGCTGTGCGTATATCTGTCAGTAGGTACTGACACATCATACAATATAATGTCATATTGTGCACGGTGATTACATTATTCGCAAGTAAGCTTTACAATTATAATATTTGTTTACAATTAACAATATAATTAAATTAAATCTTAAAATAATAAAGAAACGAATTAATATATACAAGGGAAAATTCAAAAAATTAAAAATTAAAATTGAGAAGGCGTCATGAAACTCATCCGCATCGCAGTCAATTGGAAGCGTGCCCAGAAGACTGGCAGCATTGCCTCGTTGGATGGCTATACTTATTTTTTGAGCCAAATACGTGCCAGCCCTCTGGTCACGCGAGGCGTCTATAAGTCTCTTTGCGAGATCTCTAAAAAGTGATCGCGCACTTGGACCCCATGGCCCCAATGTTTCGACCCCAAACGGCTCAGATACATAATCTCCTATTAGATTTACATATTTGCGCCGTTTGAGTGTCTGCGCTGTAGCAGCAGCAGCGCCCGCACAACCTGCTGTGCTGGGAAGATGAGATGGCGCAAGGGTATCGACACATGTTGCGTCCCATACCAAAGGCCAGCTTCCACGGCAGTAACGACATCCCGTCTGGTCTTTTGCCATCGTCGCGTGCCAAGCCTTGAGGTTCAAGTTGGGCTGGAACGCCAGCGGTGGCAAGAGCACGGCGCAGTAAGTCATTGAGGAAGGCGTGTCGAGAAATACGACCCGCGCTCCTGCTGCATGACAGGCCATGGTGACCAAGGCTATCGACAGCCTCTCCACAGTGACAACGATGCGGAGAGACACATGACGCACCTAAACGGAGGCAAGTAGCGAAGCGGAAGGTCGTATCGTCCAACATGGTACCTATATTGGACGATGGCAGTGCCTGAAGCCAGAGGCCCGATTCCCATTCTCCCGCAGCCAGCAGGCGAGCACGCTCCGCAGCGTTGGACGATGTATTGAGAAGGTTTTCTCGTACCACGCTGCAAAGCGGCCCATCCCATTGCCTCTGCGAGGATAAGTTTCGGGATAACTCAGTTCCTGGACAAGCATTTCTCCAAGCGTTTAAGGCATCGGTCTTAAACGGCACCTCAGAATCAACCAGTGTGGGAGCTAAAATTTTCCTAGTCAATTCTGCAGTGCTGTGGACCGATGACAAGAACGCTGGCAGGCTTACGTCGGTAATTTTGCGAACGCCGAGGCCGCCCAAGCGCACAGGTAAGGACGCCTGTAGCCACACCCGGTCGTTCAGGGCCACATTCAAAATTTTACTCAGGGTATTCTGTATAATTTTGTCAATTTGAATGAGTGGAGTTGGATTTTTCCAAAAAGGTGAGCACCGTAATGCGTGCGTAAATTTAGGGACAAAAAGACAATATTGAATAATAGTGAAAGCCGAATGTATATTAATTTTGAGTAGCCTGTCAGAAATTTCACTAAAATTTTGAATTTTTTCCTGTATAAAAGAATCAAAACCGTCGTCTACAATTGGGGACCCCAGGAGGCGAAGAGAACTTTTTTCAACTTGAGTGATATTGGGAGCCAAATATTGAAATTTTGAAAGAATAGAGGATTTATCTAGATTGTCATTAATAAAAATTTCGCATTTGTTTGTATTCAGTTCTAGCCTATGGATAAAAATTTTGATTTCAGAAGTGCTAGATCTTGATACACAGACTCTACGTCACCGCCCAGGGCTCCATCATCGAGGTACCAGATGTTTAATTTAGAATTTAAGTTGGGTTATAACTGGATGGATGGCCAAACTAAAAATTAATGGTCCAAGAGGGTCACCTTGTTGACAACCGACGGCAGATTCTAAAAGATGTTCTTTGTATATTAATTTAGAAGGGTGTCTATAACATTGCCAAAGAAAATTGAAAATTTGGGGTGTTTCCAATTTAACTTGTGTCAACAAAGTGTCCCTGTATTATTCGCATATATAAACTAATAATTATATAAGTACTACGCTTAAACGGCTGAAACAGTTTTCTCTACTAATATTATAAACGCGAAAGTGTTTATAGATATTATTTATTAGATAGGTATTATATTGGACATGTATTGGAACATGGCTTTGACATTTGACTGTATGCAAGGCGAGGTTATTATGTAGATATAATACTAGGTATATAGTGTTACTTAGTGTACCTATATAGTGTCATGAATACCTACTGACCGATCTACTTTGTACCCAATAGTTTCTGAAGTCTTTAGAATAATACGCGCGCGACGCCGCGGGCAAAAGCTAGTTGTCAAATAAAAGTGTTTAATAAAAAGTTTTTATTCGACCAGTTCATTTTGTTCATTCTTTTTACTTTTAATATCAGTGGGTTGCCATAACGTATATCTTAATTTCAAGGTAAGAATAGTATTGTTACTCCAAACTTACTTCGTATTTATTAATACCGTTATTAACACGTAGCTATTCCATAACTAATCTAGAATTAACTACCCCCGGTGTTACTTTGGAGTAAGAGAAGAATAAGCATTTTTTATTAATAAGACCGTAAAGCTTTAAGAAAATCTTTATTTGATTTAGTCAATTTCTTCACATTTTTCTTACGTCTGTGCACCTTTATGGTTGTTGACGGAATAGGACGTTTTATTTTCACTGAAGGGTTTTTCTAATATACTATCATTTTGCTTTTCTTAAATGAAGACGTAATTGAATATTTTCTTCACCAAAGTCAATACGGTAACCAAACTGATCTACAATCCTAACAGATATGGATGAAATTATATTTTTGTTAACTGGAAAGTAAATAACGTTCTGAGGTTTTTCTATGTAGCCGTGACTTGGAGCAGTATCAGATATAAATTCATGAATAAAATGAGTCGGTAATCTGTTGCAGTATGAACCGTGTACAAGATCACATTCAATTCTGATAACAGCTGTTAAACTGCTGTTATTAACGGGCACATTCGGTCTTGTTTTTAATACTGAAAAGTATAGTAAACCGCACTCGTACTGATCAGATAAATGAAGAGGTGGTTGAAAATACGAAATCAGTTCCGATTTATTTCCAGAGATGGTAACCGTAGTAGACATGCTTGCATACTGAACTCTTTTAGATGATCCTTTTTATTTTATTTCATGATTATACCAAAAATTCTTTAAGAAATTTAAACATAAATGTCCACAATTGAAGGGGTGATCACGTTGTATATTTTCATAATTATATTGAATGTTAGAACCTACATATTTTATAAATTCCTTCGGAGGTTTAAGATTTCCATAACTGTCAAAATACTCAACATAATCATTATATTTTGCATAGGCTACCCAATGAGAACCAGGATTTTTTGAACTATCCAAATTAATAACTCCACATTCTTTTTTATAAGGACATTTAGGGAGCTCATCTCTCATAAAGACACCTCTAAAATAAGGAATTCTATTCCCGTACTTTAAAATGTCAAAGTTAGTTAAGGCCCGTTTGGGTAGCCGATATCTTAGTTTTTTCTTTTGATACGAAAATTCCAAGGCCGCCTTTATGTGGTTTAAGGTGTAGTCCTTTCCCAATACATAGAGCTTCCATTTTTTCATTGTCTTCTCGATTCTTCATACAGCTTTTTAGCCATTTTGAATTCATTTATGGTTTTAGCAATACCAGCTGCACCGCCTGCTAAAGCTCCCGCAGCTGATAATCCCGCAAAAATAGGAATCAAAGGTAATACTCCCCCAGTTTTTGGAATAGGAATAACGCGAGGGAGCTTAATCGATGAATCATCAGCCAATTCTCTAGTAGCGGCAATAGCTAATTCTATTGCCATTTTCTTGCTCTTAGGTTTTAATTTTTTGATATGCCTTTTTGCTTTTGTAATAAACAGATTTTAATTTACTTTTTAACCCTTTTCCAGGTGTAATTTTTGGAGAAGGCTTTTTGTCCAAACCAGAACCAGTTTTAATTTTTGCTGACATAGCCTTACTTACTAAGCGTGCCGCGAGTTTTTCAGCTATACTGGCATCGGAAGCAACCGCTCGCTCTTTCGCCATTTTTAACAAAATTAAATCAGCCTTATGTCGATCCTTTAAGTTTGATGACTTGTGATATGCAATATCGTGATCTTTGCAGTATTCGTCCAACTTATTTACGCCGTTATCTCATTTTGTTAGTCTTTTTATTAATTTAGTACCTGGGCCACAGTAATTATATCCTGGTAAGTGTAATTCAAATGGTAAATTATTAATAAGCCAATTGAGAAGACTACTCTCTCCAAAACACATTATAAGACTGATGATTCCGGTTTGAATACTTTAATAAATAGTTATGTGATTCGAGTTTGTTAACGTTATTTTATTTATAATATTACATTCGATTTATCAATCCAACTGCTTTCAGCTGAAGACAAACCTAACCATTTTACTAAAACCCTGTTACCTTTTCTTCTAAGAACTTTCTCGACTAGATATATATTGGGATGTTTTGTTTTTTGAAGTTCTTGTGAATAAAATGCTCCTAAAATAGGCAGACCTCTGATAGTGTCTTCAATTAAGTAAGTTATAGGAGTTGTATTTTGTATTTTACGAATTTTAAATATTTCTGTTGACCAGTTGGGAGTATAACCTTTTTCAAATGTACCTTTGTATTTACTGATACGCACATAATCACCTACTTTGTACTTGCTTTTTAAATTATCATTTTTTGGCAACTTTAAATACCTTCCTAATATCAGTTTTTTATTCATATTGTTCACATTAGCAGGGATTTCATTAATAGTGCGATGGTGAGTGTGATTGTATTTGTAAATAACATCATTGAGGGTATTATTTACCCAATTGTAATTGCCTTTTAAACTAAATTCCTTATAGATTTTAGATTTCAATGTTCTGATAAATCGTTCGACTATTGAAGCTTTTTTTGTTGAGAAGGTTGAATAATGGTTAATGTGAAACGATTTCATAAGCTTCTGAAATTTGTTATTATAAAATTCTGTTCCATTATCGGTTTGCAGATTTTTAGGAACACGCCCTTTATCCAACAAAGTTTTGAAAGAGTTATACACATCTTCTTTGCTTTTACTTCTCATAGGAAAGGCCCAAGCATATTTCGAAAATGAATCAATAACGGTAAGAATATATCTATAATTTTTATTTTCTTTTGAAATTGATTGCAAATCAATTAAGTCTGCTTGCCACAAGTCATCTATATCTCTCATTACAACATGTCTTCGCGGATAGTTCACTCTCGCATTTTTATGAATTTCGTTTACCACGTCAGCTTTGCTCATGTTCACAACTCAGTAGGTATGTTTGTCTCGAATTCTGCTATAATACTGAATAAAAAGCATTTTATTAGGACTATTTATTATTTAATTATGTCAGCTTCTTTTAACTCTTCGATTATTGATAAAATTTCATTATCATGATTTGTATTACCAGCATCTCGGGAAGCAATTAATAGTTTCAATCTTTCAACCAGTTCGTTAGGATCGTCCCAATATACCAAGTCAGTGCTATTTTTGTATTTCTTTAACGTTGGTAAGCTTCCTCCAAATTTAGTGACAATATTATTGTTTGACGATTCAGAAAACAATGGTTTGATTATTTCACGATATTTTATACCTTTATCGCCTCTTATTTGCCCATTAGGATTGAAATCTCTCTTATGTGCATTTGTATAATGCAACATATCTTTATAGACAAGTTTATCTTTGCTCGATATTTGTTTCAAATCAGGTTTTCTTCGAAGTAAAAGTTCTTTTAAACCAGGGGTTAAATTGAAGCTTTTGTCACCAACTTTAATTAAAATGGTATTATCATTATTTGCACTATCTATTTTAGAAAACGAAACTATTGAATTACCCATTAATATTTTTTTGTTTTCACTCCTTATTCCAAATGGTATGTTTAGGTCATAAATATCATGGATATAACGACCCTCTAATGATATTTCTAAATCATCCGGTAATTCCGTCTGGGGAAGCTTTTTAACGTTCAGTACAGAATTCAGTTCTGGGTCATAGCATTCTTCAAACTTAGTAGATGAGCTAGTATTAATGTCACCTAATTCCACGTCTTCAAAATTAGAGTGTGTATTCTCAATTTTTTTTATTTTTTCTAATGTTTTATTTGAATCAACTAGAGTTTTAAGGGGATCTGTGACAGGTTTTAACATTTTTTCAAGTGATAAGTTCGTAGAGTGTTCCTGGTTTTTCATTTGTTTTATTTTATTCTTTATGGAGTCTACAGACTTCATTAATTCTATTTTAATATTTTTCTCCATGTTATACTTATTAACAACTGTATTCAGCTAAAGAACAAATTATACTGAATTTGATTTGCCATGTTAATTTCTTATATATATACATATAAACAGTCAGTCAAATTTAAAAAACATATCAAAGTTCTGTCTGTACCTTCCATTATTTAATGACGATTCTTTATTAATAAGTAGAAAAATATAAGGTTTACTCCAAACAGTTTGACAAATATTTCTAAACTCTTTCCACTGCAAATCAGAAGTAACATGCTCTTCATAAATATGTTTTAAATTCACATCATCTTGTTTGAATATAATAAGAAAATTCACATTGTCACGCAACAGTTGTTTTGGAATTTTGGAATAGGTTTGAGATAAATAGAAACAATCTATTTGTTTATGTCTACCCATACAAAAATAATTGCGAATATTAACTTGATTTTCACACGCAACATCATCAAAAATAAACACAGAATTTGTTAAAGCTTCACTCGGAGAAATTACCTCTTTATCATCGCTAAATTTGTAGAAGTTAATCTGCGAGACTCTTCCTAATACTTCACTCAAGAAACGATACTTTGGTTGAAATGAAGTTTTGGAATAAAGATAAAGATTTTTAAATTTTAGACCATTTTCATGTAACAACAAACTAATCATAACGTTTGTTTTACCACAGTTCGATGGACCGCACATTATACATCGAATCGTATTCGGTAATAAAGGACTATGTCTGATCTGGTGAGAAGTTTCATTTAAATCTATATTATTAATTTTCAAAGATAGGGTTGCTTGATCAACTTCATTTTGACAATTACTGTAATGAATGTCTAACACGCATATTTATAGGTAGCTATAACTTTAACACTAAATTAGATATACATATCATAAAGTATAAATAACAGCATTTAACATGTTTGAACAGGTCTAGAAAGTTAGGAATTTTGTATTCTCGTATTACAATATTATATTTTTAATAATTGATTTAATTTGGTATTGAATATCATACAGATTTAAAATTGCATTCCTTATTTCATTATGCTGTCATAGTCAGCCGAAACAGGACCTGTTGCTAGCAGAGAAATCAAGTTTTATTGGTAAGTACGTTTTTAATGTTATTAGTTATTACAATATTATATTATATTATTATATGAATAATTAGATATCTTACTTTAGTTTTATTTTCAGAATCATGTCATACAGCCCCAGCATTCTCAACATTGGAGGACTTAACAGATTTGTATTTGATAATGTTGATTCTCAAATCCCAAGTCCTTTGGACGAAGTTGACCAGACAGAAATACAAGAGGTTAGTAAATATTATTTTATTCCTCATAGTTAAATTCATATAGTTATGAACTTTTCATTTATATTTTTTATGTTATTATATTGCAGGACAATGCTTTGGCAGAGAATGGTAGACAGTTAAAAAACAAGCCATTTTTTTACTCTCAAGGAAATTATGAATGTTTTGAAAAGCATCGGAACAAATCCTCTGATCAGGTAAGCACTACATAAAATGTATTTATGTTTATAAACATTTATTGTGCGCGTCCACATTATTATATATTTATGTGTGATTTATTTTTTTACAGGTTACTAGCCCATATTTCTCCACTCAAGACGATGGCATAACATACATTGAACCAAACTTTTCTACACAGTCAAAAAAATTGTCACCGTCTAAAAAGCGCCAAAGTTTATTAACGTCATCGGCAAATTCGTACATTGTTCGAAGAAATCGTCCTAAGCAAGGACGTCTTCTAATTAAAATAGATATTCGTGAATTAGATTATGTAGACAAAAATAAAAAAAACGAGGCTTGCTTAAGTGCACAATATGTGGTTGAGGAGCCTTATGATGATGTAATGGATATCACAGAGACATTAATAAAAAAAATAAGAAATTGTGTGATACTGAGTAGTCTTAAGATAATGTTTTTATTTAAGTTTAGTTGTATTTCTAAAAATAAATAAATGTTATCTTTTTAAAAATGTGTAATTGTTATGAGTCAATGTTTGTATGCATGCTTTATATTTATGTAAAAATTAAATAAATGTTGTGGCTGAATTTAGTAGCTCAGTACCGAATTGTGGAATACAAACCTCTAAGCAACATCGTGCGTAGGCTATCATGACGGCCATTGTTGACGTTCAAGGCTTTAAAACAGAAGCAAATGAATTTATACTAAAAGAAATAGCTGTATGGTGTAGTAAAAACCTACAAGTGTTTTTAATCAAACCACCATTTCCTTTTTACGATTTGACTAAATCAGAAAGACGGCAGGTTTGCTGGATTGAACGTAACAGAAAAATATACTGGGGTGAAGGATTTATACCTTACTCAAATTATCAATATTTAATTGCAGATGTTTTAAAAGATAAGTGTATTTACGTTAAAGGTCTTGAAAAAATGTTATGGTTGAAGGATATTTTAAATACTAATAATTTAATTAATTTAGAAGATAAATGTTGTCCTAATTTGTTATGTTTATATGATCGCTATAAGTGTTCTGAAGATTTGTACAATTGTATTTATCATGACTCAATATGTGCTTTAAAAAATGTTTTGTGTTTAAAAAAATGGTGCATTGATAATAAACTTTTTTTAAATTGATAATATACATTGTTTTATTTTACTTAATAGTTTCCTAGACTCATTAACATATCCATTTATTTTTTAAATTGATAACATGATTACATTGATATTACATGGAGTGAGGAATTCATTAGGTACACACATTCATAATAAAAACTCACTAAAAGTAACGCTACCATTGATCACTAAATAATTGCTAAACTTAAAAAAATATGTTAACTATAACAGTATGGTATTACTGGGCACTCTGAGTTATGCAGAACACATTAATATGAATCGACCTCGATTGTAAAATTGGGGCTTCTGTATCACGCAGCTCGAGCGGCGACGCGAGAGCAAGTGATGCAGAAGCCCCAATTTTACCCTACTTACTTCTTATGCTGGGGCCTCACTACCGGCTAACGTCAATGTCTGCTAGCGGGATAATTATTGCGATAATTTTTAACGCGCTAACGTAGGTGGCTACACTTGAAATGTCAACGTGAATGCCCATCATTGGCGATAAAAACGCCAAACGCTAATGTTAATGCCGTTGTCAAATTATCGCGTTAAGTCGTGGCTACACCTACGGTTAACGTACATTATCGCAATAATTAAAATGGCATTTCTCGTTAGTATGGCCCCAGCAGAAGTGCTTTGCTGACTGATACGTGTTTTATGTATCGGTAGTTACCTACTGTTACACGCGCTGTACTGTACCTAAAACAGCTGTTGACCTCGCCGCGCGACGTCAACAGCTGTTTTAGGTACCAACAGCGCGCCGACGAGTTGATCGACAATCGAGTCGCGCGTCCTACGTATTTTCTAGAGTTATTGACTTTTACAACTTTTTTATTTTACGTGGTAGGTAAATTTTGATTTTGAATATGAATAGCAGATATTTTTTCCAACGTGTGGTTTTTTTTTCCTAAACCAATTAAAAATCAGCGTGTATATTTTTATGATTTTTAAAGTGTTACACATTGTTACTATATTATGTTGCAGAACTTCTACGGAGCTCGTTACGGTGCGGAGAATGTGGTGATCATCAAGGACTCGAACCTGGTGGAGGCGTCGGCGCTGGATCCCGACAAGGCCTACATACAGATCACCTACGTCGAGCCGTACTTCGAGCCGCACGAGCTCCGCAAGCGACTCACGCACTACGAGCGGAACTATAACATCAGTACGTACACACACACTCACTCACTCACTCACTCACTCACTCACTCACTCACTCACACACGTCGAGCTGTACTTCGAGCCGCACGAGCTCCGCAAGCGACTCACGCACTACGAGCGGAACTACAACATCAGTACGTACACACACACACTCACTCACTCACTCACTCACTCACGTCGAGCTGTACTTCGAGCCGCACGAGCTCCGCAAGCGACTCACGCACTACGAGCGGAACTACAACATCAGTACGTACACACACTCACTCACTCACACACGTCGAGCCGTACTTCGAGCCGCACGAGCTCCGCAAGCGACTCACGCACTACGAGCGGAACTACAACATCAGTACGTACACACACTCACTCACTCACTCACTCACACACGTCGAGCCGTACTTCGAGCCGCACGAGCTTCGCAAGTGACTCACGCACTACGAGCGGAACTACAACATCAGTACGTACACACACACTCACTCACTCACGTCGAGCCGTAATTCGAGCCACACGAGCTCCGCAAGCGACTCACGCACTACGAGCGGAACTACAACATCAGTACGTACACACTCACTCACTCACTCACGTCGAGCTGTACTTAGAGCCGCACGAGCTCCGCAAGTGACTCACGCACTACGAGCGGAACTACAACATCAGTACGTACACACACACTCACTCACTCACTCACTCACGTCGAGCCGTAATTCGAGCCACACGAGCTCCGCAAGCGACTCACGCACTACGAGCGGAACTACAACATCAGTACGTACACACACACTCACTCACTCACGTCGAGCCGTACTTCGAGCCGCACGAGCTCCGCAAGCGACTCACGCACTACGAGCGGAACTACAACATCAGTACGTAAACACACACTCACTCACTCACTCACTCACGTCGAGCCGTACTTCGAGCTGCAACGGCTCCGCAAGCGACTCACGCACTACGAGCGGAACTACAACATCAGTACGTACACACACACCCACTCACTCACTCACTCACTCACGTCGAGCCGTACTTCGAGCCGCAACGGCTCCGCAAGCTACTTACGCACTACGAGCGGAACTACAACATCAGTACGTACGCACACACTCACTCACACACTCACTCACTCACTCACGTCGAGCCGTACTTCGAGCCGCACGGGCTCCGCAAGCGACTCACGCACTACGAGCGGAACTACAACATCAGTACGTACGCACACACTCACTCACACACTCACTCACTCACGTCGAGCCGTACTTCGAGCCGCACGGGCTCCGCAAGCAACTCACGCACTACGAGCAGAACTACAACATCAGTACGTACACACACACACTCACTCACTCACTCACTCACTCACTCACGTCGAGCCGTACTTCGAGCCGCACGGGCTCCGCAAGCGACTCAGGCACTACGAGCAGAACTACAACATCAGTACGTACACACACACTCACTCACTCACGTCGAGCCGTACTTCGAGCCGCAACGGCTCCGCAAGCGACTCACGCACTACGAGCGGAACTACAACATCAGTACGTACACACACACCCACTTACTCACTCACTCACTCACTCACGTCGAGCCGTACTTCGAGCCGCAACGGCTCCGCAAGCTACTCACGCACTACGAGTGTAACTACAACGTCAGTATGTACGCACACACTCACTCACACACTCACTCACTCACTCACTCACGTCGAGCCGTACTTCGAGCCGCACGGGCTCCGCAAGCGACTCACGCACTACGAGCGGAACTACAACATCAGTACTTACACACACACACTCACTCACTCACTCACGTCGAGCCGTACTTCGAGCCGCACGGGCTCCGCAAGCGACTCACGCACTACGAGCGGAACTACAACATCAGTACGTACACACACACACTCACTCACTCACTCACGTCGAGCCGTACTTCGAGCCGCACGGGCTCCGCAAGCGACTCACGCACTACGAGCGGAACTACAACATCAGTACGTACGCACACACTCACTCACTCACGTCGAGCTTATCTGTATCTGCATTCTTAGATGATAACTCACGAAAAGAAAGATATGTTTTAAGACAAGAATTGATTAAAGCTCGAAAGAAAGGCCAGCATGCAGTAATCCGGAATAATCAACTGTTTATTGAGGGCAAAAAAATCAATATGAAAGATGAAATTGACAACCAACAAACACCCTATTTCCATGCAACGCAAGAAAGCACAATACCCCAGAAAAACACCTCTATAAGCCCTATCAATACAAGTAACATAAGCTCAAATCACAACAATCATAACCATTCCTTTCGAAGAATCGTACCCTCCATTTAAAATCCTTTTTCAGAATATACAAAGCTTATTTAACAAACTGGATACAATAGAAGCATTTATTGAAGAAATACCTATATATAAAGCGATATGCATCTCCGAATCCTGGCTATCACCACAAAAATTAGAAAATGTGAACATTTCTGGGTATACAATCGCATCATCATACTCAAGAACCAATCGAACAGGCGGCGGCGTTTGTATCTTGCTACGAGAAGAAATAGAACACAAAGAAATAAAGGAAATTACAGATCTGTCAATTGAATATATTATAGAAGTATGTGCATGTATTTTACCGAAACAAAATATTTTATTAGTTACAATTTACTGGAATAGAAGAGAGGAAGATACATTCTTTGTCCAACTTCAACTGATATTAAGATTGATAAATAATAAATATTCTAAGTTTAATGTAATTATAGGAGGTGACTTTAACATTAATATCTTGCAAAACAACTTAAAAAGTAACCAATTCATAGACTTCATGTTAGAATATAAATTCACCCAACACATAAAATCTCCCACACGAATCTCATCCACATCATCAACATGTATAGATTTAATATTCACAAACTTCAATGAAACAAAAGCTATCACGACGGTAGAAGAATTAGGACTTTCTGATCACTTCGGTACGGTAATACATCTACCAATCCCTCAAAAAACAAAACAAACTACTTGGTACATAAAGAAAAGAATATATAATCAAAAGAACATGGCAAACTTTAGATCGGAATTAAATAATCATGATTGGAATAAAATTTTATCATCAAACAAGAATATAAACCAAAACTATTCACTATTTCATAACATACTAATAAACGCATTAGACAAGTCCATACCTACTCGAAAAATAAAATTAAGACCTCGCGATAAAAAACATTGGCTTACAGTAGAAATTAAACAATCTTGCATAAATAAAAGACTATTGAAAATATTTAGTCAGAAAGCAAACAACCCAACCATTTCAAAATATTATAAACATTACGAAAAAACATTAAAAAAAGCCGTAGCCACCGCAAAAAAACTGTACTACAAGAATAAAATACTAACGTCTGAAAATAAAGTAAAAACAATGTGGACTATCATAAAAGAGCGAACTAATAAATTCCTAACAAAAGAAAAACAAAATATAAAATTACAAATACATAATGAACTTTATACCGAACCTGGGCGCATAGCTAATCTATTCAATATTTTTTTTACATCCGTGGGAATAAATACTCTCCATTCTGACAGTACAAAATTAAATGACAACCTTATATCACATACCACTGAGAATACTATGTTTCTGAGCCCAGTAGAACCGTACGAAGTCTACTCAATACTAAAAAATCTTAAAAATAAGAAAAGTCACGGAATAGACGAAATTCCTCCCACCCTAGTCAGATTCTGCGCCGATCAACTCACGTTACCTTTCTATAACTTAATAAACCAATCGTTTGAAGAAGGAGTAGTGCCAGACCAACTCAAAAAGGCATTAATTAAACCGATCCATAAAAAACACTCAAAATTAGACCCCAATAATTATCGCCCCATCGCTCTCCTACCCACATCTTCTAAGATCTTCGAGAAAGCGATGTATAATCGTATATACTCCTTCTGTGAGAAATATAACATATTTAACGACTGTCAGAACGGTTTTCGGAGAAACAGGTCGACCTCCCTAGCTGTATTTAAATATATACAAGAGGCGCTTAACATCATAAACAAAAAACAATATGCATTAGGAATCTTACTAGATATGACAAAGGCCTACGATAAAGTTCAATTTCCAATACTACTTAATAAAATGTACAAAATAGGCATAAGAGGAAAACCTTATGACTGGCTTACATCATACCTAACAAATAGGCAACAACTTGTAGAAATTGAATACTACGATCAAAAGTCTAAAAAAATAGTAAACATTCACTCCAACACAATAGACATCAAAACATCAATACCTCAAGGCAGTGTTTTGGGATGCCTATTATTCCTCATTTATATAAATGACTTGCCTAACACCATCCAGGGTCCATGTGTTTTGTTTACAGACGACATTTCATTACTCACCCAATGTAAATCAGAATTAAACCTCAATGAAAAGTTAAACTCCATACTTACCATAACTATAGATTGGATGAATAACCATAATCTCCAAATAAACTTCAATAAAACCAAATTAATATGTTTCCACCCCCATCAAAAAACACCTCTTAATATAAATTATTCTATTGAAGGGTCAACCATAGAAGTTGTCAAAGAATTTACACTGCTAGGTATCACTATTGACTCCCAAATAAATTGGAAACAACATATAAATAAAATCACTATTGACTCCCAAATAAATTGGAAACAACATATAAATAAATTAAGAAACAAGCTAGCAAAATTTACATATGCGCTCCGTGAAATAAAAAAGACCACTGATTTAACCACCGCACTCACCACCTATTACGCCTACGCCTACTCTTGGTTATCTTATGGAGTAATCCTGTGGGGAAATAGTACCGACGCAGCCACCATATTCATCCTACAAAAGAAATTACTACGAATATTAGTTAACATAGAAACAACAGACTCATGTAAACCATATTTTCATAATCTCAAAATTCTAACCTTACCTTGCATCTATATTTTAGAAATAAGTAAATTTGTTCGAAAGTACCCTGACTTCTTCACAAAAAGAGAAGATATACAATCTAGAATAACTCTAAGACACAAAGATAGATTGGTATTACCATCTTCACACCTCACTATGCACTCCACAAGCCCATATGTAATGTCAATAAAGATTTACAATAAGCTGCCAGAAAATATAAAAAAGGAAACTAATTACAATTCATTTATAAATAAATTAAAACTATTTCTGCATAGTAAAACTTATTATAATGTCAAAGATTTTATGAATGACACCACAATAAAAATCTAATAATCTAATCCATTGCTTAATATTTTAAATAATAAATTATCGCTTACACTTACATATTTGACATAACGATTCAGTATAATATTAAAATGCACAAACAAAATAATTTTATTATATTAAAATAAACAATTAAATATATAAAAATAAATAGTTACTTACTCTACCAATTATAATTTTTATAGTAATATAGAGTGTACTTTGACTTAATTATAAATATATTTAAATACATAGAATATATTCCTCTCTACTATTCTAAGACCCAGTTATTAATTTTAGAAAACAATCTATTGAATGTTATTTATGAACAAATGATTTTATTATAAACTATGCTGTGCCCAACAGGGTCCATAATTGTATCTAGCTTAAGAATTTATGTACCTTCCACCTGTAAACACATTATGGAAAAGCAATAAAGTATTGAAGTATTGAGCCGTACTTCGAGCCGCACGGGCTCCGCAAGGGACTCACGCACTACGAGCGGAACTACAACATCAGTACGTACACACACACACTCACTCACTCACTCACTCACTCACGTCGAGCCGTACTTCGAGCCGCACGGGCTCCGCAAGCGACTCACGCACTACGAGCGGAACTTCAACATCAGTACGTACGCACACACTCACTCACTCACTCACTCACGTCGAGCCGTACTTCGAGCCGCACGGGCTCCGCAAGCGACTCACGCACTACGAGTAGAACTTCAACATCAGTACGTACACACACACACTCACTCACTCACTCACTCACTCACTCACGTCGAGCCGTACTTCGAGCCGCACGGGCTCCGCAAGCGACTCACGCACTACGAGCGGAACTTCAACATCAGTACGTACGCACACACTCACTCACTCACTCACTCACGTCGAGCCGTACTTCGAGCCGCACGAGCCCTGCAACACGCACACACTTACAAAGAGAGAGAGAGAGAGAGAGAGAGAGAGAGATTGAGGGATAGAGAGAGACAGGGAGCTTGCCTGGACGAGTGGCGTCTGATCAGCGAAATCAGTATTCGCTTACGACGATGATCATGTCAGTCGACGTCTTTTCTTATTCCTTGTTCTAAATAGGCCAGCAACGCACTTGTGACATCAGTGTCTGACGTTGCGGGTGTCCATGGGCGGCGGTAACTGGCCTAACAATCAGGCGATTCGTCTGCTTGCTTCCCTATCACAACAATAGAATCGCACCTACTTATCGAAGATATGGTAATGTTTAAATGACTCATATGTGGCCATGTACATTCGCAGAGCGGTTCATGTACGCGACGCCGTTCACAGTGGGCGGTCGCGCGCACGGAGACATCGCCGAGCAGTGCAAGCGCAAGACCATCCTCACCACCGCGCATCACTTCCCCTACGTCAAGACCAGGATACAGGTACACTACTTTCCAACTCCTCCAATATACTTCTGATTTTTGTTGCGGGTTCCAGGACAGTTTAACTTTCCCCGGGTTTGACGAGTATTTAACCTCGTTGTCAACGATGATCACTGCTGCTGGATACTTGTACATAGTTTGCATGTACTACATAGGTGACACATTAGTGGGAATGAGGGCGGGACTAGTCCCGAAAAAAAATCAGACTCACACACCACCAGACTACAACACACACTGTCCTTTCTGCATCACCGACATCTGCCTCCGAAACACGACCTGAACACTAGATAATATTTTGTAAATGTAGTTCGGTTGGTTGAACCAAGGTTTTTATTTAAAAAGTAACCCTTCGTGCTAATGCTCTCTATCAAAGACTTTCAACAAAAAAATAAAGACTAATATTCGGGTTTTCTTGTCCCCCACATGTATATAAAACCTACGACAATTTACAATTTTGTGGCAACCAATTTAACTGCTGGACCATGTGTATGATCGAAGTAAATCATTTATAATGCAATTAAGTTATTTAAAATTCGAGTCTTTTCAGTCAAAGCCGGAGTTGTCCAAACTTTCGAATAAAAACAGACGTCTTATCCTTTACAAAAATAAAAAAAGCGACGGTATTTTTTTTTTATTGACATGAAACGTACAGGGCCAAACCGTCCCTATGTGCAATGTGCGTGGCGCACACAGGCGCCAGAGTGACAGGGGCGCCGCGCGCCGAGATATGCGTTAATTATAACACTTATTTTCGACAAAGGATGCTAAAAAAGGCGCTTCACAGATTTCGCACGCAGCGGGGGAGGAAGTGCCACCCATCCAAAAAAAAATTTTACGACATCGTCGAGAGTTAGCCCGGAATTGTTAGGTATCGAATAAAAAAGAAAGTCATCCGCCAACCCCGCACAGGTGCTTCATAGATTTCGCACACAGGCGCTAGATTGGGTCGGCAGTCGGCACGGCCCTGATGAAACGGGTACATACGTTTTTGTACTTGTATGTAGTTTGCATGTACTAAAAATCAGAACTGACTAAACTATATTTGCTTCATTCAAATTTTTCGCTCTCCTGTAAAAAATCGTTTATTGGACAAGTCCGGTTTTGTTCGCCTGCTCCTCAATAGGGTATTTGACTAAAAAAAACGAATTAGTCCGTCGGTTAGATTATCGAAAAATATTGGATACGTATTTTTTGTTTTGTCGATACAGTAAAAAATAACGAAGATAAAACGCATCGAAGATGGAGAAACGCCTAAGAGTGGGAGGTTGTAACGTCACTTGCCAGTAAAAAGTGTACTGGCAAGTGACGTCACACGAGTTTTCAGCGAAGTTTGTCGTCTTAATTTTTTGTTTACGCGACTAAAGAAAATATACGTATCCAATATTTTTGGAAATCTATCTGACGGACTAATTTGATTTTTTTAGTCAAATACCCTATTGTTGTCAACTAAAAAAAGGTATTCTTATTTTCCAGGTGGTGCAAAGAACACAAATAATATTGTCTCCTATTGAAGTGGCCATTGAGGACATTCAGAAAAAGGTAAACCTAAAATATTATTTAATTAGTAAAGTCCTTTAACAAGTATATGGGGAGAAATAAGAGTATTAATAATAACAAATTTTGGGCTTGATACATAAAGAGTAAAGTCTTCGTCAACCTTATAAAAAATATAGAAAATGACACTAATATCAAGGCAAGTTCTAAGGAAAAGGAACTGTCTTAGGGTTATCTTCATAAAAGTTGATATCTCAGCTTGAGCCCAGTTATTTTGTCTGCAAAAGACTAATTGGATTCAGTTAGAACTTGGCTTTAGTTACCTTCTTCCTATGATCCCGAGTCCTTTTCAAAGAACCAATGACATATTACACTAGATAAATTCATGGAATATCGGTATGCCTTGGGTTGCGGAGGTTAGACAGGAAGCCGCTCTGTGGAAAACTAATATTCAGCCTAAACCGGTTACACTAGAAAGCGGACACCGTGTTGCAACTGGAATAATGCTAGGGCGATGATTCAATTCAATTTTTCGATTCAATTCAATTCAATTTATTTATCAAAAAACACAAATACATTAAAATATGATTTTTATATAAAATGAGACGTAGGGCTAAGCGGTTTACTAATAAATTAGAAAGAACACCACTTCTGTACTAGTTAGAAAACTGCATCACAGTAAGTGTGTTCTGCCTTTACAAATTCTTGTTTTGTATTTTAACAATATCACAAAATAATTAGATATAATATTCCTAAACAAAAATAAAAAGGTAAAACATTAAAACGAATTTCTAATTAATAGGTACATGTACATATGACTTTGACGCATTTTGTAGAAAACTTAGTGTAACATAAAAAACTACGAGTCAGCTGAATCGTGAACAGTGTCAGTGTGTTAGTAATGGTTGTGTTTAGTATTTATCTATATATACTAGAGGATGCCCGCGGTTACACCCGCGTTATTTAAGGCTACTGCTCCGCTCCCGTCGCCCATAACGTGATGTTATATAACCTATAGCCTTCCTCAATAAATGGGCTATCTAACACTGAAAGAATTTTTCAAATCGGACCAGTAGTTCCTGAGATTAGCGCGTTCAACCAAACAAACAAACTCTTCAGCTTTATATATTAGTACTAGCTGACCCAGCGAACTCCGTATCGCCTTTTTAAATGTTTTAATTTAATTCCCTTTTTTCCAAGCCCTTTTTCCAAAGTTACCATTGACTTAGCGCTTAATCTCTTATCATTCCAGGGTCTATAAATGATGCAAAAACAAACATACATATTTATATATTATTGAATTCCCCATTCCTTAAAATATCGGAGACGATACCCATATCGACTTAAAGAAAACTCCCGTCCGCCATCTTTGATTTTCTATCCGCCATCTTTGATCACGAAATAGATGTTGTATTTGGTTTCACCATCCCTTAAATCATCAGAGACGATACCCTTATTGATATTTTAAAATTTGCCCATCCACCATCTTTGATTTCCCATCCGCCATCTTGAATCACAAAATAGATGTTGTATTTGGTTTCCCCATCCCTTCAAACATCGGAGACGATACCCATATTGATTTTTAAAAAATCCCATCCGCCATCTTTGATCACGAAATAGATGGTGTTTTTGAATTCCCCAATCCTTAAAATATCGGAGACGATACCCATATCGACTTTAAAAAATCCCGTCCGCCATCTTTGATTTCCTATCCGCCATTTTTGATCACGAAATAGATGTATTTAGATTCGCCACCCCTTAAAACATCGGAGACGATAACCATATTGATTTTTTAAAACTTTCTCAACCGCCATCTTTGATTTCTCATCCGCCATCTTTGATCGCGAAATAGATGTCGGATTTGGATTCCCCATCCCTTAAAATTTCGGCGACGATACCCATATAGACTTTAAAAAAAAATCCCGTCCGCCATCTTTGATTCCCTATCCGCCAGCTTTGATCACGAAATAGATGTTGTATTTCTATTCACCATCCCTTAAATCATCAGAGACGATACCCATATTGATTTTTAAAATTTTGCCCATCCGCCATCTTGAATCACGAAATAGATGTTGTATTTGGATTCCCCATCCCTTTAAACATGGGAGACGATACCTATATTGATTTTTTTCAATTTTCCCATCCGCCATCTTTGATTGCCCATCCGCCATCTTTGATCACGAAATAGATGTTGTATTTCGATTCTCCACCCCTTAAAATATCGAAGGTGATACCCATATTGATATTTAAAATTTTCTCATCCGCCATTTTGATTTCCCGTCCGCCATCTTGGATCACTAAATAAATTTTATTTTATTAATCAGCGTCCTGAAAATCTCGAAAACGATACCCATATAGATTGTATCCTATTCGTTTAGCCATTTTTTGCCTTTGACGCAATCCTCCCCCTTCTCGTTTGACCATTTTATTTTTTTTGACTGGCCCCTAAAAGTTGTGGCGTAATTTTATATAGCCTATAGCCTTTCGGAACAATTGGGCTATCATAGGCAATAACAATTTTTTAAATCCGACTGCTAGTTCCTGAGATTAGCTGACATTATGTTTTAGCCTTTTTAGCCTTTTGCCCGGCCCCAAAGGGTCGAAGCGTTATGTTATATAGCCTATAGCCTTCCGGAATAACTGGGCTATCGTATACAAAAATAATTTTTCAGATCCGACCGGTAGTTCCTGAGATTAGCGCGTTCAAACAAACAAACAAACAAACTCTTCCGCTTTATTATATTAGTATAGATATAAAAGAAAGTCGTGTTAGTTACACTATTTATAACTCAAGAACGGCCGAACCGATTTGGCTGAAAATTGGTGGGGAGGTAGCTCAGAACCAGGAAAAACACATAGGATACAACAAAATGCAAAAAATAATCTGGGAGGGATTTTAGAGAGGGTCGAAGTTTGTAGGGACAAACCTCCTACCTATTGACAGTAATGACGCATGCGCTGTAATAATTGAGTTGCTGCGCATGTGCTATATTTGTCAATACTGTCATAATTATATATAGTCATATACATTGACATAATTATGATGCACTGTTGTTACTTCGTTCGCTTTTAAGGTTCGTTTACTTAATTAAACTAATAATAATAATTGTAACAGCCTTGGCTAATCCCTACTAATATTAGGTACTAGCTGTGCCCGCGGCTTCGCCCGCGTGGAAATTGGTATTCCTTAAATATCCCTTTATGTGGCCTTAATAATGTAAAATAACAATGATCGGTTGATGAAACTTACACTCATATTATTTAAGTTTCTTACTTACTGTATTAGTGAAGTAGTAAACTGTAACTGCCACCTAAATTTTTAGCTCTTTCTTTTAATAAATACTATCTGGCCGGATTACATAATTATTAGTTAATTTGAATCTTTGCACTCAAAAAGTAACACTCGAATAGTAAGTCTACGATGCTCTACTATCTATCTATACTAATATAATAAAGCGGAAGAGTTTGTTTGTTTGTTTGTTTGAACGCGCTAATCTCAGCAAGTACCGGTCGGATCTGAAAAATTCTTTTTGCATACGATAGCCCAGTTATTCCGGAAGGCTATAGCCTATAGGCTATATAACATAACGCTTCGACCCTTTGGGGTCGGGCAAAAGGCTAAAAAGACTAAAAGATAATGTCGGCTAATCTCAGGAACTAGCAGTCAGATTTAAAAAATTGTTATTGCCTATGATAGCCTAATTATTCCAAAAGGCTATAGGCTATATAAAATTACGCCACAACTTTTAGGGGCCAGACAAAAATAATAAAGTGGTCAAACGAGAAGGGGGAGGGTTGGGTCAAAAGCAAAAAAAGGCTAAACGAATAGGATACAATCTATATGGGTATCGTTTTCGAGATTTTCGGGATGCTGATTAATAATATGAAATTTATTTAGTGATCCAAGGTGGCGGACGGGAAATCAAAGATGGCGGCTGAGAAAATTTTAAAAATCAATTTGGGTATCGCTTCCGATATTTGAAGGGGTGGGGAATCGAAATACAACATCTATTTCGTGATCAAAGATGGCGGATGGGAAATCAAAGATAGGAAAATTTAAAAAATTAATATTGGTATCGTCTGCGATGTTAAAAGGGATGGGGCATCCAAATACAACATCTGTTTCGTGATTCAAGATGGCGGATGGAAAATATTTAAAAAATCAATATGGGTATCGTCTCTGATGATTTAAGGGATGGAGAATCCAAATACAACATCTATTTCGTGATCAAAGATGACGGATAGGAAATCAAAGATGGCGAACGGGATTTTTTTTAAAGTCGATATGGGTATCGTCTCCGATATTTTAAGGAATGGGGAATTCAAAAACACCATCTATTTCGTGATCAAAGATGGCGGATGGGATTTGTTTTAAAAATCAATATGGGTATCGTCTCCGATGTTTAAAGGGATGGGGAATCCAAATACAACAACTATTTCGTGATTCAAGATGGCGGATGGAAAATATTTAAAAAATCAATATGGGTATCGTCTCTGATGATTTAAGGGATGGTGAATCCAAATACAACATCTATTTCGTGATCAAAGATGGCGGATAGGAAATCAAAGATGGCGGACGGGACTTTTTTTTAAAGTCGATATGGGTATCGTCTCCGATATTTTAAAGAATGGGGATTTCAATATTATACAAAAATCTATGTTTGTTTGTTCATCATTTATAGACTGAAATGATAAGAGATTAAGCGATAAGTCAATGGTAACTTTGGAAAAGGGGCTTGGAAAAAGGGAATTAAATAAAAACTCTTAAAAAGGCGATACGGAGTTCGCTGGGTCAGCTAGTTTATAATAATTACATAATTTGCGTGTGCGTTTATCCAAACTAGGTGGATTTACAATATAATGTTAATAGGTCACTATTCTAATGAGGTTCTGTTATGTACTAATATTGGACGATATATGACAACCAAATTACGTGAAAAGCGCGTATATTATGTAGCTTAGGTATCTCCATAATCGACGGTGTTTATACCTATACCACAGAATAATTAATAGTACTAACGTACAGAAGCTTCTCTTTTCAAACCAATTTATTGAAATTGCGACTCTTGGTACTAAGCAAGAAAGTTCAATTCGGCTCGCATAAGCACTCAGTGCCTAATGCGATATTAACCTAACAGTTCCCGTTCTTTTTCTGTCGCTGTCTGGCGCGGAGTGGCGAGCTAGGGTTGTCGACTTGGCGCTGCTACTATATTTATTCATCGTCTATCTACCTACTTGACCACGTACCTAATAATAAATAATTATCCTATAAGTATCCTATCCCACTATTTGAGCTAGTAGAACAAAAGCACAAAAATTCTGGTCGTTTACATTTTTACTATACAAATTCTTAGTTATTTCCTAAACGCGTGGACCGATTTACATGATTCATGGTTTTTGAACTAGATCTTTAATTTGACACCATAATCGTTGAGATATCTCAATAAACAAAAAATCAAATTTTCAAGTTGCTCTCGTAATATAAATAAAATCAAATTTTCGAGTCGCTTTCGACACACAGTTAATTAAGCAATACTTTGCATTAGACTTGTGATGATACATTTTTGTTGTTAAAGGCGTTTAAGTTTATAATTTGAACAGTGTATGAACACGGCGCGTGAGAACACGGAGCGGTCGCACTCGTTGCGTGACGTCTAATGTGAGCGGCGCGCGGCATCCTACTAAATCCAACCATGTCGACGTGGTCGGCCGAGGTACGCGTAAGTTTGTACCTAAAATGCGAAGTGCGCCCGGCCTGCCTATACCTCTCCTCTGCCATAATTTTCGCCGGACAGTCAATAGAGCCTGTGTTGTGTTTACTTGGCTTTTTGTACTGCAAGCAGGTAGCGCACGTTGGTTCGTCGGCTTTTTTCGTGCATTCCTTTATAGAATGTCCACGATCACCACAATGTCCACAGGTGTATGTTATCTCCCGGCAAGTATGGCCATATTGCTGACACTTGAAACACCGAGTTACTAAGGTAAAGTCTTTAACAGGGCACGAAGACCAGTTTATAAAAACTCGATCTTTTTTGATGAGGGCTTTCCTTAACACGGCAGAGACTTCTATGATAAAGTTGCAGGTCTCACCGTCCTTCTTGCCTGACTTATGGCTTAATTTGACGCTATTAAGGAAAGTTTCAAGGTCGCAATCCGGCATCACTTCGGCAACATTTTGGTGGTATAGGCAGGAAAAAACTTCCCTTTCTTGCATACAAGTGGGCACACCTATTATCACCACCCTCTCGGTCGTCGCTTATGAGGCTCATCTATCTTAAGTAGTAGTGGGCGTTCAAACGAAAAGCTGTAAACACAATCTGCTTATCAACATAAGCATACGCGTTTGTTTATAAGTACAGGCCGATTTCGTTTAAACGGAAAGCAACATCATAAACTGTAACGCTGCCGCTGGACGCTGCTGGCGGCCGGCGCGTTGAACGACAACGATTCGCGATCGTTAGGTTGGCCGCACTGCTCACTGCTTTTTTAAAGTAATATTGAAAATGAACTCAATGCTTGTGAACATAGAGACTAATATACAAACAAACACGTCAATATTAGGATTAAGCTACTAAATTACGAGTTGTTTGTTTACGTAATAATATTTAAAGTAAAAAGTATTTTGTTTTTAGTTGCATAAACTTTCGTTTAAACGATTTGTTTTTTCTTCAATGTATTGTTAGCATGCTTTTCGCGGCCATTACCACAGGCCATTACGTAAGTGCATACGTACGTAAATAATATAAATTGGAACTTTTACGTGCGAATATTAAACCTGTGACTGTCAATTGTTATTTTTTTTTATATATTAAATTAATTTAGTTCACAAGCGGGAAGCGGCAGCATGTCCGTTTCACAGCGTTTTAAGTGAAAAGCTTTTTCAAAAGCGCGCTTTTCTATATAAGTACAACGTTGTAAGCGTTGTTGAAATGAAGCCGTTTATCACACTCCTAATGTTAAGACCTGAGCTTGTGAGCTGCACTGATTTTTTGAGCTTCTCAATGTCATCTCTAGAATCAGTACTAATTATGACACCGCCATTTTTTATTTTGTGTAGGCCCCGTACGTGCAGTTTCATCTGCTCAGGGCTAATAATCTATAGGACAAGGGATTTTGTGTCCTCACTCGACTTCAATTTATCACCAGGATGAATGGCTACCGAGTTCATTTTCTTTGGCTGTATAAAATTATTAGGTCCTTTTTAGGGTTCCGTACCTCACAAGGTAAAAAAAGGAACCCTTATAAGATCACTTTCTTGTCCGTCTGTCTGTCTGTCTGTCTGTCTGTCTGTCCGTGTGTCACCACCGATTTTCTCAGAAACGGGTGGACCTAGCAAATTGAAATTTATACCAGATACTGAGGTCTGTGGTTCCTATTAGGTGTATAAAAATTAGGGTCCTGGGTCAACCCGATAAAAAGATATGGTCAAAATTAGATTTTTGCGAAAACTTGTAAGTACCAAAATTAACCTTAATTTTCAACTTTTTTTAATTTTCGGCATTTTTCCTTTACTTGTGCTGTAAGACCTTGGTTTTGACCAAAATTGACAATTCTAGGTCAACCGTAAGTACCCTATAGGTTTTGGGTCGAAAACCTATATGGTAGTTCCCGTTGAACTAGAATCACGAAATTTGGCCAAAAGCAGAGTCTTACAGCACAAATAAAGGAAAAATTACAAAAATTTCAAAAAGTTGAAAATTAAGGTTAATTTTGGTACTTACAAGTTTTCGCAAAAACCTAATTTTGACCATAATTATCTCCTATGTACCTCTACAAAAAAAAAGTGGAAAATTTAAGGGTGTCCCCATACATACATAGTAGACTCCATTTAAGATAGTAGGTACTCTTTTTATGGGCGCTCGTACAGAGAGAGTTAAAGCGCCCCTTATGTAAAGAAGCGATCGATAGAGACCGCTAGGGGGCGCATTTAGAAAATGTATGGAAATTGTTCCTGTCATCTAGGCTATCGTCCACCGTGACGATCGAGTGCAAACTGGTACTAGAACCTCAGATTTGGAGGACTAGCGTAATTAGCATCAACCTCAAATAAGGTAAAATGCGTACGGAACCCTCGGTGCGCGAGTCAGACTCGCACTTGCCCGAATTTTTTTAACCATGTCCTCAAATGAAGTGGTCTCGGGAGGTTTCGATGTTTCTTTAATGGTCCGGGTGAGGTCTTGTAGCCGCTGTGATAGGTCTAACTGATCTTGTAGTGACTGTTCAAATGATTGGGCTTGGCGAGTCTAATCTTCAGGGCCTGGTACCGCACTGCCATATGCGATGTGGCAGTACCCACAGTACGGCACAAATTGTTAATGCGCAACTTCTGCTCCGAGTTCATTTTGCCCTTTGCTACGATAGCGCACACCCCATTGAGACTTTCTTCAATCATGGTCATCCACGAGTGTATCTCCGGTGTTTGCATCACTTCGCGTAATCTTCACCTTGGCTCGGCGCATTAGGTCTCGTTGCGGGTGCAGGTGCAAGCCTGCTGACGGTGTAGGAGGCGGGGAGTGCAGGGTCCTGCTACTCCGGTTGAAGGGGCTGTGGTCCATTATGGGTGTTGGTCTACTAAATTCTCTTAAACACGATCCATATTTAAATTATAGTTATATTCATTACTCTGGTAAGTAAAACCGATTGCCGGCAAACAAGGTCACGACTCAGCACTTTATATGTTTATTTTAATAGATTTTTAACACGTCTGTACTCAACGAAAGGTGCTATAGCACCGTCACCATCAGAGATCAGAGTTGATGTATACATCAACTCTGATCTCTGATGACCGTATGATATTATGATGGTTGTATGTGTGGTAGTCCGTGTGGTGACGGATTAAGAATACGGAATGTCACCACCCCATATCATCCCATGGGTGTCGTAAGAGCCGACAGAGGGAGCATATTATGCAGAGAACAACACTGTAACTTGTAAGAGAAGGAAAACTTGATACAAACCCTATACCAACCCGTTTGGCCAGCGTGGTATAGTAGGCCAATTCCTCCTTTCAAAGGAGAGGCCTAGTCCAGCAGTGGACTGTTAAAGGCTGATGATGATGTGTGTTTTACAGATCAACGAGCTGGCGGCGGCGACGAGCCAGGAGCCGGCGGACCCCAAGATGTTACAGATGGTGGTGCAGGGCTGCATCGGCACCACCGTCAACCAGGGACCGCTCGAGCTCGCACAGGTCACACGCTGAACCTCTAGCGTTATTGTTACATATAATAGCCGACCCCACGGACCCCTACATATTGCAGGACCTATTTTCAGACTTACCAAATATATAAAAAAGTTCGCTAAAATCGTTTTTAAGGAGTTCGATAATAAACACTGTAACACGATATGATATGCTGTTCCAGCTGCAGTTTCCTCTCACTTACTTCAATGAGAGAAAATCTGTATTAACATGAAGGCAATAGAAACTGTTATCGTTATTTGATGACTTATTTATTGGCTTATGATAGTGAATGTGTTCTTGCAGGTGTTCCTGGCCCCAGTGGCGGAGGGCACGCAGCCTCCGACGCGCCTCACCAACAAACTGCGGCTCGCCTTCAAGGACTTCTCCAAGAAGTAAGTACAAATTCCAATCAAATAAATTATTGTAGAACTAATGTACGCGATGATAGTCGTTTCTGGATACAGGCTCCTTGTTTCTGGGACTAATATATCAGCAATGATGATCTAGGAGAGCACAAGATGGTTCCACCATAGGCCTCCAACATTATGTTTTCCTACGAAAACAAATGAATTTTAGGGTTTCCTTTGAACCTTTCGTCACCCGGTCCAGTGCCCAACTCCTGAAACCAAATCGAACTCCCACCCAAATCAAAACTCTGGGTCCGACACTGTATATAACGAAGTTTTAATTAATCAGCACTTCAAACGACTCCGTAAAACCAGGATCGACCAGTCTTAGCAAGTAGGAGCGGTTAACGAGTTTATACTCGTATACTATGCGCTGTAGGGTTATCCCTACAGCGCATAGTGTCCCAGATGTGGCACATACCAAAAAATCCTTCAAAATCAAAAAAATCAAAATCATTTATTCATCTAGGTCACAAGGTGACGCTTATGAACGTCAATTTTAAAATTAAATTACTTAATGCTTCTACATTTACATTTACTGCCTCGTTCGCAAAGCAATAGGTAGAGCCACGAGAAAGAACGGGCAATAAAACTCGAGGCCACTCTTTTAAATCGCCAATATTATGGTACATATTTTCATTTTTGTAAGGAGCTGCAACTGTTACACATTGTACTAAATTACTTGTAAATAGTAATTAGTTACAGACATAATACTTAAGCAATTAATGTAGTTACTAAATGATGTGTTTTAGTTAGCCTTCCAATGCGAATATTGTGTAACAGGAGCATCCACTTACGACTTATAATGTATACAACTCGTGACCATGTTCAGAACTATGGTGGAAATGTATGTTACAGAAGTGACGGTATATGAATACACAAAATTACAAAAACTTTAGTTCACAGACCATGATAACGAGTTATCTTCATCTTACAGTACAGTAAATTTAAAAAAAAAATGTGGAACAACAATGCAAATGTAGATGTAGTAAGTAAAATGACCTAATTATGATAAACGAATAATAATTTAAAAGAACTAGAAATGTTATATAATGATAAACTGAAAAATGCTAAGTATCTATATAAATTCTAAATAAGTAGTAGATCATGAGTTGTCTAGTGTAAGTGACCATCTATCCTTGTCACTGAAATAATCATTAATAGTATAATAACCTTTCTTAATAAGGCAGTCTTTTATTTAAGCTTTAAATGTACTAAATGGTAATTCTAAAAGACTAATTGGTATTTTATTGTATATACGAATACCTAGCCCTACAAAAGAATAATTAACTTTATGTAAACGATGATAAGGGGCATATAACCTATGCTTGTTTCGAGTATTTATATTATGTATATCGCTTTTTAGGTAAATAAACTTATATTTTGCCTAATGTACAAAATATTGGCAAATAAAAATTGCGAGGCTACTGTAAGAATTCCTATAGACTTAAAGCGTTCCCTAAGAGTATCTTTGGCACCTAATATGTATATTGCTCGTACCGCTTGTTTCTGTAGAACGAAGATATTCTGAATATCCGCTGCTTTGCCCCATAACAAAATACCGTAGGACATAACACTGTGAAAATAGCTAAAATATACTAAACGAGCCGTGTCGATGTCAGTAAGTTGCCTAACTTTTCTGACGGCATACGCAGCAGAGCTGAGCTTTCCTGCTAGACATGCTATATGTGCACCCCATTGTAACTTATTATCTAATGTAATACCTAGGAACACTGTAGAGTCTACTGTGTCAAGTTCCTCCCTATCTAGCATAATATTAGGTCCCAGTTGTCTAACGTTAGGTAAAGCAAATTTAACGCATTTAGTTTTCCTAGAATTAAGTACTAGGTTGTTTGCTGTAACCCATCGTGTAACTTGTAATAGTGCATTATTTACATCATCAAATTGATTTCTATTCCTATCTACTTTAAAAATAAGTGACGTATCATCTGCAAAAAGTACGACATCACAGACGTTTTTTAAATAAAAAGGTAAGTCATTAATATATACTAGAAATAGAAAAGGACCTAAAATTGAGCCTTGTGGAACGCCTAGCTGTATAGGTAATTTAGAGGATGTAGTCCCATTTACATCGACACACTGAAATCTTTGCCGCAGGTACGAATCGACAACACTAAGTGCGGTTTTCTCTACGCCGTAGTGGCGGAGCTTACGCAGTAGTGTGTCGTGCTGAACGCAGTCAAATGCTTTAGATAGGTCACAGAACACTCCAATAGCATTCTTTGATGACTCCCAAGCACTATAAACGTGTTTTATGAGAGCAACACCCGCATCAGTAGTGGATCTACCTTTAGTAAACCCGTATTGATCTTTGTGAAGCAGACTATTTAAATTGAAGTGGCTTAATAGCTGCTTTAAAAGAATCTTTTCAAATATTTTACTAAACGCCGGCAAGATAGATATGGGCCTTAAAATTATTAATTTCATTTTTACTGCCAGATTTGAATAAGGGTATAATTTTACTTAATTTCATCAAATCCGGAAATACGCCTAGGTCAAAGCATTGATTAAAAATTATAGATAGGTAAGGCGCAACAGTCTCAACTATAGTACCTAAAATTTTCATTGTAATGCCCCAAAAGTCGCCGGTATTTTTAATATTAATTGAATTATATGCGATCAATATATCTCGCGGGGTAACGTGCTCGAATCTAAACACGCTCTTGCATTCAGGTACACTGCTAAGCAAAAAATTTCCAGCGTCTAAAGATGATGATTGTAAAGAGCTAGTAGTTGTTAAAGGTATGCTCGCAAAGAAACTTTTGAACATATGCGCTACTTGAGTTTTGTTAGTGACTAATAAATTGTTTTCTTTTATTTCAAATTGGTTTTCCCGTGGTCGAGCTCTTCCTGTTTCATTATTTATAATGCTCCACGTTTCTTTAATTATATTTGTTCAATGCTTAATTTTACTACTAATAAATTTAGATTTTGCCATAACACAAACTTGTTTAAAAATTTTTGAGTACTTTTTCACATAATCTCGAAAAGGTGTGTCAAATCTATGTTGTTTCATACCATATAATTCAAATAACTTGGCTCTACTTTTGTATATACCTATAGTGGCCCACTGGTTAAAAGATCCCATAGTACCCTTTAGTGTGACAGTTTTACTCTTAAAAGTATTTTGAAATTCATTATTTACTAGTCCAAAAAGTGAGTTATAAATTGTATTTGGATTTTGTGAGTTTAATATTGAGGTATTGAGTTTAGCAATAATATTGTTTTTGAAACGTATTAGACGATTGGTAGTCTGAGGCCTACATTCTACTATACATGATTTATCATATGTTGAACAGGGAAAACTGGCTATCTGTCCATGGTGATCAGAAGGGAGAGAACTAATTACTACTGGGTTTGTGGCAGCACAAGAACTAAATATGTTATCCAAACAAGTAGAAGATGTTGCAGATACTCTAGTAGGTTCACAGAATAGGTTACTTAAATTAAATGACTTGAAAAGATTCAGAAATCTAATACACTGTGAAGAATTCTCTAAAATATTAATATTAAAATCGCCACATACAATAATATTTTTATTACTACATTTAATTTTATTGATAGCATCTTCCATAACAGTCTCAAATAGATTATAGTCACCAGAAGGAGGTCATATATGGTATACACAAATTACTATATATAGGTCTAGTTCCACACAGGACAACTCAATAGTGCGCTCAATAGATAAATTAACAATATCTTTACGTTCCTTACATTTTAATAAATTTGAAGTTATTATGAGAGAACCGCCTCTAATAGCCTGCATTCTTATATACGAACTCTGCACTGTATAATATTCATTTATAACAATAAGCTCATTGACTTGCGATTTTTTTTTATATTTTTCCGAGAAATAGTATAATATTTTCTATCTAATATATTTATTTGAAGCCTAAATAAAAAATCATGCACTGTAGGGATAAATAACTGTACAAGTTAAAATTAGTGGACTTAAGATGCTACCCTGCGGCACTCCTTGTTAAAAAAAAAAAAACAGTTCAGCCATATAATCAAGGGCTATTTAATGCAATTACTTGGAGTCTGTTACAACTCTATCTCAATTTCATCCCAAGCTTTTGTCGAGACACCGTTTTACGTCCGAGTTTGCATAAGTGCAAATCGTGGCAGGCACAGTCGAATGCTTTCAAAAGGTCCCAGTACACACAAATACCATTTTCGGAGCACTTCCATGCACCGTAGATATCATTGAGTGCAGAAGATGTAGTTGTTTAAGTTACGTTATGTTGCGCAGGTGTCACGACGCGCTGCGTAAGAACAAGAACCTGATCGGCAGCGACCAGCGCGAGTACCAGCGCGAACTGGAGAGAAACTTCGCGCGCTTCACCGAGCGCCTGGCGCCGCTCGTCCGGCCGCACGCGACCTCCCTGCAGCACCAACACGTCGCGCACCTCAGGTATATACCACACCACACACTCGTCCGGCCGCACGCCACCTCGCTGCAGCACCAACACGTCGCGCACCTCAGGTATATACCACACCACACACTCGTCCGGCCGCACGCGACCTCCCTGCAGCACCAACACGTCGCGCACCTCAGGTATATACCACACCACACACTCGTCCGGCCGCACGCGACCTCCCTGCAGCACCAACACGTCGCGCACCTCAGGTATATACCACACCACACACTCGTCCGGCCGCACGCCACCTCGCTGCAGCACCAACACGTCGCGCACCTCAGGTATATACCACACCACACACTCGTCCGGCCGCACGCGACCTCCCTGCAGCACCAACACGTCGCGCACCTCAGGTATATACCACACCACACACTCGTCCGGCCGCACGCCACCTCGCTGCAGCACCAACACGTCGCGCACCTCAGGTATATACCACACCACACACTCGTCCGGCCGCACGCGACCTCCCTGCAGCACCAACACGTCGCGCACCTCAGGTATATACCACACCACACACTCGTCCGGCCGCACGCCACCTCGCTGCAGCACCAACACGTCGCGCACCTCAGGTATATACCACACCACACACTCGTCCGGCCGCACGCCACCTCGCTGCAGCACCAACACGTCGCGCACCTCAGGTATATACCACACCACACACTCGTCCGGCCGCACGCGACCTCCCTGCAGCACCAACACGTCGCGCACCTCAGGTATATACCACACCACACACTCGTCCGGCCGCACGCCACCTCGCTGCAGCACCAACACGTCGCGCACCTCAGGTATATACCACACCACACACTCGTCCGGCCGCACGCGACCTCCCTGCAGCACCAACACGTCGCGCACCTCAGGTATATACCACACCACACACTCGTCCGGCCGCACGCGACCTCCCTGCAGCACCAACACGTCGCGCACCTCAGGTATATACCACACCACACACTCGTCCGGCCGCACGCGACCTCCCTGCAGCACCAACACGTCGCGCACCTCAGGTATATACCACACCACACACTCGTCCGGCCGCACGCGACCTCCCTGCAGCACCAACACGTCGCGCACCTCAGGTATATACCACACCACACACTCGTCCGGCCGCACGCCACCTCGCTGCAGCACCAACACGTCGCGCACCTCAGGTATATACCACACCACACACTCGTCCGGCCGCACGCGACCTCCCTGCAGCACCAACACGTCGCGCACCTCAGGTATATACCACACCACACACTCGTCCGGCCGCACGCCACCTCGCTGCAGCACCAACACGTCGCGCACCTCAGGTATATACCACACCACACACTCGTCCGGCCGCACGCCACCTCGCTGCAGAACCAACACGTCGCGCACCTCAGGTATATACCACACCACACACTCGTCCGGCCGCACGCGACCTCCCTGCAGCACCAACACGTCGCGCACCTCAGGTATATACCACACCACACACTCGTCCGGCCGCACGCGACCTCCCTGCAGCACCAACACGTCGCGCACCTCAGGTATATACCACACCACACACTCGTCCGGCCGCACGCGACCTCCCTGCAGCACCAACACGTCGCGCACCTCAGGTATATACCACACCACACACTCGTCCGGCCGCACGCCACCTCGCTGCAGCACCAACACGTCGCGCACCTCAGGTATATACCACACCACACACTCGTCCGGCCGCACGCGACCTCCTCCCTGCAGCACCAACACGTCGCGCACCTCAGGTATATACCACACCACACACTCGTCCGGCCGCACGCGACCTCCCTGCAGCACCAACACGTCGCGCACCTCAGGTATATACCACACCACACACTCGTCCGGCCGCACGCGACCTCCCTGCAGCACCAACACGTCGCGCACCTCAGGTATATACCACACCACACACTCGTCCGGCCGCACGCGACCTCCCTGCAGCACCAACACGTCGCGCACCTCAGGTATATACCACACCACACACTCGTCCGGCCGCACGCGACCTCCCTGCAGCACCAACACGTCGCGCACCTCAGGTATATACCACACCACACACTCGTCCGGCCGCACGCGACCTCCCTGCAGCACCAACACGTCGCGCACCTCAGGTATATACCACACCACACACTCGTCCGGCCGCACGCCACCTCGCTGCAGCACCAACACGTCGCGCACCTCAGGTATATACCACACCACACACTCGTCCGGCCGCACGCGACCTCCTCCCTGCAGCACCAACACGTCGCGCACCTCAGGTATATACCACACCACACACTCGTCCGGCCGCACGCGACCTCCCTGCAGCACCAACACGTCGCGCACCTCAGGTATATACCACACCACACACTCGTCCGGCCGCACGCGACCTCCCTGCAGCACCAACACGTCGCGCACCTCAGGTATATACCACACCACACACTCGTCCGGCCGCACGCGACCTCCCTGCAGCACCAACACGTCGCGCACCTCAGGTATATACCACACCACACACTCGTCCGGCCGCACGCGACCTCCCTGCAGCACCAACACGTCGCGCACCTCAGGTATATACCACACCACACACTCGTCCGGCCGCACGCGACCTCCCTGCAGCACCAACACGTCGCGCACCTCAGGTATATACCACACCACACACTCGTCCGGCCGCACGCGACCTCCCTGCAGCACCAACACGTCGCGCACCTCAGGTATATACCACACCACACACTCGTCCGGCCGCACGCGACCTCCCTGCAGCACCAACACGTCGCGCACCTCAGGTATATACCACACCACACACTCGTCCGGCCGCACGCGACCTCCCTGCAGCACCAACACGTCGCGCACCTCAGGTATATACCACACCACACACTCGTCCGGCCGCACGCCACCTCGCTGCAGCACCAACACGTCGCGCACCTCAGGTATATACCACACCACACACTCGTCCGGCCGCACGCGACCTCCCTGCAGCACCAACACGTCGCGCACCTCAGGTATATACCACACCACACACTCGTCCGGCCGCACGCGACCTCCCTGCAGCACCAACACGTCGCGCACCTCAGGTATATACCACACCACACACTCGTCCGGCCGCACGCGACCTCCCTGCAGCACCAACACGTCGCGCACCTCAGGTATATACCACACCACACACTCGTCCGGCCGCACGCCACCTCGCTGCAGCACCAACACGTCGCGCACCTCAGGTATATACCACACCACACACTCGTCCGGCCGCACGCGACCTCCCTGCAGCACCAACACGTCGCGCACCTCAGGTATATACCACACCACACACTCGTCCGGCCGCACGCGACCTCCCTGCAGCACCAACACGTCGCGCACCTCAGGTATATACCACACCACACACTCGTCCGGCCGCACGCGACCTCCCTGCAGCACCAACACGTCGCGCACCTCAGGTATATACCACACCACACACTCGTCCGGCCGCACGCGACCTCCCTGCAGCACCAACACGTCGCGCACCTCAGGTATATACCACACCACACACTCGTCCGGCCGCACGCGACCTCCCTGCAGCACCAACACGTCGCGCACCTCAGGTATATACCACACCACACACTCGTCCGGCCGCACGCGACCTCCCTGCAGCACCAACACGTCGCGCACCTCAGGTATATACCACACCACACACTCGTCCGGCCGCACGCCACCTCGCTGCAGCACCAACACGTCGCGCACCTCAGGTATATACCACACCACACACTCGTCCGGCCGCACGCGACCTCCCTGCAGCACCAACACGTCGCGCACCTCAGGTATATACCACACCACACACTCGTCCGGCCGCACGCGACCTCCCTGCAGCACCAACACGTCGCGCACCTCAGGTATATACCACACCACACACTCGTCCGGCCGCACGCGACCTCCCTGCAGCACCAACACGTCGCGCACCTCAGGTATATACCACACCACACACTCGTCCGGCCGCACGCGACCTCCCTGCAGCACCAACACGTCGCGCACCTCAGGTATATACCACACCACACACTCGTCCGGCCGCACGCGACCTCCCTGCAGCACCAACACGTCGCGCACCTCAGGTATATACCACACCACACACTCGTCCGGCCGCACGCGACCTCCCTGCAGCACCAACACGTCGCGCACCTCAGGTATATACCACACCACACACTCGTCCGGCCGCACGCGACCTCCCTGCAGCACCAACACGTCGCGCACCTCAGGTATATACCACACCACACACTCGTCCGGCCGCACGCGACCTCCCTGCAGCACCAACACGTCGCGCACCTCAGGTATATACCACACCACACACTCGTCCGGCCGCACGCGACCTCCCTGCAGCACCAACACGTCGCGCACCTCAGGTATATACCACACCACACACTCGTCCGGCCGCACGCGACCTCGCTGCAGCACCAACACGTCGCGCACCTCAGGTATATACCACACCACACACTCGTCCGGCCGCACGCGACCTCCCTGCAGCACCAACACGTCGCGCACCTCAGGTATATACCACACCACACACTCGTCCGGCCGCACGCCACCTCGCTGCAGCACCAACACGTCGCGCACCTCAGGTATATACCACACCACACACTCGTCCGGCCGCACGCGACCTCCCTGCAGCACCAACACGTCGCGCACCTCAGGTATATACCACACCACACACTCGTCCGGCCGCACGCCACCTCGCTGCAGCACCAACACGTCGCGCACCTCAGGTATATACCACACCACACACTCGTCCGGCCGCACGCCACCTCCCTGCAGCACCAACACGTCGCGCACCTCAGGTATATACCACACCACACACTCGTCCGGCCGCACGCGACCTCCCTGCAGCACCAACACGTCGCGCACCTCAGGTATATACCACACCACACACTCGTCCGGCCGCACGCGACCTCCCTGCAGCACCAACACGTCGCGCACCTCAGGTATATACCACACCACACACTCGTCCGGCCGCACGCGACCTCCCTGCAGCACCAACACGTCGCGCACCTCAGGTATATACCACACCACACACTCGTCCGGCCGCACGCGACCTCCCTGCAGCACCAACACGTCGCGCACCTCAGGTATATACCACACCACACACTCGTCCGGCCGCACGCGACCTCCCTGCAGCACCAACACGTCGCGCACCTCAGGTATATACCACACCACACACTCGTCCGGCCGCACGCGACCTCCCTGCAGCACCAACACGTCGCGCACCTCAGGTATATACCACACCACACACTCGTCCGGCCGCACGCGACCTCCCTGCAGCACCAACACGTCGCGCACCTCAGGTATATACCACACCACACACTCGTCCGGCCGCACGCGACCTCCCTGCAGCACCAACACGTCGCGCACCTCAGGTATATACCACACCACACACTCGTCCGGCCGCACGCCACCTCGCTGCAGCACCAACACGTCGCGCACCTCAGGTATATACCACACCACACACTCGTCCGGCCGCACGCGACCTCCCTGCAGCACCAACACGTCGCGCACCTCAGGTATATACCACACCACACACTCGTCCGGCCGCACGCCACCTCGCTGCAGCACCAACACGTCGCGCACCTCAGGTATATACCACACCACACACTCGTCCGGCCGCACGCGACCTCCCTGCAGCACCAACATGTCGCGCACCTCAGGTATATACCACACCACACACTCGTCCGGCCGCACGCGACCTCCCTGCAGCACCAACACGTCGCGCACCTCAGGTATATACCACACCACACACTCGTCCGGCCGCACGCGACCTCCCTGCAGCACCAACACGTCGCGCACCTCAGGTATATACCACACCACACACTCGTCCGGCCGCACGCCACCTCGCTGCAGCACCAACACGTCGCGCACCTCAGGTATATACCACACCACACACTCGTCCGGCCGCACGCGACCTCCCTGCAGCACCAACACGTCGCGCACCTCAGGTATATACCACACCACACACTCGTCCGGCCGCACGCGACCTCCCTGCAGCACAAACACGTCGCGCACCTCAGGTATATACCACACCACACACTCGTCCGGCCGCACGCGACCTCCCTGCAGCACCGACACGTCGCGCACCTCAGGTATATACCACACCACACACTCGTCCGGCCGCACGCGACCTCCTCCCTGCAGCACCAACACGTCGCGCACCTCAGGTATATACCACACCACACACTCGTCCGGCCGCACGCGACCTCCCTGCAGCACCAACACGTCGCGCACCTCAGGTATATACCACACCACACACTCGTCCGGCCGCACGCGACCTCCCTGCAGCACCAACACGTCGCGCACCTCAGGTATATACCACACCACACACTCGTCCGGCCGTACGCGACCTCCCTGCAGCACCAACACGTCGCGCACCTCAGGTATATACCACACCACACACTCGTCCGGCCGCACGCCACCTCGCTGCAGCACCAACACGTCGCGCACCTCAGGTATATACCACACCACACACTCGTCCGGCCGCACGCCACCTCGCTGCAGCACCAACACGTCGCGCACCTCAGGTATATACCACACCACACACTCGTCCGGCCGCACGCGACCTCCCTGCAGCACCAACACGTCGCGCACCTCAGGTATATACCACACCACACACTCGTCCGGCCGCACGCGACCTCCCTGCAGCACCAACACGTCGCGCACCTCAGGTATATACCACACCACACACTCGTCCGGCCGCACGCGACCTCCCTGCAGCACCAACACGTCGCGCACCTCAGGTATATACCACACCACACACTCGTCCGGCCGCACGCCACCTCGCTGCAGCACCAACACGTCGCGCACCTCAGGTATATACCACACCACACACTCGTCCGGCCGCACGCCACCTCGCTGCAGCACCAACACGTCGCGCACCTCAGGTATATACCACACCACACACTCGTCCGGCCGCACGCCACCTCGCTGCAGCACCAACACGTCGCGCACCTCAGGTATATACCACACCACACACTCGTCCGGCCGCACGCCACCTCGCTGCAGCACCAACACGTCGCGCACCTCAGGTATATACCACACCACACACTCGTCCGGCCGCACGCGACCTCCCTGCAGCACCAACACGTCGCGCACCTCAGGTATATACCACACCACACACTCGTCCGGCCGCACGCGACCTCCCTGCAGCACCAACACGTCGCGCACCTCAGGTATATACCACACCACACACTCGTCCGGCCGCACGCGACCTCCCTGCAGCACCAACACGTCGCGCACCTCAGGTATATACCACACCACACACTCGTCCGGCCGCACGCCACCTCGCTGCAGCACCAACACGTCGCGCACCTCAGGTATATACCACACCACACACTCGTCCGGCCGCACGCCACCTCGCTGCAGCACCAACACGTCGCGCACCTCAGGTATATACCACACCACACACTCGTCCGGCCGTACGCGACCTCGCTGCAGCACCAACACGTCGCGCACCTCAGGTATATACCACACCACACACTCGTCCGGCCGCACGCGACCTCCCTGCAGCACCAACACGTCGCGCACCTCAGGTATATACCAAGTTCCCCAATTATCTTGTGCACAAAGGTCCCCAATTCTCTGGTGCCCTAGGGCCACCATTTCTCTTGTGCCCATGGGCCATGGGCCTACCACGCGCTCTTTACCTATGCTAGGTACTTATTTATAAACGTTCTGTTCCAGCAACGGACTGAGCAAGCACGACTACAAATATCAGACGTAAGCGACCAGAAGCGAACTCGAACACTACCACCGGCAATATGTACCTGTAGTGTATTATGCTTTTATTTGTTATAATTATAATCAATATTATATCCTATGAATATTTAGATGATGTATGCAATATAACAATGGGATTAGACTTTTCTGTAATATACAAAGAAAAACGAACGATGTAAGGTAAAACATATAAAGGAACAAAATATTTCTTCCCTCTCCTCTGTGCCTTTAGGTTTAAGCTAAAGTGTTTACATTGTCTATGTACCTAACCTTTAAATGTAATTTTAACTGTATAAGATAAAATGGGTCGCACAATTTCTTTCTCGTATATACACATAATGGAATATAAAAAAGTTGGTATAAATAAAACTTTAGTATTACAAGTGGTAATTTATTTATTGTTTCACCCGCGTCCTGAAGGAACTACTTCGCGTACCCGAAAAACACAAATATCTTACGGACCCCTATTTTTTCAAAAATAATATATAGCCTATGTTACTCGCAGATAATGTAGCTTTCTAATGGCGAAAGATTTTTTTAAATCGGTCCAGTAATTTTTGAGTTTATCCATTACAAACAAACAAACAAAAATACAAATTTTTCCTCTTTATAATATTAGTGTAGATAGTCCTTAGTGTACCATATGAATGGTATAATCCTGAACGAGGCTTAGCGCGATCCTACCATGACTTTTTTTTTTGTGTCGGGTTGGTAAATCCTCATGGAGTCCCTCTACCCTGGGAGAAGGACGAAGGGGACTGTCAGACTTACTGACTAAAAATCAACCCGTGTTCCTCATGTACCCGTGTGTCGGAGGGTCGGGTATCGCCCAAGCATTCCTCGCGGGGATCCTACCATGACTGAGATTACTTATACGATTATATTACAAACGAGACAGGTAATAGGAATCTTCAAGTATTGAATATAATCAAATTATAGTATTTGAACTAGGCCGAAAGAGTTTCTTTTTCTCACAATATTTTGATAGAAATCCGACTTGAAATTTTCATTCTGATCTAGTCTTTTATGGCTATCGTCTTTTTACTTCTGTGCCTGACTACTTAGTCTGACGTAGATTATATTGTTCAAGTCACGACACAATTGATCGACATCATGAGTACTTTATAGGTACAATACGACATATAAATGCTATTTTGGTATGAACAAATCGTCGAACGACGTCGATCAATGCATCGTAACTCTAATTGGACCGAGTTGTGCCAAAATGTTCCACCCCACAATGAACACATTTTGAGTTATTTCAGTTTAAACATTTAGACAAAGTTTTTCCATTTAACCATTCCGATTTTGTTATAATTATATGAAGGTATCAATATTTGGAATATTGAATATAGTTTCTAGTATGTTTTACAATATACAGACGCTACTACTTTTTAAGATATTGAGAGAAATATCGTCTGGATCATTTCGGCAAAAAATAAATTTGTATGACACTGCGCCAAAATTAATTTTTCACCACTGCAGCTCAAACATGCCGCTTTTGCTGCGAGACAACAGTGAACAAAACGCGATTTTGATTCGAGCGTGAGTAAAAGTAGCTTTTTAAATTTTCAATCTTCAGTGTCACGAATTGACATTGTTCAGCCATAAATTTGAAACATTCGAATTTTAATGTGCTCTGTCTCTTTCACATGCATATAAAAAGTGAGTGAAAAAACAAACCCCTTCGAATTCGAAATTCGATTTTGGAATTCGACCTCAAAGAAAACACCTACGGCAACGCAAAAAAAAAGATATTTGTAATAAAGAAATTACTTTTTTTATATGTTATTGTTTACACGTTTAATTTATTATTGGATTTTAATAAAAATAAGTCTAATTAATAGAACAAAATTGGTATTTAACCAATACATTTTTATTTGGAATTACAACAATGATACATTTGATAAATAAACAGCAGGGACGCGGTATTAAAACGCGATTTAAAAAAGTAGCGGGAATAAAAATTTCGCTGATGCTGATACAGTATAGCGTAACGTGTTAAATCATATTAACCCTTAACTGCATAATGATGTAATATTACATCAGTTTACTTTTCCTCAAATATATTTTTATCTAGCAACTCCACTTAAGTGCTTTTTTTTTTATAGTATTGTCAAAGGTCTAACCGACACGTATGAACGCAGCTTATTACCATAGACAACTTTTTTTTTACAAAAAAAGTGACGTGAAAAGTTTTTTGGCGCCAAATTGCAATTCTTGGTTTTAGACACAGTTGCAGTGAATGTTTTTTTTGTCAAAAAATCTGAATTATAATAAACAAAAATAGTTTCCGGCAGCACACAGGTATGTAGAAAGCGTATTGTATTAGCATTTAGCAAGTAGCATTGTAACTTCCTGAAAACAATGATTTTTGTTTATGATGTAGTACTACATCATCATGGGAATTGGCATAAAATATAATTAGTATGGAATAAGTACGAATTTTCTTTGCTGACCTTTTTTCGACTGTTTTGCTATAATATAACTGTAATGAATGTATTATGTACGTTTTATAGTTACTTACGGCAATTTTTCACTATCTAAACACGATTTTGATGGAATGAAGCTGTTGCGAAACGTTTCACACTGGGTGGTGGTTCTTTTTTCATCCATTTATTTTGTTTTAGCACAATGTCACGAAGTCAGGCGACTAATGATGAAATTGAAAGGTTATTGAAGGAGTTGGAAGACGGTAACGTCTCAGAAGATGGCCTAGAAGATGAGGATGAGGATGACGATGAAGAGAACTTTTATGCCAATTCGCAGCTACTCGTACAGGACTTGATCTCGGATAATGTGGAAGATTTGGTTCCTGAGTTTGAGGATCCTATTCCACATGACGAAGATGACCCTCCCTTAGTTCAAGATGCAGATCCAGGGCCAAGTTCCGGTGCAAGTATCTTTAGCTTCGATAAGCGTCAGATTATATGGAAATCTGGTAGCATGACATTCGATGAGCGCAAAATTGTACATGAGCCCACATCTACACTAGATACTGTAATAGCCAACTTAGATACACCCTACAAATGTTTTCTGCACTATTTTACACCAGATTTCCTACAAAAGATAGTAGACGAGTCTAATCTATATTCAGTACAAGGAAATGTTGCCAATCCCATTACTATCACTGTTGCAGACCTCAAAAAGTATTTTGGATCTTTGTTATTCATGTCTGTGCAGCATTTTCAAAGCGTGCGGTCATATTGGCACGACAAGTTTGGACACCCGCCGATAAAAGCCACGATGTCGATAAACAGATTTGAGGCAATCAGGTCAGTACTTCATTTCAATAATAATGAGCATCATTTACCAAGGGAACACCCAGATCACGATCGCCTCCATAAGATACGTCCGGTAATAGATCACTTGAACAAGACTTTTTCATCGATACCTGTAGACCAGCGCCTCTCCATAGACGAACAAATGTGTGCAACAAAAATATCTCACTTCCTCAAACAATACCTTCCCAATAAACCTCACAAGTGGGGTTACAAACTATTTGTACTATGCAGCCTGATGGGTTATGCCTACCGGTTTGAAGTCTACTCTGGACAAGACAATACCAAAGATAAGCCAGCTGATGAACCTGATTTAGGGACCACAAATAATGTGGTCTTGCGTCTGGTCAGAGCAGTACCAAGGAAGCTAAATCACGTCATATATTTTGACAACTTCTACACCTCGTTACCTTTGGTCTACTACTTGTCTAAGCAGGGTATCCACTGTGTCGGCACTGTCCAGCAAAACCGCTTACCTAACTGTCGACTTCCGGATAAGAAGACGCTCATGAAAACTTCCGTCCCCCGAGGAACCTACGTAGAAAAAGTGGCTCATCACGATGGCGTAGACTTCTCTGTTACTGTTTGGAAGGATAATAAGGTAGTAACCCTATTATCTACGTATGTTGGTGCAGAACCTGCTGGTAAAGTGCAACGGTTCGACAAAAAGCTGAAACAGAAAATTGACGTCCCATGCCCTAAAGTAGTTCAAGAATATAATATGCACATGGGAGGAGTTGACCTAATGGACAGTTACTTGGGACGGTATCGTACATACATACATACATAGACTCACGCCTGTTTCCCCGAAGGGGTAGGCAGAGGCATATTAAACACCCACCCTTCGCCAGTGTTTTGATCCCACGTAATAGGTGGCGAGCCTATTGCCGCTTATTGGGACATTTTGTTTGCCAGAGCCTCGTCCGTTGATCGGCAGGTGCACCACTTGCAGGTGAGGTTGGCTTGGGACCCTAAGTTCTTGGTGGGAACCCTATGCACCTAGGGACGGTATCGTATAAGAGTTAAAAGTAAAAAATGGTATATGAGACTATTTTACCATTTGCTAGACCTCGCCGTCATCAACTCGTGGGTTCTCTTCAAGAAAAACATTACTGCAAAAGGTACCCCCAAAAAGCAACTGCCAAATCTAGGAGAGTTCCGAAATGAATTAGCAGATGCCCTGTGCAATGTGGGAACAAGCAACGGCAACAAAAGAGGTGGGCCAAGCAACAGCTTCTTAGAAGAACAAGCTAAAAAACGAAGAGGACCAGCTCATCCGCTTCCTTGTAAGGATGTGTGTTCAGATGGTATTGCGCACTGGCCCATATTTTCAAAGCGTTTACGCTGTAAACTTCCTCAATGTAAAGGTACAACCCAATGGGCATGCTCAAAATGCAATATCCCTCTATGTTTGAACGGAACTAACAACTGTTTCACAGATTTTCATAGTACTCCTTAGTATGATAATTTAAGACGATTTTGCATGATGATGTAATATTACATCAATAAATAAAACAATTTTTTTTCACAAAGAACTGTAGTTTGATTTTTTTCATTATTTTTCCTGTTATGTAAACCTCATTTAGGACACCTAGGAATTTTCTCGGCTCAAAATAAAAAATCATGCAGTTAAGGGCTAATATATAAAATAAGCTAAAAAATTGGTTGCCTGTAAAGTCGGTATACGGGCGAAAGTTTTACGTGACAACGACTTTGAGTGGTAAAATAATTTTAATGTGAATATTCATTCGTATAGTAGGAAGAAGGATGAAAGACGCGTGTCTTTCACTTTTTATGTCTGTCTCTCTCGCTCTTAGGCGGGACGCGTGCCTCTCACTCGCTCTCATTGTGAGCGCATAACGTGAGCGGAGCGTAACGCAGTTTCTTGAAGTGTCACCCGGCAAACCAATTTATAAGACGTTGTCACGTCAAAAAGATGAATGAAACTAGCGATGATGACTGTACTTTAACACCAGAAGAGTTAAATCAACAAGGTGATTAATGCAGAATTTAATCTATTCCTGTTCATTTCTGTCTCCTAAGTAATATGTGTTCTCACTGCTGTGATGAAAAGTTATGTGTGCTACACGAGAGCAAAGTTTTTTGTATCTCGTGCTGTTGAGTCCCTCACTACGCTCAGGATTCTAACTTTGATTCACTCGCTACGCTCGTGAATCAATCATAGAATCCTTCGCTTGCTCGGGACTCAAAATCTGCACTCGAAACAAAAAACAACTTTGCTCTCTTGTTGCACAAATAACTATTGCAATAATGATCCAAAAGCACTTCCATATTCAGTTTAAGATCCATGCAAGTTTTTCAGACATAGATAAGTACTTAATAAATATCTGCCCTTTGACAAAGGTGAATTTAGTTCATGCAATTGATTTTTAATTCCGTGGTTTTATTAATAATTTTTTTGTTTTAGTATTTACGTTCCAAAAAAATCTGTCATTCGGGGAGATGGGCCTCGTTAGTTTTGGTCGGCAACCCGTCTAGGAGAAGGAACACTCCGAAATTAAACCAATATTCAGGGAGCATACCCGAAAACAAACCCCAATCCAAGGTGTCAAATAGTTTAAAGGAAAAAAGAGGAAAAGAAAGACGAGTTGGATAGCAGATTATCTGAAGATTTCCGGAGAAACAAAGTTTTTCTGTAAATCCGTTTGTGGAGTTCGAGGAAGAACTCAATCCTCAGAATACACGTCAATCATCAGGGATAAGAATGGAAAGATACTGAATAGTGAATCGAGCGTGCTGAAGAGAGGAAAGGAGTATTTTGAAGGTTTATTTGAAAGAACGGCCATAGAGACATCGATCGCCGAAATGAATGGTAATAACAGCAATGATGAAAGCGATATTGGGGTGGATGAGATTGTGAAGGCGCTGGGAAGTATGAAATCAGGTAGGGCTGCAGGATATGATAGGATTACAGTTGAAATGCTGAAGGCTGGACAGATTCAAGTGTACCTGGATCATTGTGGCAAAACCGATTTGTATTAATTTACCGGAAACATTTTGTTCCAAATGACATGAATCATTTCCGCAATTTATTTTTCTAAAGCCCCATAGATGTGGAGTGGTATACTTTCAGTATATCTTTTCCTAGGGAGCAGATAATAAATTGAGTCTTTGCCAGATGAAAATAAGGCTCATTTTCGATTTGTTAGTATAGATAACTCAATTTCGATAAATATGTGGGTTGGATCATTTTGGCACAACTCGGTCCAATTTATGTCTGTAATTGCGAATATACTAAATATTTGATGTATGTATCGTATTTTATGTGTAATTTTTATTTATGTATTCTCGTGTAGACAGTGTAGTCGGAGGTAAACGGTTGAGATCAAAATACACATGTCAATCGTTTCTCCGTCTGCAAGTGATGTGTAACATGTATGATTTCTATGTCAATGGGTTAATAAACAATAAAACTCGATATTTACTTATAAATGTATTTTACTCGTTCAATATTTAGTATACCTAAGTCACGTTACACTAAGTCTCAGAACTCGTGAATATAAACAAATTTACAATCGTAGACACAATACAATAATTTTCATATACATACAGCGCGTCGACGCGCCGCACTGTACTTAAATAAATCACATTCTTCCCGGAGCACTTGGCAACAACCTAGCAACACCTCCGTGAGCTCCGTGACCCCGAGCCCCGCCACCTCGGCCGCCGGTCGAGTGTGTACTCGACGAACAATGTGGACGACTCCGACTTGACTAATACTTGTGATTGAATGTCGCTTGCGTTTCCGCTAGTGTCAACATTAGGACTATCGTTTAAGAATCCGTCAAAATATCATACGACGACATCATTACACTAATCTTAGGGCGTATCATACTAGCGGTTTGGGAGCGGGGGCGGGGCGGACGCGTCGCTCGCACGCCGCGCCTGCGCAGCGAGGACGTGGCGAATACGTTACGTTTTCGACGCGTGTTTGTAGCAAATTATCGACGTACAAATACATCCAGTAACAAAAATGGATTCCGACGAGGAAACACTGCTGTTTGCTTTATTACTTTTACTCGTTGCACGTCCGCAACGAATTCGTTGCGCATGCGCGGCGTGTACGTTGTGAGCCCGTAACGAATTCGTTGCGCGCCCGCTCCGCTTTGAGGGCGTTCGCAAGCTCTTTTATATATTTTATAGATACTTTGCATTCATTGAATATATTAGGCGTACAAGATAATTAAAAAATATCGGTTTTATGAAACTTCTTACAATATTATGACGAATTCCAAATCCTTTTATGGTCTGTCACAACAATAGTTGTCATGACACAAGATAGTCAGTGTGTCACAGTCACTTTTCAAATCACATGTATAACATACTATGCTGCGCAAAGAAAAACTTATATTCTAGTACTTAAAATTTAAAGGATAAATATCAAAAACTTATTGTATGTTTGTGATATTCATGTCTCACACATAAAAGAAACACTGATAGATTCATGATGCTCCTGCTACACCTGCGTCTTAACGCGTCAATTAGTGCGTTAATTTAGACGCTTCGTAGATGTAGCTAACGTTTTAACGCGTTAAATTACTGGCTTATGCTACTGCTACACCTGCGTTGGCGTTAACGTTAATGGCAATGGCCCATAACGCGTTAGTTAACGCGTTAAAAATATCGCATTGGAAATTAGTATTTTAACGCGTTAAAACGTTGGCCACATCTACGTAGCGCCTAAATTAACGCGTTAATTGACGCGTTAAGACGCAGGTGTAGCAAGAACATTATGCGCATTTTTAACGCGTCAATTAACGCTTAGTTGGCCGTTGCTATTAACGCTAACGCAGGTGTAGCAGTAGCATTAACCTTTTCACCGCCCAGCCATACTAAACGCGATGTGTCGCTGTACGCCAACGTATAAATGTATAACAATTATATAGTACGAAAGCAGGGATGGCGGTAACGTCATATCGCTAATGAAAAAAACAATGTGTAAATTTAAATTGTTACTCAAATTTATAATTAAAAATACATACTGTTATATTATAATGGTAATTTGTTTTATTTCATGAGCATTTATAGTTAGACAAATGGGTATCCATTATCGGAGACAAAGATACATGCATAGACTTGCTAGAGATCATAATATAATAGGCACAACACTATTCATTTCAAAACGTAGTCCGTTTACTTCATATCAAGTCGTTGGCGTTCGTAGCACGATAAATTTCATAAGAAATAGGGTTGTCTAATGTTTTCTTTCTGTGTATAGATTATTGTTAGTCTATACTAAAAACGCTTGAATGTTTTTTAGTTTATATTTGAAATCTAACATGAACAGTCAGTCAAGAACATTGTTTGAAGTGATCACAAGTGGCAAAATAAGTGTAGTTTCGAAAAGGGATGGTAAGTGACAAAATTAATACTGATGTGCTAAATCTTTTCAGCTTATTTTTTATTCAATGCAAATGAAAAACTGGCTAGTTTGATTAAGGATATACGAATACCTAAATTCATAAAAAAGTAATTAAACTTAGCTGTTCAAAATTATTATTGCCAGTATCAAATCAAACTCAGAAACATTACACTCCTTTTTTTGGGCAGTCGTGTAAAAAGATAAAGGTGCGCGTGTCGCCCAGCACTATGACACAATGACCTTGACACCTATGCGCTTACGACGTCACAGGTTTACTTCTATTGGAGTTGTCGGCGCTAGTGACACTGATATCTTGCCATTACGTAGAGATGGGTGTAGCAATATCGAAAACCCTCGGTACATTTAATTAATTTTAATAAAGTGATTTGATACGTGCATAAATTTTAAAACGTATTATGTAATACGTTATTTACTGACCGGAATTACTTTTTAATCACAGAATTTAAGAACGATTGAATGGAAAAAGACAAATAAATATAAAAGATTCTAATAAATGCAACTTTCACGTCACATCACTGGCTACTTGATATGAAGTCGTTGGCGTGCGGGACATAAAAATATTTGAGGCCTTTTATGTTTTTATCCATTTTAACACAGAAAAAAGCCTGTTTTGCCTGAGAAAATAATAAATAGGGCTTCATTCGTGTCCATCTACACAATTACGAAAGAAACAAAAGTGTTTATGTATCGTAAATGTATTTTTTTTATAGTGAACTTCTATAGAAGTCGTGGCGTGGACGGCACGAAAATCCTGAACTTCTATAGAAGTTGTTGGCGGTGAAAAGGTTAAATTCACTATTCCTTTAGTATATCTTATAGACTTAAGACTCAGACGATAGATAAACACGACATCAGGCTTTTTTGCAGAAATTAGCTAGTGAGTGCGCTTTCAAATGCGACGGTTGGTAGCGTACTGCTGTCGCACTAGAATGTGGCGTGACCGGGAGTCGTGTACTGCGCACAAGCGTTGCTCATACCAAAGTCAGACGACGAATTTTTGTATGAATTTAAAACATGACACACCTTGCAGCAGTCTGGTACCAAAATTGCAATATTTGAAAGAGCCCTGAGCCTGCGAAATATGAAGTTATATATATAGAGGTGCCACTCGCCATTTAGTGATCTCTGAGATTATAACGATTTCCGGGTACTAAAACAGTAGCAACAAATCACACTATAAGACTTTTCATCAAGCTCCGGCATTTTATATGAATCTATTGGCAATCCTTATTAGAAAAATATATGTAGCATTTCGTAGATACGCATTTTAACGTGTACCCACCCAGCAAGAACCGCCAAACGTTACGAGATACGTGACATTAGGTTTATATTTATATTGATTCGGTGACGAAGTCTGCCTATGTTATTTTATATGAGAAATAAATTACAAGAGTTGTCCATTTAACAACAAGGCGAGACAACACGAGGCGAACTAGAGGCTGATACGTTGAGGACGCCAGTGCGCCTGTCACGGCCTACAGCGGCGGGCGGCAGCGGCGAGCGTTGCAGATGTACATGGCGCGTTTACTGTGACGTGGCGCGCGCCCGCCTCAGAGTAAATGCGCCATGTACATCGCCCCTGCCGCGCCGTGAGCCGCTTAGACCGATCTCGTGACCAGGCCCTAAGAGTCACACTACGTACACAAGTGCATTTTAAATTCTAAAACAAACACTGAAGGTGAGATATAGTTAAAAACGGCAAACTATCAGTGCAACATCTAGCAGCGATATGCAAACATTTGTCAAAGACTATAAATTTGAAGCTGTGTCTGAACCAAAGGTTTTTATCACTGAGGGACAGGACTTAGTTTAGAATGCCCAGAAAAATCTTAAAACTGTTCACAAACTGGGGTTTGAAATTTAAATATAATAATTTCCAATAAGTACCGTCAACAGTGGCATCTTTACGCTCCATGAGCAACTTTACCCATGAGTACCAGCCTTTACATATCAATCGATTATTCAATTTTAACTCTACTTAGTCGATTTATCTATTTTTCGACTAATTCGAAATTAAATTCTGGTAACCCAAAAAGATTTTTACGCTTGCAACTTTGATATCTGTCAAGTTATTGTCATTTTTTAGTCCATGTGGTCAATCTTGTTCAAAATTATCTCCGAAAACAATTGATATTTTATAGAGATCTCGGGCTCAAGGTAAGTGAATGAAGCTGTATTGTTTAAATTATATTCCCATAATCCTCTGAATTGTATAATTTATACGTGTTTTCAGTTATTTCTTAAGTTATAACGATCGGTAATGTTAGTGGCGGTTAGGTAAAGTTACCTTACCCGGCTTGTTGGCAACTATACCTACTGCTAGGGTTGGCACTAAATGGTATGAACGTACATTTTATTTTAACCATTTTATTTAATGTCCATGTGTTTTATTATTGGCTTTAGCACTGTGATTAGACTATAGCTAACCAAGTTTTTGAAATTACTTCTGCTTCTACTTTGTACGGCTGTATACTTTTATAAAGATGTCGATAAGATGTACAGAGCATTGTTATTTTAAAAGAATTTAATAAATTTTAAGTCAATTTTAAATAACTAATATAAAATAGAATTATTTCAAAGTGTTAAGTAGTTGTAATTTCAGTTTACTTAAAAATTTACATTTACATAACGTAGCATGTTAACGCAGTACTTACTAACACCCTATGCACATGGTATATTTTTACCGAAGTGCTTTGGTGAAATGCACTTCGTCGTCTTTCGAACGGGCACAAAATGCGCGTTTAAACGTGTGTTGCCGGTGCATTCAAAATACGTCATGGGTCTGTTTGCTTTGTCATTCGTGACGTTCCGGGTATTATTTGCTTTTATTCCAGTGTGCCATTCTAACAATAAATATGCATTTTTTAGCTTTTGGTGATGGCAATAACTAATTGTTTCAGATACAAAGTAGATACCTACATATAATTGGTACTAATATGGCACCTCCAAATAAAAGGATTAGGAGGCGAGTGGGGGCTCGGCCTTATAAAAATTATTCCGAAGATATGCTGCAATTGGCTGTTGAACTCGTAAAAACCAAAAAAACAACATCTTATGATGCTGAAAAGCAGTTTGGCATACCAAGGAGAACGATTGAAAAACGAGTGAAGAATCTCCATTCTAATAAGCCAGGTCCGCGCTTTCGTTTATCGGACGAAGAAGAATCTAAATTTATCAAAGTACTCATAGCAGCAGGTGACTTCGGTTGCCCACTTTCTATGTTGGATTTCAAATTGATGGTCTGGGATTATTTGAAAAAAAATAATAAAACTTACGTATTTAATGACAAGCTTCCAGGTGACTGGTGGGCGAAACATTTTTTATACCGGCATAAAGATACACTAACGTTACGTTCAACCCAAAATATTACAAGAGCGCGAGCAGAAAAAACTTTGCAAGAATTCGAAGAATACTTCCAAAACTTAGAGATATCTCTCCAAAATGTACCGTCGACTCATATTTTAAATTACGACGAAACTAACGTCTCTGATGACCCAGGATCGGCAAAATCAATCTTTCGTCGAGGAATTAAATACCCGGAACGAATTATTAACCATTCCAAAGGATGCATTTCCCTAATGTTTGCTGCTACCGCTGATGGAAACTTGCTGCCGCCATATGTAGTTTACAAAGCCGAACATTTATGGTCTGAATGGTGTAAAAATGGTCCAACAGGCGCCTGTTACAATCGGTCTAAAAGTGGTTGGTTTGATTCAGTTGTGTTCTTAGATTGGTTTAATAATATAGTAATTCCATGGGCTAGTCAACTAGAAGGAGAAAAACTTGTCATTGGAGACAATTTATCAAGCCATTTGAATACAGAAGTGGTCGAACTATGTGAGAGGTACAAAATTAGATTTGTTTTTCTGCCATCTAGGTCAACACAACTGACTCAACCGTTGGATGTAGCTTTTTTTGCTCCTTTAAAAAAGGCGTGGAGAAATATTTTATTGAAATATAAAATTGAAAACCCAAATCAAGCATCTTTAAATAAAAGTCACTTTCCACTTTTGTTAAAACAATTAATTGATGAAATCAATTTAAAGAAACAAAATATTATAAGTGGTTTTAGAGCAACAGGGATATATCCTTTCAACCCGTATGAAGTATACAAAAAATTACCCGAATATGAACATGACATAAAGTACGATGTTGATGAAACACTGCTTAACTATTTAAAAGAGAACAAACAACCCAATCCTTTTACAAAAAAAAGGAATTCAAAACTAAATGTCGCTCCGGGAAAATCAGTAAAAAGTTCAGACATTGCATTGTTATGTAAGAAAAAAACAGGTACTATTAAAACATCCACCACCAAAAAAAACACGACAACAATTATACCAACATGTGAAGACATTACAGAGGTAGAAAGAGTAAATAAAGCACAACATCCTAAAAAAAATATGACTGAAGCAACTCAAAGGAAGCGAAAGCCGCTTAAAAAACAAAAACATTACGATGATAGTTCTGATTCAAATTCCAGTTGTACTGTAACATGGTGTGATACATCAGAATACGAACCTCTGGAAGATGAAGACCTTGTATTAGATACAGATCATACAGAAGATACATCACAGAAGATATATCATACAGATAGTACATATTCAGAGCAAATTTCTGAAAAAGTTAAGGTGACTATTTTATCAGAAATAAAAAATACTGCAGAAAACAAATCTTATTTTGACCTAAGCAAATATGGTCCATTATCACTCAAGCCTATAAACAAAGATTCAAACGTTATCTTATTGCCCAAACCAAAGTTTCAAGACAAAAACTCAGATACAATGGAAGCGTCAATATCCGAAAACAAGGAACCTACGGCAAGTTCTAGTTATGAGCCTGAGGAAATAAATTCAGTATCTTATAACGTTAATGAGCACGTGCTCGTAAGGTATATTTTGCAAAAGAAAGTGAAATATTTTGTCGGAAAAGTTATAGCAAACATGAGTAATAAATACAAAGTTTCTTTTTACAAGTGTTTTGGAAGAAATGATAATATCCGATTTGTTGTACCAAAAATAAGTGATACTGATTTAGTAGAGGACAAGATGATAGTAAAATCAGTGCAATTGATGGCCATTAATGAAAAAGAAACTGAATTTATTTTCTATGAAGATGATGATTTAATTTACTTTGACTAGCGTTGATACTATGCGTTAACTTAAATTATAATATAAGCACCTGTTTTGTTGTTTTTTGCTTAGGAACCAATATTTGCCTGGTTTTTCTATTTTTTTTGCCAAAGAGCTTATGATTCACAAAGAAGGTAGCTACTTACGCACATAATTTTATTTGTATGAATATTGTTTTTTTTTTGCTAAGAGAAGGCGGGCTAATTGTTATTTCCGTTGCCAAATAGGTACCTGATTATTCCCGTGATCATTATTTGTAAGTAATTCGCAAATAGATAATTATAGTTACATTTGTGTTTAATTAAGTTATACCTTGACAGGTTTTTGCTATTCATGATTATTACCAGTGATTATTAAAATTTGTTTTACACATTTTAATAATCATTGGTAATAATCATTATTATAATTGTAATTAATTTGAATTTGATACTAGTTGTGTTAAAATTAAGTAAATAAAACTTATTGCAACTTCTGTACGTTTTCGTTTTATTTAGTTTTAGGTGACAACCCTTAGGTTTGGTCCGTTTTTCTATAAAAAACATGACGTTCTTGGAGTATCTTTACCATATCGTAAAAACTTTGAAATTAAGTAAAATACGAAGTTCTTAAAATAACAAGGGATTTTTCTTAGAGTAATTTAACATTATTTTAAACAAAAAGTAATGGCAATTTTACATTTTATACCTGTCACATCAATTTATCAGGATAATTTTATTTTAGGTAAAGATACCCAATACCAGTAAACTTTACCTCTACTATATTTTTTGACTCAGACACCGAGCCTTAAGCCTTTTGATAACTTTTCATTATTCACCATAAAATATGGGCACTGTTTTACTAATAGTTTTAAAAAAAAGTATGTACATTGTTTTGTTCTAAAATAATTTTATAATAAAGAAAAAAACATGGTAAAGTTGCCACAGTTGACGGTAAGTCCTAACAATACATGGTCTAACGATTTTAGTCTTCTCGTGAGGCAAGAACCGGGACCAACAAGTAAATAAATTTAAATTTAGTGGAAGATATTTGGGTGCTTTTTGCTGTTTGGCTTGTTAGTAGAAACCCTACACACTATAATTTTATTGGTCTGATCATTGGGATGTTTCCACTCACCCCTGTCATCATGCTGAGTAAAAAAACTTGCATCTTTTTACTCAGTATCTATTAGGTATTTTATCAGGACATTCTATAAAATAAATAACTTCAATAATAAAACAGACAAATCTGTGCATAATCCAAGCTAGTATTAGACCAATGAACAGTATTCTTGTATTTGAAAATGATTATCACTGGATGGTCAAATTATTGTCTAGCGTATCTACGAGACACTCTAGTGCTACTCAGTGTGGGCAGGGGAGGACACGGTGAATCTACAGGTCTAGTCGGAGGGCACTCTGCACTGTGACGCAGCAATACATTATAGGTAAGTATCGAGTGGCGTGTGTAATGTCTCTCGTCACTGGCACGGAATACTCGTTTTGCCGATGTGTGAGATGTTGTAAGATAGTGTTAGCCGGAGGCGTGCAGGTCCCGGAGGGCGGGAGGGCGCGGCCGGTCACTCCTCGGCCGGCGTGTGCCACGTCAGCCGCTCCTCGTAGAACGCGATCACCTGCAACATACAACACGATGCTCTAAAGTTGGAACAACAAATCAAGACGTAGACACGCAATATTGCAGGTTTAGATTGAGATATATTTTATGACTAGAGGATGCCCGCGGTTACACCCGCGTTATTTAAGCCTGCTGCTCCGCTCTCGTCGCTCATAGCGTGATGTTATATAGCCTATAGCCTTCCTCGATAAATGGACTATCTAACACTGACCTTTTTTTTTTAATTGGACCAGTAGTTCCTGAGATTAGCGCGTTCAACCAAACAAACAAACTCTTCAGCTTTATACATATATTTAGTATAAGATAAACACTGAAATCTAACTATGGTTTACGGATTTTATCGCGACGTATTGGTTTGCACATTGAATGTGTAATATTTGCGTAAACCCACGAAAATACAATATGATAGAACTCATATTTAATTGCTTCAGGCTAAATAAAGCACAAACATTGGGTTAGATCACATAAAATGTATCCAGCATCTGGAGCGATCCTCAACCTCATGCTTTAAACATAGCCAGTTAGACCAGATACTAACAGAGCTGGAATGTTGTTAGCTACCTCCCTAAATCATGCCTCACATGTGAGATAAGATGATAAATATTTTCAATGAAACCAGGCCAATGCTGAGTCAATGTAAACAAAGGATCAATTTAGTAATTGCTATGAAAGTATGTTGTGACTCACCTGCTGAGGACACTTGACGTTGGCCACCTTGGCTGGCACCAGCTCAGCCTCGTCAGATTCAAGCCATTTAATTAAAAACATCAGCTCGCCAGTTGCGTCTGATGCACCTGTAGCATTACACAATACTAATTAATATCACAATTATTAGAGTGCATAAGACTGTTTAAATATTTTCATTCAGGAGGGCACTTCTCTACTAAGTATAAATCATATGTTGAGGGCAACTAGACTCAGAAACAAATCAAAAGTATTGCCTTGAGTGGACTTAAACCCACATCAGTCAAGGCTACCCCCTGACCCATTGCGCCATACCTGCACTTGCAATTCCTGTCTGTGCAGGCATGTCACCTGTACTACACACTTTACCACTTAATTCAATAATCAGTCTCTCCATGGATTGTGAATTGTGATGTTTGAGATATTTTCTAAAGAGATTATGTCAAATATGTATCTAAAATCTCCAAATCCATGTATAGATTGGGTTACTGACAAGAAGCTAGTGATTACATTACCTATAATTTTTTCAGCCTTGAGGCCCTTGTCGAAGCCGCTCTTGGCCTTGTCGTCCTTTCGTTCGCGCTTGTCGCGGTGCTCGTCGGCCGAGGACACGCTGGCGCCGCGCCCCTTGCGCCCCCCTCCCGAAGTATCTTCGCTCGACTCGCGCACGCGCTTCTTGGCACGGTCCTCAGGCTTCTTACTTGATTTCTGAGCCTGTAGTCACATCAGCAATTATGCCATAGCACACACGCAAAATTCACGCCAGGACGTGTATTTAAACGCAGAAACAGCCCATGCTACCATACCATAGCACATTTATGTGTGGTGACGGATTAAGAATACAACATGTCATCACTTCATTTCATTCGGTGGGTGTCGTAAGAGGCGTCAAGGCAAAATGCACGAAGCAAATAGTATCTGTTCAATGACACAGAAAACTCGACATCAGAACCCTGTACCAAACCATTAGGCTGTCAGTGGGCTAAATCATTCATCGTCTCACTGTGCTGCTGTGAAGCAAATTAGAAGAGCCTTACGTCCAGCAGTGGATTGCAGAAGGCTGTAGAGGATGTTAATAATTCTTTTACACTAGCATGTATGATTAACAGATCCCATGATTTAACTCTTTCACTCTGTCTGACAGTCAAAACTAAATAAATGAAATGCCACCATTACATAACATAAGAAATAAGCTCAGAATTAAAACACATACATACATAGTCTCACGCCTATATCCCCGAAGGGGTAGGCAGAGGTATATTGCTACACCCACTTTTCGCCAGATTTATTTTAGTCCCACATAATAGGGGGCGAGCCTATTGCCGTACCGGGCACATTTCCAGACTCCGTGCTGCTACTGAGAATTTTCTAACGGAAAAACCCAATAACACTTTGTCCGACCCGGGAATCGAACCCGAGACCTCCCAATCCCACGCGCACATTTATGCCGCGAGACCAACAAGGCAGTTGTATAGGGTTTGATGTCGAGTTTTCCGTCTCTACACAAAGATTATCCTTTAGTCGCCTCTTACGACACCCACGGGAAGATAGGCTAAATAATTAAAAAAACAACTTATACATAATGAGTAAGTCATTCAAAAAAATTCTGTCTCACAGCAAATGTTTGATATTATACAAAGAATCAAAGATATTGAAATGCAATTTTAATTTGAAAGTAACCTTAGCAGCACAGTTTATTATAATCACTAACCACTCCATGCTGGTTCATACCTCCTTTTCTTTCCTGGAATCTTCAAAAGTCTTGATAAGTTCCTCACAGTCAAGATTCTCCACAGGCTCCCATGTGCTCTCCTCCTCTTTGTAACCTTTCCACTTCAGCAAATATTGTATCTAAAACAAATACAAACAATATATCACAAAAATAACAACTTAAATTATTATGCATCATCATCCAAGTGGTATCCCAGTTGTGTTCGCCTTGTGATTTTTGCCTTGGAAACCTAGGTCTGCTTACTACTCTCAACCAAATTAAACAGAATAGTAACACCTGCCCAAGATCTTCATTAGTCTATGAATGCTTTTGTAAAGAACCAGTATAGGTACCATAATAGCTGCTATAAAGAAGAAAGGTAGTCACCATAACCAAAATGCAATAATTCCATACTTTACTTAACAATATGTTCCATTCTATAATTTATCAAATATGTATGTATAGAAAAGTGTCCTATATAGAAACAGCTAGTTTGCAGCAATGCTATAAGCGTTCACTTACGGTGAAACATGCAGTGTAGCATTATTGTCAATGCTACCACAGAATAAAGAATAGTACTAACGTACAGAAAATTCACTTGTCAAACCAATTTATTGAATTTGCGACTCTTGCTACTAAGCAACAAAGTTCAATTCAACTCGCATAAGCACTCAGTGCCTAATGCGATATTAACCTAACCGTTCCCTTTCTTTTCTAACACATAACGCTGTCACTGTCTGGCGCGTAGTGGCGCGCTAGGGTTGTTGACTTGCCGCTGCAACTATAATATTTATTCATCGTCTATCTACCTACTTGACCACGTACCTAATAATAAATAATTATCATATAAGTATCCTATCCCACTATTTGAGCTCGTAGAACAATTACCACAAAAATTCTGGTTGTTTACATTTTTGATTCTTAGTTATTTCCTAAACGCGTGGACCGATTTACATGATTCAAACAGATAAAATGGTTTTTGAACTAGATCTTTAATTTGACACCATAATCGTTAAGATATCTCAACAAACAAAAAATCAAATTTTCAAGTTGCTCTCGTAATATAAATAAAATAAAATCAAATTTTCAAGTCGCTTTCGACACACAGTTAATTGAGCAATACTTTGCATTAGACTTGTGATGATACATTTTTGTTGTTAAAGGCGTTTAGGTATATAATTTGAACAGTGTATGAACACGGCGCGTGAGAATACGGAGCGGTCGCACTCGTTGCGTTGCGTGATGTGAGCGGCGCGCGGCGACCCACTAAATCCAACCACGTCGACGTGGTCGGCCGAGGTACTTGTAAGTTTGTACCTAAAATGCGAAGTGCGCCCGGCCTGATGCTACACTGAATGTGTACTAACATGTATATGTACACACAACAGTGTCCAAACTAATTACATAAGTAGGTATCAAGTAAAGTAGTTTTACGCCAACAGAGCTCTTAACAAAGCAGTTTCATTCTGTAACTCATCACAATGTTGTATGTCTGTAAAATACTTTATGTTTCTTGTGCCCAGATACTTTCAATGTTTTAAACTGCAGTGCGCATTGTACTAGTACTGGAGGAGTAGTGAGAGTTTTGATAGTTAGGAGTGGTTCCTCGATGGGACCAATAAGGATATCACAGGCTGTGTGTACTATCACAGTGATGATAGTTGTAAGTGGATAAATAAATAAATACTATACAATAAAATAAAAAGGTTTTGTCATAATGACAGATTCACTGAATAAGTGGTACTATGTAAAACCATGATTGTAAAGTGTGTTCTAAGTACATACAATATTGTAACGATTTCCGTACAATATACCAGTACATATGCCGTAAAAGAAGTTAGTGACAAATCATACTTTGTGAAAATGTTGGTTAGAATGCCAAAATCTATAGGTTACCGACTGACTATCGACGACTTTTGAGACCAAATATTTCCCCGTTGAATTCTAGCTCTGGATATTATTTTAAAACCAGGTATATCTTGTTGAATGTAACAACATACTGGTTAATGTTTTACTGCCCACAATTTTATACGAAGAGTATTGAAATCTGATGACTGAAAAGTAGAGCGTTGTAAGACTTACCTTCCCTTTTACAGTACGCTTATCGAGTACTTTTTCTACAACATATTCCTCCTCGCTGGAGCCATCGCTGGTATCGCCTTTTTTGTCTTTTTTGCCCATTTTAAAGTCAAGAAATATCTAAAAAGTACAAGCTGAAAATCGTAGCGTCACCTAAGACAGACTCGCAATCGCAAAATGGCGCGTTCAAAATAAATATGGCGCTATTTTGGTGTTGTCACGTAAAATCCATAGCAGATTTTACATTGTCTTGGTAAAGACCTAATTTACATGGAATTACTTTTATTATCATTTGCCTTGTTGTAAACATTCTATACGGGTTTTATATTAATAACAATAAACAGCTTACAATTATTGTCATTACAAAATTATTTGAACTGACATGACAGCTATTTTCCGTAATTTAATTTATTGATTGCAACACTTTTTACAAGTTGACCAACATAATCATGACATGGCATACAATATACAATCAACATATGATTTTCTATCTTTGTCTAGTGATAAGTGATAATTATGATTACAGTATTCCTTCTCAAATCTTAACGTTTTCTATATACTTTTGAGTTATGAAATAATATTTATTGCTTGATTACTACTCACGAATGTACTTTTGTCCAAATACATCTAGAGCAAATAATGTATTTTGCATAAAATATAATATCAAAACAGAGTGAGATAAAGATATGTCATTTGTGGCGAACTTCACACTTGTTTCATTCATTTTTTTCTTGAGCTATCAATCAAAACACGGCAACAGTCGTGGTCGCAAATCGCAGCAGTTTTCATTCCAGTCAGCCAGCCAGCCTGTTGCATTGAGTGTGTGTAGTTCATTAGTGAGCGATTCACGTAATATTTTGTGTAATTTGATACTAAAAACATATGTTAGTGCTGTTAATCGTGTTGTGTGAACTGTTTAAACTACAAAATACATTAATTGAACTAAGAAGATAAAAGGAATTTATAGGTTTTGTGTTGATTCGAGTGGTTTCAAATTGACTTTTGACGTCACGCGCGACAACCAATCAGTTGGCGCCAAAGAAAAATAAATAACTATACTACAGTCGCGTGTTTTTGTTTTCTTGGTTAAATAGTTTATTGTTTTTCCTGTCGGATGGATCGTAATAGGTGAATGTTGAAAAAACTGGAAATATGTTGTTAAAATGCACTGCGGACGGGAGGCCGATCAAAGTGAACGGAGCACCGGTCAGCCACGGAAATGGTGCGAGAGGTAAGGTCCACTTCCACTAATGATTTCTTCATATCATGCTACTCACTTGTTTTGTGAATCTACTTGCTTTTATCATTAAATGTACATCCCACGATATCGAAGGAGCTGCTATTTTATTTCAGGTCTAACATAAACTTACACGTAATAGAGATTTAAGTAGGTGATTCTCGAGCTCGTCTAAACGTCCGTTTCTAACACGACGTTTCTAAACTCTGGCCAGTCAGCTGATATCTAGTTCCTACAGTTCCTGTAAGTAATTAACAAAAATAGGATAAAATTACATAGGTACCGTCACTCGGTAACGAAAATCCGTCCGACAATAACACATAATAGGTATTATATATTTATGAAGAACATTAAAATATCTGTTCTATATTAGGCGTTTCATTGGTAGTGGTAAAACAATATTATCGAATAAGCCAACTTTAGTGTGAACACAATAGCTGCTTTTATTACCACCTCAAGATCTTGCTATCAACGCAACAGGTGTATTCTTGCGTCGTAGAGCCCGGAACGAACGAAGGATAAGAATGAAAAGGAATACTTTGAGCTGAGCCAGATAAATATTTGAAAACAGTTTATTTGCGACTCACTTGCTCTACATAGGTAGTTTATTGACAAAAAATCTGGCAATACTGGTCCAATGACCCGGCGGCCTTCGACCGTGCGGTTCCACTTTCCCGATTAAATTGTACCTAATTTTTTATATGTTGGCACCCACCTACTTCCATATTATTTTATCTTTGATATGCACTTATTATGGAGTTTAGTAAACGTAAATTATAATCTATGTGATACTTATCGTAAACTATTGTAATACTTAATCATTGACATGCTGGCAAACGCATGTATTTTTATTAGTCGCACAACGTAGGTAATCAATCAACATCATTGAAGTGGGTGTTAATAATCGGTAGGTTGGTAGGTAGGCATCAGATATTGTTATTGTGCCGATGGCCTAATCATTAGGCTCTAATGGCTTTTAGATCACTGTGCCATCGCGTCGGTTTTAGCTATAGGCGTCCTGACATCTGAGAATTTGATGCCGTATGCCTAATAAAATGGGTACGATTGGACAACGAATTCTATAAGTACTTATTTCGCTGTCCAATCTTTTCCATCAACTTAAATTATTTGGCATATATATAACATCATAAAATTCTCCCGTAAGTCAATGATAGCCGAGTGACTGACACGCAGAATCCGAATCCACGGCACCCCTGACGACAAGTTATGTGCGCATTTACATTTTTAATGATCGCTTGCCACGTGCCTCGAAGAGCACGTTCGTCGTTCCCAGTTGCCATTAAGGTCTTTGACAGTGGGAGTACCCTTGGATATACTGACACTGCTCTAGGCCATGGAATATAGCTATCCTCGGAGTTTCGGAGGTCAGACGGCAGTCGCTCTTTGGAAAAGCGAATATTCTGACAAAAACTCCTCAGAATAGGTATAAGCGGACATGGCCAGCTAGGAAGTTGATGATAAATTAGGTCTGAATGAATTTTCATTGAAAATTATTTAACACAAAACATAGTGGCGCTATATACAAAATAAAAGCTGTTGTATACAATATAAAAAGTTATGTATACTCCTAGGTATTGTTGTATCAGAATAATTACCCTACATTGATAAACTATCGCCGTATTGACTGACAACAATGCTCTGTTATCTTGAAAAAGGTTTTATTTAAAGAAAACAACTGTATCGATAAATTATTTCTTTAGCCGTTTCGTGTATATGGACCGGTCTCTTGCTACTCTTTTATTTCTTTTAAAACATTACCTTTTCTTTACTGATTTATTTAGTATCGAAATAATTCCATTTTAAGTAGATAACGGGTCTTAATCACGTTCGTTTGATTATTTAAAATACAAATACCTACCTACCTGTTTTTTACCCGACGTTACAACTTTACGGCTGAATCCCATTGGCAGTGGTCACAACGACGACTGACGCAAGCCAATACTTATACGGTTTATAACCATTAACAAAAATACTTCTTTAAACTAAAGGCTTTATAATCGATTCACTTATATTTAACGGACCTGGATGGTTCGGGCTCTTCTCAGGTAGTATCTATGTATGCAGAAAGATGAGGAGGGAAGAGGAACAGCATGATTGCTGGGGAGAGCAGGGTCAATTGGTAACACAGTGCACTCATTGACTCGTTCGACATTATTACACTCGTACTCAAAGATTAAATGTACAAAGCATAGAATCACTTCAACTTCTGTTTATTGTTATTATAACCAAGTCTTAAAATTCTGTAATAAATAAGTAATAAATATAAAAGTCGTATCAACGCTTCGTAAATGTCAATAAACCTGCTTTATTACTTTTTTTTTATGCAGTTTATTATTTTGTCAATGTTCTCAATGGACGGATGACTTAATAAAAAACTGGAATAAGACAGAATGCCACGTGATTCAAAACTTTAATTCAATACAACTTTATTTTATGTACCTATAAACTAGTAGTAAGTAAGTGATCGCGCATACGGGCCACTCTCGAAAGCCACAATCGCAGCAACCTGGAACTATAAGCGCCTGCATATGTACCCAAACCGCTATAGCCCCGGTTTGTGGTCAGTGCCACACAGAAATGGGCCATGGCTGCCACTGCCTTTAAACTATTACTTACAGTATCTAAATAAATTCACTGTACTGCGACGTTGCTGACGATACAAACAATATAAGAAGTATTTGCGTCTTCGTGTGTGACGTGTGGCCCGTGTGCGCATACATTTAAAAAACGTACTAAAATATACGTATATATAATCAATCAAACGTGGCATGAACACCAAGTAATTATGCTTTTTAGTATTCATGCTGATATGAATAGTTTTTTTTTCTGCTTTGCTTATAAATCCTACAATTTTGCACAGATGTAAAGATTATTCTTTAAAGATATAAATAATAACGTCTTAATTTCCATAATTGAATGTTCGTGACTGCCCTAAGTAACTGCTAAAATATTAACTGAGTAGATACATCTTTAGAATGAGCTAGAACAAATATTTTGTACCGTTATAAAGTCATTTATTTATACATACATACCTGATAAATATTCTTCATTAATACATGCATGTGTTATTTATTAACTAGCCAATACAGCCTTTGCGAATCAAACCGGCTTTATCAAAACATTTAGATCAATAACATACCTACCTACTTACTTAGGTACCTGAGAATGAGATTACATAACTAGATTGATATTTTTAGAATTTGTTTTTCAAACCGTTGTCGTTGAAGAAACCGGCCTAACTCTAGACTAGGTAGAAATAACAAATACAAGCTGCTACTCTTCCGGTCCCCGATTCCAATTATATCGTATAGCCAGCATACTATATGTTTTAGGCCTATCTCCTCTTGTAATGCTAAATATGTACTCAATTTTAAAATATTCTTCGAATCAAGTAGGTAGGTACTTCACTTTTCCAATAAATCGATGTTATGAAAAACTAGTCTCAATGAGTAGTCGGAGTAAACTAAAAATAACAACTGTCTGGTATCACGTTATTGGATTTCAACTGGCAGCTAATTAGATAGAGATTGGATACGTCGGTGAACGACCGGCTAACCGACTCGCCGCTCAAATATAACAAGAAAACAACAGTCTGTTCACGATAATATAGGCAGCCTAGAATTTTACAATAAACAGTTTTTTCCGTGTTGAGTGTAGCGCATGAGTAAGAGTCATTCAAAAATGCGGAGTGTCAAAACAAACAATCTGGTATATTACGGGCGATTTGCGCAGTTAGCCCGATACGCTTTCCAGATTTCTAACTCGAGCCGATGAATAAATAAACAGTATTTAATTATAATTGATGGACGTAATAACTTTAGATATATTTATTTGGCGGACTCATAACTCAATAATATTGCTATAATTACGACATCAAAGAGTGGTGTGCTCTGGCGGCACGTTGGGCCCGTTCCGGTTGAGACTTCGACAAACAAACAACCGTGGTCAACTCCCGGTTGTCGTCAACGCAAACTCTTCTTCAAGGTATTCATAATATTTGCGACTTGCGTGCTCCTATCAAATATCAGTTTAATTTGTTCCTTATTGTAAACGGCAGAGCCGACGTGTGATCTTCAGCACTAATAGATCTCGTCATAATATTAGTAGTCTTCGTATAAAACGTCTAAGATTATCCTACCCCAATCGGCAATCGTATAAAACGTCTAAGATTTGGAACGGATGGATGAAAGAAGGAATACGAAAGGAGTGTATCGTGCGAGAATGAATGGAAATGTCGGTAGGGGACGCCCTAGGCGGACGTACGCCGACCAAATAGGTGACGTACTGAAAAAGGGCCAAATTAAAAGTACCTATAACCGACGCGCATGCATGATGAGGTTAAGAGCGTATACGCCTCGAGCGGCGGCTCGAGTTTAGGTTGAATGAATGTCGAGGAAGCGAAAGAGGTATGTTTGAACCGAAGCATGTGGCGTTCTATAGTCTCTGCCTACCCCAATGGGAGACAGGCGTGACGATATAGATAGATAGATAGATTATTCTGCCCCTGTTTCTGTGTTCCTGTTACAGTAGTCGGACAAATTCTTATCATGAAAATGAAATAAAAGTTACTTAGAATGAACTATTCTGTTGTTGTAAGTCTTATAAAATGAACTGAATAATTCATTATGCTAATGATGATTTTAGAATTATTTTAATTTCATTTACTTAAGTTCATCTAGTTTTTGGTTGTTATGCTGGTTCTAGAAATTCAATGCTGTTTCTACGTCAAAGTATCCGAATGTAACGGACGAAATATTACACATAATAATATACATTATCAGAATTTATCATTTATAGATAAACTAAAAAGTCAATTGAACTGCGCCATATCATTTCAAACATTAAATATAAATTTTCAGAAACAAAGTTGCCAATAATTCTTTAGTCTTCATTTTTCGCATTATCGGGGATCCCGCCTTGGGGGTCACGCCTATTATCTAAAGATCACTTCGATTCTTAATCAGCATGCGGCTGCGTGGCAAATTATTTTGTCTTTTTGGTGCCTATCGGTCAAATGATTAGTGGTTAGATATCGGAATTTGGCACGTTTAATTGCAATATTCTGGTTCGTTGGATGTGTTATGTAAACTAGAGTGCAGGGAGGATATATAGGGACGGGTCGGTGGTCGGTGGAGTAAGTGGAATGAGGCTCGCCGAGTGAGCGACCCGCGGTTATCGGCGCGCGCTATCTGCGGCTATCGCGGGGTCAGCGCGGCGCCCGCGCCTGCCCGCGCCGCGCATATGCGCACGCGACGCACATATGATGAGCTAACTACATAGTACAAAAATAATAGTGGGATAGCTTCATACAAATCGGCCGCCGCCGGTTTAAATGTATGCGTGAGTCGCCGGCGCCGTGTACGCACGCACTTTTCACGCACACAATCTCATAGACGAGCGCGGCCCGCCGCGGCCTCAGTACGGGAAGCGCCGCGCGTCTGAGGACGCAAGAGTAGGCAATTAACTCGCCGATCGGCCTTAGCTAACCTACTATTCTTTTTTTACTATGTTAACTAGTTCGCCAACAATATTCACCTGCGCTCACATGACCGTTGACTCCGTCCACTAATTGTTTAATTTGCATAATGTGTTGTAAATTACTTTACGTTTGCCTCCAAGCATTGGAAAGTAGGTTTGCTTGTTGACGGAAGTTGATATTTATGAATTATAGTTTATTGCTTGTTGCCATTTATTCCTCTAGGTACTATTTTGATATGTTTTAATTCCTGATAGTACTTTTATCTGTGTAGGTATGTGTAAAAAACGTGACTTTCTTCATATCTACAACGTAGTAACTTTTTCGTCGTAACGAGATGTAAGGATTGTAAATAAATAATGAATGCTTAGGGTCGCATCCACATTTCGAAGCTAAATATAACAGTAATACGTCTAGCCTACTCAGATGGCCCCATGTCCTCTTAAAGATACATTAGATACTTTTCTTAAATCTGTGCACGTCGCAGTAGCTGTCAGGCGGCACTTATTTCTGGTGACGTCCATCGCGCGGCTCAGAGTGCTATGTGTCACTCCATTCAATTAAGTATGCCAAGTCGCAATAGTTTATTTCTTATATTCGTATTTCAGCTAAATTAATGTATTTCCTAGCTCCTAAAATTACTTCGGGCTAGCTTAATATCTAGCCGTCTTCGTAATGCGCGATTTACCTTGATTCTACCGCATAAGCTCCCCTACATGGGATTAACAACCGAAACGTAGTAGGTTCAACGCCGATGCCTTGCCCGGATTTGTCTAATTACGTCGGCGTGATGCTGTAAGACAAGAAAAACAACGCCGGTCTCATTACCGGCGGCGCTTTTAATCGCAATTGTATCCTCGTTAATTGGAGTGCGCTCAATAAACTGACAGTTAATATCTGTGACCTAAATTAAAGTGCCGGAGCCCTCCCTTCAGGGCCTGCTTTAATAACTACCAGGGGTTAGTACCCTGGGGGGTTTCTTTAAGTCTTACAACAATATTATAAGCAGTTGAAAGTTTATTCTTAGCCCTATCTGTGTACCTACAATTTATCATGTGTAGACGAAATATATGTAGGTATAACTTCTAACTTAAATTATTTTTCATCCAATACCGAATTTAAATACTTAAATGAAAATAACCTTTCAAGTTTCTCAATTATAAAGCTAAGAGTTTTATTTAGAGTTTAACGGTGTCTCATTTTGCCGAATCTGAAATATAATATTTAAAATGTTTGTCTGCCTTAATTCAATCATACTTGGTTGGCCACTGATAAAGATACATTTGATAGATCCTCTTATACATGTCAAACTTTGTACAAAACAAACATTTGTACCTGGCAGAGTGATTTCCATTGTTACGTGTTTTAAAATTTCTCGCAAAAAATAAAGTATTCTAAGTGAGAAAATTATCTTGAAATAATGCTTTTGTGAAGGTTTATTTAAAGAAGAACCAACTTCTCAGTTATTTTTAAATAAAAATACGAGTCCTATTGCTAGGCAAAGTTCTCCCTTAGGCTCAGTTCACACCGAAATGGCAGCGGCTGCAAGCGACGCGCAGCCGCACTGTGGGCTGAAATCAGCGTTTCATAGACATTCAAATTTTTTTTTTAAAGTGACATTTTTTTCACTTGGAATGCTGGAGGAATCTAATTACATGCCTAAAAATATACTCTTTATGAAATGGGTACGTAAACGGAAGTTTGAGAATTTTTTCTTTAAAAATTTGTATGGAGACAACATAAAAAAATACGATAACTCTGCTATCGCACAATTGGCCCTAATTCCCTTCTAGGGGATTAATCCTTGAATTATTTATGATTTTTTGACATACTCGGTATCACGGCCTCAGGTGCGCTTTTTTTTTTTCTTAAATGAGCATTTTTTTTATATGAGGCAATTTCTTTGGACCAATTTGACTTAACATAATATATATGAATATGACCCGGATATTTGGATCATATTCATATATCTTAAGCCAAAGAAATTGCCTCATATAAAAAAAAAGCTCATTTAAAAAAAAAAAAAAAAGCGCACCTGAGGCCGTGATACCGAGTATGTCAAAAAATCATAAATAATTCAAGGATTAATCCCCTAGAAGGGAATTAGGGCCAATTGTGCGTTAGCAGAGTTATCGTATTTTTTTATGTTGTCTCCATACAAATTTTTAAAGAAAAAATTCTCAAACTTCCGTTTACGTACCCATTTCATAAAGAGTATATTTTTAGGCATGTAATTAGATTCCTCCAGCATTCCATGTGAAAAAAATGTCACTTTAAAAAAAAAATTTGAATGTCTATGAAACGTTGATCTCAGCCCACAGTGAGCCGCCGGCATCGAAGAGAAGGCTTGCGGCTGCCCGCGACTGCTCGCGCCTGCCCGCGACTGCTCGCGCCCGCCCGCGGCCGCGCGCAACTCACGTCACGGCTCAGGCTCACGCTATTCCTATGCGCAGTTCATATTCTACATATATAACGAGGAAACACGTGTGTAATTCGCTGTGAAAATGAGTATTTTGGATTTAATCGTTATTGCACGTATAATTGAAGGCGAAGAAGAGGAAACGTGGATAAGATTAACAAGGAAAATAAATTCTTGGGTACACGGCCGCCCGCACCCTCCCGCGTTTGCTTGCGGCCGCTCGCGCCTTCCCGCGCATGCTCGCGGCTGCCCGCGCCTTTCCGCGCATGCTCGCGGCTAATGGTGGTTAATATAGCATCTAGCACAATAGCACAGCACGATAATTTTATTTCGCATCTAATAGCAAGTTCATTCGGCTCTCGTTCGTGCGAAAAATTTAGCATGTTAAGTACATAGCATATAGAATCAAACGCACGGCGCATCGCACTTCGCACGTTCGCAGCGCTGCGAATTGCGATATTTGCGATTAGTCTTCGCGTGCTAACGCGAGCAGCCAGACGTGAACTTGCGTAGCGTGTGATTTTAGCGGCTCGACGGCTCGCGCGATTTAAGTAGACATATAAGTACGCGAGTTATTTTACGTTCTAAAAAATTAAGTAAATGTTTTATTTGATTTTAAAAAACTGTGATAGGACACGTTATACTGTGTATCTATGAATGAAAATTTATTATTAATTAGTTGGTTATTATTAGTTTGTTGTGCATAAGTATTACATTTTATACTTAGTAGCAATGTACAAATATGTATATGTATTGTTTATTCAGTTCACTATGTTATCTGCCCCACGCGTTAAGTCTTCAGACTCGATAGGCAAATAGCATGTTCGTCGACGCTATATTAACCAAACGTTCAAATATGGATAGCACGACAGCGCGCTAAATCGTACATGTGCTAAAACTAGCGGTCACACGAAGGGTGTTGGCGCTTCGCACAATAGCATGCTATATTATAGCATTTAAAATAACATGCTAAAAAAATTTAGCATATAGTTCATAGCATGCGATTGATAAATAGCGGATTCGAACATCATTACTCGCGGCTGCCCGCGCCTTCCCGCGCATGCTCGCGGCTGCCCGCGCCTTCCAGCGCATGCTCGCTGCCGCTCGCGCCCGCCAGAGCGGTCGTGCGCACGACGTTTTCAAGTTTGTCAAGTGATTCTATGTATTATAGTCATGGTGATAAAGACTAAAATTATATGACACTGAAACTGCTCTCCGCTTCGCTTCCGGCCGCTGCCATTTCGGTGTGAACTGAGCCGTACACTCTTCCAAGCGTATCTGGCCTGTGCCAATTTGAGCCAGTTCTTTTCGAAGCCATCTTTTTTTTAATAAAAGAAAAAATACCTCTTAAATAAAAGAAACTAGCTATTAAATAAGAAATTACATTGTAACATTTAATCGTCTTTTAAGATATATTAATTAGTTACGTGCCTCAGCATGCATTACGCAAGCTCTTTGGTCTGATAAGAGCTAATATTTTTACTCAATCGTTTTCAGTCCACTGCTAAACCAATAAGGTTGGAGCTCTTTACAGCTGAACACGTTTCCCTTGGTAAATTTCTATATAAATTTGTATATGAACGAAATCCCTTATAACGAGTAAACGTATAACAAAAAATCAAGTAAAAAGGTACTATATGAACCGTTATCTGGTATCTAATTAAAACATTAAAGGGAAGCCATTGATAAGATACCAATTTAGGTCTGACATGAATGCAGAGTCGTTACCCGAACAGATACATTGATGTGTTGATATGTCGTTCTATGAGTCTTCTATATCATGTACTATGTATTTATAGGTACATGATTACAGATGCTTGGGTATGTTGTGGACAAATATCTTAAAATTTCGGGATCATATGCTAAACACTGATACGTATATAAGACTGCACGGTTGGCGTAGTGGTTTAAGCGGCCGCCTCGCCGCTTGACACTGTACCGAAGTGTTGTGGGTTCGATCCCCACACGAGACAACACTTTGTGTGATTCATAAATTGTTGTTTCGAGTCTGGGTGTTCATTATGTCCGTTAGTTGTATGTTTGTAAAGCCCCCCGCGACACAGGATTCAGTCCTAATACGGGAATTGTCTTTTTTAATTTAAAAAAGTGTAATTATAAATAAATAAATAATATTCTACCACATTCACACGACACCATCTAGTCCCAAACTAAGCAGAGCTTGTACTATAGGTACTAGATAATGGATAAACATACATTATATATACATTTTTATTTGTAAATACATACATATTATACATAGAAACGCCCAGACCAAGACAAATGTCCATGTTCATGCACACAAATGTTTGACTTGAGCGGGAATCGAACCCGCTCAAGTATTGACTTGAGCGGGTTCGATTACTATTATTGAATAGTAATTATATTCTTCAGATGTTGTTGAATTTCAGTATTTGCCATTAACCATATGCTTGTAGATTCGCACTTCAAAAGCGATAAATATATTCAGTGCTGCTACTTTTTATGCATAAGCTGAATTGGAATAATATTATATCAGAGTTATAAATTTTCTTACTAGGTACTTACCGTGTTTACAATTTAGTAAGAAATATAGGTATTCGGTAACGAATTATCATGCTTTTACAAGCTAAGCACGTATTCACTTTAACGTATTGTGACAAAATAAGGATTTATGTTTAAACTTTGTGGATATTTATAGTTAAACGTGAGCTTTTAAACTTAAAAATACAATTAATAGTACGTGTTTAGATGTGACTACAGAATCTGCCACGTCTGTTACGGCTGGTTTGCAAGCATTAAAATATTAATCTATCTAACTGTTGGCATGTTCAGGCGATAGAACGCGCCAGCGCCACGTCTTTTATAAACCAACTAATCATCAATGTATTTATTGGATATTTTAATGTACAGTTATGTATTCATTTCTGTGCATCTATTCCATGGTAGAAAGGAGACAAAGAAGTCGTACCGGCGCATATTTATGTTTAGCTAAGGCGGCCAACCGTCCCGTATTCTGCGGGACCGTCCCGTAATGCTGGATGAAATCCCGCTTTGAAATAATTAGGAAAATAGTCCCGTAAAATATTGTATGCGTCCCGCATGTCCCGCATGCCTATTTTCCTACCACACTACTAACACAACACCCTCACGCGCGCATGAACAACAGCGCATAGAGCAGTCCTATTCCTAATGCGTTGTGTGTGTGGCAAGCGTATTGCGTGTAATCTCGTACTCTCTCTTTCTCTCTACTGAACACATGAAGTGTAAGAGCGGGATAGGGGCGCGCGCGTGATTGAATTGTTTTGATTTTAATGCTCCTGCTACACCTGGCTGCGTCTTAACGCGTCAATTAGCGCGTTTATTTAGGCGCTACGTAGATGTGGCCAACGTTTTAACGCGTTAAATTACTTTCCAATCCATGTTTCCAATGCGAGTTTTTTAACGCGTTATACGCCATTGCCATTAACGTTAACGCTAACGCAGGTGTAGCAGTAGCATAAAAATTAAACATTAGTGCACGCCGTGACACGATATTGATAGGTTATATTATTGCTTTTTGCTTTAAGTTTTTATTTTATTAGTTTCGTTAATTTTACAATGCCGCCGACAGTGAAAAAGCAAACTTGTAAATTCACTGAAGATTTACAAAAAGAATTTCCGTTCTTGCAAAAGTGTTTAACTCCTTCGGCAGTGCGGTGTAACAAATGGAACGGGACCTATATATATATATATATAGTTATCGTTTTTTCTTTGATGAATACTCTGTGGACGTCTGAAAAATCGTCACTAAAAGTCGAAACACTATGGGCTCTGCTTGTACTTAAATTTTTTATGGGCAGTTGCCAAGTTTTTTATAACATTCTCAATAAAAATCCTGAGCTTGTTAAAAAGTGTCACTCTAGTGATAAATATGATTTTAAAAATAAATGACTTGTACATACAACAACTAAGTTTTGTGTTTCTATACTACACTACCCCCCCTCCCCCTCCTCCAACTCTATCTATTTACCAAATGTCCCGCATTAAATTTTCAGAAAGTTGGTCGCCTTATGTTTAGCTATACCTACTTCCATATTTATAAAAAGTCTTGACTGATATAAGCATGTCATCAAAATACAAAATTCTGACTATGGTTCATTTAATCTCAACGCCAAAGGGGTTGAAAATTAGTTTGTAAAACCGCCAATTTTGAAGCAATAAAGATGCTGACAACAGTTAGTACCTCATATAAATTTGTACTATATATATATTCATTTTAAAGCAGGGTCTCCAATAGGCAACATTTGGCGCGCGACATGTTGCACACCAAGTTGCCCAACATGTTGAAAGTCAGCGTGGAACTTTTTTTGACCAACGTTGTCTGTCTACACATCTACTACTTTACGTCAGTCGTCGACAACATTGCGCCAGAGGAACTTGTGTTGATTTCAGCGGCATTGGTTATCATTTTATCTAAAAATGCATCGCAAAGAAAAGTTTTTTTATATATTTTTATAGTCTCTGTCTCTCTCTTCATGGTTTTGGTACAGAGATCGATTAATTTGAGCACTCGTTCGTTACACCACACTACTGACATTGTTGCGCGTCACGTCTCCACTCGACAGCAATTATTGATGCTTAACTAACGATGCTCTTTAACAAACAACAAGCCGCGCGTCACGTTGCGCGTCATGCTGCGCGCCAGCTGGTAACGTCGTACATGTTGAGCGTCACGTGTCGCGCGCCAAATGTTGCCTAGTGGGCTAGAATCTCCGCGCCTCCGCTTACTCTAATAAATACTATAAGTTATTTTTATGACACTGTATGGCCTAAGTCGTTGGCGTGTTACACCAAAAATAGATACAAAAGCACATCACGAGATCAACGAAGATATTGACACCTAAATAATTGTGTACAAAGTAAATTATGTAACCTATATGATTTCGTAACTGACATCTTATCACATTATTGACGCTCACCAAATATTGTCGCCTATTAGCGCTTGTCGATGTGACTGCTGGGGACAGCCTGCCGACGCTTCCGCGCTAATCTAATATGGTGCCTAGTATTTAGCTGGTGTTCTTTATGTCAAAGCTAGTTTGTCATACTATATGTATATCAAGAACTTATTTTAAATTGTCTTTCGGTATAAATAACACGTACCTTTGTTTGAAGTAACCGATATTTCGGCACTGTTGCAAGCGCCAAGTTCACGGATGTACTGACATGATGTACTACATCTGTGAACATGGCGCTTGCAACAGTGCCGAAATATCGGTTACTCCAAACAAAGGTACGTGGTATTTATACCAAAAGATAATTTAAATTAAGTTTAAATGACCACGATAGTTTAAATTCATATATCAAGAAGACTGTAGCCCAGCTTACCAGCTTACCACCTCAAGATAGACATTATTTTCCAGATAAATTCATAATTGAAAAGAAAACGGTGTGATGTGTCTGCCAATTAAGTAATTGTGGTGGAAAATGGTAAATATAAAATAAATGTAATAAATGAAAAGGAAAACGTCCAAAACTCTAAACTTTGCGAATGATATAAATAGCATGCGGTTCTACTTACCAGAATTGTTCAGACATTTTGCCATCATTATTTGAACAAACTGAAGGAGGAAGGAGAAATATAAAGTGTGAAGGGGGCAGAATAAAGCGATGTCCTGTAGACTACTCAGAGACATGACTACTATTCAGATAATCAAATTTTGAGAACAATCAAAACTTCATCGATAAAAATGTGTTGTAATGAAAGTACACTTTGCCACAATAATATTAACGTTACAGCAAAACAAATAAAAAATCGTCGGAGGCTGGCTCAAGTATTACTCTAGCGGTAGTTAGTTAACCCGTAATGGGAGCTAGTAGTAAGTCGCAATTGGTTGTTAGACAAGTGATTTAGTGCCATAATGATATAATCCGATGATGTAACGTGTTGTGTAAGGTTATGTCATGCAAAAGGGCCCGCCTAACTTCTATAACTTAATGTACTTAATGTCCGACTGAAGGTCAATTTTAGGCCGAAGCCGAGGACGATTAATCGGTTATCACCAAAACCTTTGGCCAGAACCGAAGCCTAAGCCGAAGGATCAATAACCCAAGTATTTATTTACTTGATGTGAAAACTAATTTAACAATCACAACAAATCAGAATCTCCCAGTTTTTGTGTTAAACTAGAATTGATACTAAATAACCAGTTCTTTCAGTATTGCCGAACCCGAAACCTTCGACTGCGGCCCTAAGAAGAATTTGAGCTGATACCGAAAGTTTGGCCAAGGATGACTTTTTTGGCCGAAGCCAAAGCTACGTTCAGCCCCTACAGTATTACATATCAAGACATAATTGAAGGATGATCAGTAGGTATGATAACCTCACCAGATCGGTAATTTTAGTGCCCGCGTGCTAATTTACTATTGTTACGAGCTGGGGTTCGACGATAAATTATAACTCACTATGCCACTTAAACTGAACTTTATTTATACACAAACACTACACACACTTATGCACACAACCAATAAAAACACACTTATTTCACACTTTTCCACTTCACTAATAAGAACAACACTAAACACTTCCGAATTACTTCCTTCGCTTCTTGTATTTCGCTTCGATATTCAATTGTTACTGTCCCCGGTCTGTTCTCTCCCGCTCTATTTATACTGGCCGAATAACATCACTAGCGCATTCTAGATGATTCCACAAAACTGTCGAAATATTCGCGAACAATCTATACTCGATACAGCAACGCCATCTAGTACAGAGTAGATGAATTACCTTTAAACCACCGATACATTCAATCTCTTCTAGTACACCCATTCACCGATAGATGGCGTAACACTGCTCCCCCTCTTAAACGTGTTCGTCTCGAACATCGTTGGACCCATAGTGACGAGCCAACCGGTCCACATGAACTATCTTCGGTGCACCTCGCGACCCCTTCTGGATTCGATAGGTGACGTCGTTCATCCTGGTAATTATGCGATATGGCCCGTCCCACCTGGCTTGTAACTAAGGCGATTTACCTTTGCTTGGTACTGGGTTATGAAGCCACACCAATGATCCCTCATCGAAGCCTTTGTTGTTTGCCTTCCGGTCGTAGCGAGTCTTCATCTTCTCAGACATCTGTTGTCCAGATTCCCCTGGAGCTCCTACATTGTACACCTTTAATGCACCTCTGCTACGAGTGTGTCTCCCCTTCACAGCCGCACAACTTGTGCATTTGCGGCACCAATCCTCGACGTCATTCCGACAGTGGAGCCAATAAAACCGCTCTCGGAACTTAGTAAGCGTCTTCTTAACACCCATGTGACTTCCCGAAGCACCATTGTGATAGAACCGCAGTACTTCCGGCACCTTAGTCTTGGGCACTACCATTTGCAGATGGCATTGGTTACCTCGAGCGTTTTCCCATTTGCGGCACAGAACTCCGTCCTTGACAACCAAGCTTTCCCACTGTGCCCAATAACCTTTGGTGACAGGGCTCTTTGCTGCGATATCACTCCATTTGAGCCTAGGAGCGCCTGATTTCTTCCATTCGAGAATCGCCTGTACGTCCTTGTCTTCTTGCTGAGCATTCTGCAAAGCTTCTTTCTATCCGTCGCTCAGATCCGTCTTCAACATTCTCACTAGCGCTGCCGGCTTCGCTTCCTGTCTTGCACAGTGTTTGCATTGGTCGGGGTAAGGCCTACGCGTCAGTGCATCTGCGCTACGTGGCTCTCGCCGCCAGACAGGTACGTCAGGTGACCCTTTTGGTGGAGACAGGGTACCAACGTGCCGCTTACGCTTTGGGCAGCTCAAGCGGATATGGCCTCTTTCCCCGCAGTTGTAGCACCGTGGTGAAGAAACAACTTCCCTGATACGGTAAGTTCGATCCTCGTGACGCGCTGCTTCCACCTCCAGAGCGTAGGCTAAGGCTTCCTTCAGGGACTTGAAGTGCCCAAGTCTTACCGCTGCTCTAACTTCCAGGTCCCGGACCCCATCCGTAAACGCTTGTACGAGGTTCTCGTCAATAAGCGCAGGCGACGACTGGTATGCCTTCCTGACCAGCCTTTCTACCTCTAGAGCCCACTGCTGCAGAGTTTCTCCGGTGCGTTGTGCCCTGTCCTTCAGCTGAGCACGATACACATGTTCTAAGTGTGCGTCACCGTATCTCGCCTCCAGCGCCTCCATCAGCTTTTCATAGGAGACGTCTTGCCCAAGCACCTCCAACACCATCAAGGCCTGATCACGAAGGCCCAAGGTTAGGGTGGTGAAGGCCTGTTCTTTGTTCCACCCATTCGTTCGCATAACGGCCTCAAACTGGACCTTGTATGCAGACCACGATGATGAGCCATCAAATGGTGGAACCTTAAACCAACGAGGCGAGGGCGCCACAGCTGCAGGTGTAACGTCGTAGGACCCGAGCCTACACAATTTCTTCTCCACTTCGGCAATACGGGTCTCGAGGTGATCATGTACACGCTTCTCAATAGAGGCGACGCGAGGCTCAAGCTTGTCGTGCACGAGCATCTCTACGTCGCTGATACGGGCCTCGTGCTGCTGAAGTTCCACCTTGACCGCCTTCAAGTCCTTCCCCACTGCGGCGCTGAGATCCTTCAAGAGCACCAGCTGTTCCTCCAGACGGTGGGCGTGCTCCTCCTTGTCGCGCGGCAGCTGCTCCTCTAGGCGGCGCGCGTGCTCCTCTTGACGGCGAGCCTGCTCCTGTTGACGGCGGTCCTGCTCCTCCTTGTCGCGCTGTAGCTGTTCCTCCAGGCGGCGAGCCTGCTCCTCCTGACGGCGGGGCTGCTCCTCTTGACGGCGAGCCCGCTCCTCCTTGTTGCGCTGTAGCTGTTCTTCCAGGCGGCGCGCGTGCTCCTCTTGACGGCGAGCCCGCTCCTCCTTGTTGCGCTGTAGCTGTTCCTCCATGCGGCGCGCGTGCTCCTCTTGACGGCGAGCCTGCTCCTCCTGACGGCGGACCTGCTCCTGCATGAACGCCATCAGAGCCGCGATGTCGGGCACCGTCACGGAGTGTGCGCTTGCAGGCTCCACTGCAGCCGCGGAGTCGCCTCGTCCACCAGACGAAGGAGAAGGAACGTCTCCGAAGCGTCTCTGGTCTTGCTGGCGCTGGTTTCTAGTACGAACTCCTTCAGTTTCTTCCTTCGGCATAACCGGCATAATTTATCCCTTTCTTCTGACACCAATTTGTTACGAGCTGGGGTTCGACGATAAATTATAACTCACTATGCCACTTAAACTGAACTTTATTTATACACAAACACTACACACACTTATTTACACAACCAGTAAAAACACACTTATTTCACACTTTTCCACTTCACTAATAAGAACAACACTAAACACTTCCGAATTACTTCCTTCGCTTCTTGTATTTCGCTTCGATATTCAATTGTTACTGTCCCCGGGCCGTTCGCTCCCGCTCTATTTATACTGGCCGGATAACATCACTAGCGCATTCTAGATGATTCCACAAAACTGTCGAAATATTCGCGAACAGTCTATACTCGATACAGCAACGCCATCTAGTACAGAGTAGGCGAATTACCTTTAAACCACCGATACATTCAATCTCTTCTAGTACACCCATTCCCCGATAGATGGCGTAACACTATATTGTACTATTATTACTTACTAACGTTGTCCTTGATGGCACGAAGTAATATTTTTTTTAAGAACAAAAAATGTTGAATGACTTGGTAGTCCCGTGACAGAAGTTCGTTTATGTTTGAGTATGATCGTAACAGTTTAGTCGCCGTATCAGGCAGTACCTATTATTGGACGAGGAATTGTCAACCAATGCATTGTCAACAAATGATATATCACTCTGCAGACACTCAGTATTCTAAAAAAAATCTCTACCTGCCTACTTGATTTTATGTAGAGTAACAATATAAAAACTAGTGTATTCAAATCACTGCACTTAGATGTACAATCAAACAAGTCGGCGCTGGACCAGTTTGAAAAAAATCCCTTGGCTCGCTCATAGAGTCGAGGCACACTAGAAACTGGTTTTGTATACGAGTGTCAATGTGCGTGTAAAGTAGCACTGGAAGCGACGATGTCTTACTGAGCGATTATCGCCCTTATGGTGGTCTAGCGGGAACTTGTTCGACTGTACGTACCTACCTATAAAGTATTTCTGCGAGTGTTAATACATCAATATTAAATATCAGCTACTGTAATATATTACAGCGTTTTGCAAGATGTAGCGATAACTCTTAATAAACAGACAAGGCGGTAATACGTGTAAAAACAGAAACATTGCATAAAGCAGGTAATTGCGCTAATAAGCCCGACTTCCTTCACATGATGTATACTCGTTTGTAACCGCAGTTGGTCACCAGTTCAATGCCTGCGCACACACATCCATCGAACTAATAAAATAAAAATATAATAATACTACGATACTATTACATGTTTTGCTAATAAGTGCCACTGTTAACGCGCCGGTGATAATAGCGATACCTCTGCTATCTGCCTCGCTGATAATAACAGATAATTAGATGAAACAAGAATTCTGCGCGATTATTGACTAAAATTGTTCTGCGGTTCTGTAAATTCTTCGCTTTTAGCCTTGAGGGGACTAGAATAGTTAAACTAGAGTATTTTCTAATAGGTACAAAAACATGTTGGTAGTTGAAATTGTGATAGTTTTAAAATTCTAGCAGAACTGTCTTTCAACTTGAGACTCTGCAGTACCATAAGGTCCAATTTGCACTCATAACAATCACGCTAAAGACTAAGGTCGAAAAATAGACAAACTCTATCTCTGGGCGTCTGAAGTTGGTAGTCTGCCCAGCCAGAGGATACTGTAATGTGTTCTGCAATGCCTAAATGTTCTGGGGACTCCTACAGGACTATTATCTGACAATAGAGATATCAAAATTAATAGAGCAAAATTATGAATTATCGACAAAAAAGCGACTTTCTTCTAAATTTATTAATCAAAAATTGTATACTGGCACTTAATCAGACCCTGTGCCAAAGCCTGGCTCATCTCAAGACTGGCTACACAGTTATAGTGGGAAAACATAAAAATTGCCAAAATACAACAATAATAAAAATATAACTTTTTATTTTTAGGCTTTGCGACAAAAGTTTCAAGACCAAAGTTGTAGAGAATTTAATTTGCAACAAAAAGCTCTTTCACATATTCTTTGTGCGGTCAATAGTTTACCAGATAATTAAGAAAAACCAATTGTACCCGCACTTTTTCCAAGATGGCAGCTGAGTCCTCCCTAGACATCTGTAAAATAAAATTGCGTCCTCCATCCATCCTGAGTCTTTGTAACTTAACTTATAACATATTTACTAGAAGACAAGGTAGAAAAAGGTAATTGTGAAAATTCAAGTCATTTAATGGATACCCAATTACTATCAAAATTACAAGCGTAGGTATCAATAAAATAGCGGGCACGTGCTGAAAATGGCATTATAATTTGAATAATAAGATAGTATTACGGTGTCAACTGCTACTCTTCACAGAGTCACTGTCTGTAAAGCTATGATTGTAGTAGTCAGTAAGTATCATTGCTGCCATGTTTTAAAAATGTATAATTTTGAATTGAATCTATTTATTTAAAAATTCGCCATCAGAAACGGTAAAGTGAATAGAGATGCCAACGAAAATATTTCATCAATAAAATTAAGTGTTATCCAATTTTCTTTGACAGCCAATAAATAACAAGGAAGAATACTATGCGTCTTTAATACGAGTATAATAGTTAATGTAATCGGAACAATAAGAAAAGGTTTTCTTGCAACATAATTCTGAGAAGTTCCATAATCGAGTCGATTAGATTCAATAAGGAAACAAGAACAACGGCGGCTCTAGTAAAAAATCTGTTAGTCAATGGCTTCTGTATAAAAACGACACGTAGCATACTCTATTACATACCACATGAAGGCAGAATGTTAAACATATTCTCCGTCATACTACAAAATGACAACTGGATCTCATTGGATCAATTTTCAGATAATTAACTATGTTACATCACTGCCTGATAAGAAAGACAGACGCATTTCAGATGTTATGAGTTGTTAATATATTTTGGTCTTAATTGGCACTGGCAGTCGATAACCCGACAGAAATGTAGTCTACTTACACATAACTGCAGCATATAAAGATATTACATTCGGCTATAAATGTCATCTGCAACTTAATTAGTATGATCGTGAGTATGAACTAGTGACGTACATACATGACCAAGGTGTTTTACGAATCAGCGGCTGTAATCACATAAACAAGAGTGTCGTGTCGTGTGTCCATTACTGCGACTCAAAGTTCACACTGGAGCGAGTGGAGCAGAACCGGCCCTCCGGCACTCTCATGTTAAATTACCTCTTAATCATTTAATCTGGTGCGAGATGCGCCCGGCGCCGAATGGAGCTCGGTTCGGGTCGCACGGTTTGTCACTTGCCATTACGCAACATACTAACGGTTCCAAATATATGAATACTGCATACAAGCTAGAATATTTGTAAGTTTAATGAAGAAAACATCCACTTTTACATACTTGTCCGAAGGTTTTTTTACTTGTCGTCGAAATCGTTGTAGGTTGAAATTTTTGGGAAAATACCGTTACTAGAATTAATTTATTATTTCGAAATCTCTGTGAACGTTACAAATTATCCAATTTGACGACGAAAATTTCACCAGTATTAGACTTTATCGTCAATTAGCAAGATACAGTACGAAAGTTTGTTCTCTTAGAAGCGACGTTAACAAGATGAAAAGTTGTGAAAAACGTCACGCTTCCGGACGTTATCATTAACTAAGTTGAGCTAATCGCCATTAACAAGTTGGTAGGTGTCACAAAATGATGTATTACTAACAAAATCTAATTTAGTTAATGATTTATTTCGAGCTCCGGAATGCGGACGCCACTGATGGCTTGTGATGGATTCGCTAGCTAGTTAGCTCACTATTGATTCTCTATCTCTTGCAAATTTATATTTTCAGGTTGTGTGTAAAAGAGACAGGTAGAATTTTCGCGTGTTGGTGTGAAACGTGCGCAAGCGGTGGGATCTAATCAACCTTGACCTTGTAGTGAATCAAGCTATCGCACTCTTAAGTAATTCGCAATTGATACACTTTAGACGTGCCAATATTAAACTTGTTACATTCTACCTACAACAATATCGATAACCTTGGACGACACTTCAAACAAAATCGTATCGTATTTTACTGCCAGAGAATTATTCAGGAAATAAACAAATCTTTTATTCAAGATTCAAGACGAATAATTTTATAAAGTATAATAATTCATTAGCGTTATGTTTAGGTATAAATCATTATATCTAATAAATATTTAGACAAGTCTTAAATAAATTTTGAATATTTAGTTTAACTGTTGAAGCCTCAGTCAGTTTTCATACAGTCCTACGATTTTCTAAGTAATTTGATATAGCCCGAACACATTTTGACTTTCTTGTTGTTTTGTAGTTTGTACTTAATTGAGTAAATCATAAGTTTGTAGATTGCTAGTTTTTACTTTCGAACAGGAAGCAATGGATCGGAAAATAGTTATGATATTTTTTTAAAGTGAAATCTAACAAAATGTTTATTTAATTATCAAAGACACGAAAACCTGTAGATTATTTACCGAAATGACTACATTCCGAACGCGAATGTTTACTTCGAAGAACTACAGAACCAAATTAACTTATGAAACCAGTGTAGTTTCGTTTGGAAGCACTACATTGCGTGCTAATATATCAAACGCTGCCACCCAATCATGTGCGTATAATGAGTTTAATGTGACATATTGTCCGCGCCGCAATTAAACCGATTTCAATCCTTTGAAGTTTCACGATTGACTTGTCGTTTGATTACTTGATATTGATACGGTTCTGCAACACCAAGGTTGTGGATTTTGTAAATTCGAAAGTAACTACTGACTTCAATAAGGAAAAGTATAACGCAGGCCGTGAGAGGGTGCTATTAAATCGCCAAAATGGCGAACCTTTTATTGTATGTGAAGCTTTGTGAGTGAAGTTTTTTGAGTCAAATTGTAATACGGCTGTAGCTGTGTTGTAATGGACAAGTATGGTTCTGTATGTATCATTTTAAACTAAGAAGTATGTAAGACTTTACAGTAAAAACGTTTACGCATATCGTAACTGTAAGTCAATAGCTTTCCAATTTTCAGTTGTTGGGTCCTTAAGATAACTGGACCTGAAATCACATTTCTTTATGGCAACAACATACGAAGCTTATTTTTAGGTCGCATAATCCGTTGTTTCAAAAGAATCCAGCGTTTGATCTATTATTTTATCCACAATGTTAAGTGTATCATACATTATGTTAATCGTAATGCCATTCCCATGTTTGTGCTCGTTTCAATTCGGATCAAGTCTGGTTCTGGAGCAAAAAATGGGATAGCGAATATATTATATCTGCCTCGTGTCTTGACATGTATTCCTTTGTTTGCGCGTTACATCGCGCTTACATTGAGGTCGTCTCGCCTCGGACACCGTTTTATTGAATCCTTTGATGGACATTAACTTTTCAAATTGGTGTCCATACTGTGTTATTAGACTTCATCAGTATTGATTTGTGGTCGTTGTTTTGTTGTGTCTGATGCACTGACCGACACTGCGCTTTTACATTTCGTGATCATGGTTTAAATTTTAAATAACGCTTGCAGACAGAATCGACGTATGTGTCGGGACTCTCGGGTCAATTGCAAACAAATGATCTGCGTTGCTAGCAGTTTTTTGTGTTCTCTTTATTATCATATCATAAATATGTAAATTATTTTTCCTTCCATACTCGATGAGTGCGTGGGATATGTTGCCGATATGTTTGAGGCCAGGGGCACAGTGTTACTGTGTTGCTCTGCTATAGAATTCCCAATAACAAAATGTGACATTTTTCAATATTGCCAATAGATATTTCATCTTTCTATTACATGACATCTAAACTATAGAGTGCAGAATGTAATAGGTACTTCTGCTTTCCTCTTCAAAGACATTTGTCAGTAGGCAATTAGAGGTAATTTCTCAATTTGAAGTAGACTCCAATATATTTTTGATTTAGTCACTACACTAAGTAATTAGACTTTAAAAACATAATTACTTTTTCATCACTAATGAACTTTACCAATATTCTAACGGACACCAAGTAATTAACGTAGTGTTATCAAATAAGTTCTTAATTATTGTTTTCACACAATTCTTGATGTTTACAAATAAGTCAACAATGCTCTTATCTTCTGTAAACACAATTGAATCTTTTTCCTTTTCTTTTTAAATATTGTTTATTCGCTACTTACTTGCTAATTGAAAGTGTTCTTGTTGACAAATAATTATCGGCATTTCGTTGATGATAACCTGACTGATGGTTCGTTGTTCCGGCTGAAATCTGACTCGCAGGTCAACGATACGGATAATTTCGTCGGCGGTGTCAGTGGCGACACGAAATCATTAACTGTTCTCAATTATTGTACTCTGTATGCTTATTTCTTACAACCAGATATAAAAATATTTGGTCAATTGCAAATACTTAATAATATCTTGGGACAATAGACGCACGATCAACTGATTCCAAACTGGGCAGACCCGAGAGCCTGTACTATGGCAAGCAGACAACGGATATTTACCAACAGCTGAAGTGACACGTTATACACGTGTCATTTCAGCATGATAATATGATAAATCGTGGTGCCGAATGTAGAGCTATAAGACTGTGAAACATAATCCACAATTTAAATTATTTGAAGTATCTGGTCATGAGTCTTTCGCAATACAGATATTTTTGAAGATCTTTATATTGGTTTTCTTCTTCAGTGGCGGACATATCTAAACGATAATCTCGTGACCATCAGATCTTACGAGTACACCAGTCAGCAAACGGACAGTTTTGACCAATGCTACAAGTATCATGATCGACCCAGTTGGTATTTAGCGTCACTGAGCTTTCGATCAATTACAGAACGTGGAACGGGACCGAGTGTCACCTGACAACCTGTCGCGCAACTTGTCTCTATGTACACTTACAAATACCTAATACTTTGCCTTATTTTTTTGTTTTTTTTTGCTCCAGAACCGAGTCATAATTAATATAAAACATACGGTTAGAACACCACCATTAAAATAAATACCATATCCATGTTAGTTGATCGTCTTAAAATGTTGTTTTCCTGTTTTGAAGCTAAAGTTGTCCTTAGCAATGATTTCTGAATGTTGCTATCGGGGGCTAATCCAGGGGCAAGGGAGGCTAAGGGATTCAACTTTTTCCCTCTCCAAAAGATTCTTTTTCTCCGAAAAATTTAGATTTTTGTTAAATAAGCCTCTTTGTAATAAAATCCTGGAATGGCGACCAGTTGCTATGAATATCTTGTCACAACCAAAAACTAAGTGCTAAATACTTCTACCAAACGTAAGTTCTAAATACTTACTTAGAAGACCTTCGTGGCGTCGAGGAACAAAAAATGCCGTCTCAGAAATGTATTTATTTCAGCGTTTATATACGGAGCTATTATAGTGCAAGATATGTTCGTGCCTGCCGGTTTTTTTTATCCATATATTAGCAGCCGAGTTAACGGTACGTTTGTTTTTATCAGAGAGAGTTCTGGTTTGAATGAGCGCCAGTCGCCTTTGCCAGCGCGATGCAGTTGTCGAACAGAATGCGGTTAATATCACTATGAATATTAAGAGCTGGGGAAAATATATGCGTGAAAGTGCTTTACACCTTACGTGGCAGAAAGTTGTGGTCGTAAGGGTCGCTCTGCTCGCTCACTAAAAATTTTGTTTTGGTTACAAAATACTTACTGGCTTACTTGTTCCTGTGTCTCGCCTTCGCGATTTTTTGTTCAAATTATAATATTGAGATCATGTAGACATTAAGGGAAAATAATTAGGTTAATACGTCTTAATATCCTAAAAAATAAAAGTAGACATAACATTTTGTCCAGGATAAAAAGCTTTTGGCATTTCAAGTACAATTTATTTTGATTGGATCTTAAACGTTTACGTTTTCTAGGGTTTCTTAATCTTCAGACGTATTCTTCATTTTTGTATAATGTTGTGTAATAATATTTAATTTGGAGCGATTTATCTTTTATAAATATACATGTATTCAAAAAAATTATGCGATGCCAATCATCGGGTATTTATAAATTACTAAAGGAGTTTTTGTACAGCTTCGTATAGAAGATTTTGTGCAGGGATAATTCATTATTTGAACTTTATATGAAAGTATTTACTCCCACATTAAGCTATTTGATGTTTAAGTGGTATTTAAAGTCTCCCCAATGATGGAGGGAAGGTAATGATGTAGTAATATCGCAGAAGCTGTAAAACATCTTTTGGATACGACGGAATTTAATAGAAAATATGGTCGATATTGTATACATATTATGTCAAGATGAAATAAGGTTCACGTCAAGTATCTGTTTATATAACATAATGTATTATTCATCTGAATAACACAAGTTACTATGTCATAAATACGCGTCGTAAAGAGCACAGTTTATACGACGAATATTTACTACAGCTATGTAAGTTATGTAAGGTAGGTAGTACGATGTTATAATGTTAACAATACGCGTAACAATGGCCGCGAAGTCTCAATAAACCTTGGTTCAGCAGTTAGTTGTGCCTAACATTGTCGACTATAAGTTTATAGCGACGAGAATTAATTACACCGTTCGTCTGCCTACTAATCATGAACATTGTCAATGAAATCTAGACAAGAACAGTAGCTTTTATGCAGAGCAGTTCAAGCTTGAAGGTTGTCTGAGGTTTGGTCTGATTTAGACGCGTGGGCTGACATGTATGTATGTGGGGAACTAAATATGTAACGAAAATCTTCTCTGCAATGAGTGTAAAATCAGACACATTCACACGTACTATTTATAACAATCGGCAGAAAATCTACAGTAGTGTAAAAGTGTAATATAACCGGGTAACCACTTATCGAGTTCAGAAACTGTTAAGATCCTTAACGAGTACGCCATCTGTCTGATATGCGAAAGTATGATATAAAAGTTTATCACTTTCTTGAAACAAACCAAAGATATGGTTCGGCTGTTGTCGATAATACCAATTCAAGGATAATCATCGTCTACTGACTGCAGAGTCTTCTAACGAGTCTGGAAATTAGTCATCGCAGCTCAGCACGTAGTGTCACAGCCATTAATCAGTGGTGCACTACCTTTATCATCAGACGCCCTAGAGACTGCGGCCACGCGCCGCTGACGTTGTGCAACCAATGACGCTACACACAGAGATAATACCTACATACATACATACATACATACATACATACATACCTACCTACCAGTACCGGCACTCCACACTTCGGCCCCTAAACCGTTATCTGCGAGTGTTTGTTTGTCTTACAGCCTGTATCGGTGCGTAGATACAGCATAATGCCAGATAACGATATCGTACAGATACGTCTACACTGCGTAATACATGTGTGAACTCGCTGTGCGCTGTTGCATCCTTATTCCAAGGTCTTCACTTTTAAATTTATATTGAGTTTTCTCTCAGTAGAATCGGAGAAACTGGAGCTTTTTTATCTTTGATGTAAAAAGTAAATACAAGGCTTGTTTAAAAAACAGTTTTGCTACACTTTGGGTACAAGATTTCATTAATAATTTATTATAAGGAACACCGCAGACAGTTTCCCTTCTGTTAATAACACAGTAATCAATCTCTACTTACAAAACCAATGCGATATTTCGTGAAGAATGGAATAGAATGAAATTACTTTCTTAGCTGCGATGCGATCTCCTTATTTTAGCAGAATATTCCCCGTAATAAGTAGGTACTGATTGATGTTCTTATTAGAATTCTTATTCTTCTTGTGTACTTATGTTTTGTTGGAGATGCTGTCCGCTGGCCAGCACCCGTCTTACTCCTGATCGACGGCGCTTTGTTATTTTAGTGTTTATCGTAGATTTTGCTATGATTCACGCATATTATTATGTTGTCATATCTGGGTATTATACTTATGCCCTAAGATCCGTATATAGTAGATAGTTTTAGGTATACGTGTACTTTATTGTCTCAGATGGTATATCTGTCAGTATGATAAATCTCCAAGGTCTTTTATAAATCGATGTCAGGTCATTTATAAAGTCTTATTCAGCATCACTTCGCTAATCGCAAGCGTCACCGGCTCAATGACTTTTAAAATTACACCCCTAACTAAAACTTATATGTGAACCTTATGTCATGATTACATTAGTTGTGCCTCTGTTGTCAACCGTGCAACACCCATGGCAGATCATGACTATTGTATCCGTAACTTTAATATAGCCATACTAAATCATGAAATACTTGTGTCAAATTACGTCGTAAAATACGCATGCCTGCTTGAATAGCGTACGACACTTAATTACATATGACTTCATTGTAAGTGACTTTAAGCGATGTAGGCAATATGTCTCTATAAGACATTTTAAAGAAGTCTGAATGCGGAAATTAATTGTTGAAATGAAATTAAACAGCTCTTATTGTCTTGAAACCTTTTTTATCAGGCCATGGCTAAAACCAGTTGAAACATTGAACACAGTTTTTCATTTCAACCGTCGAATTGTTCAATTTATTCAACAAAATAACTACCTAATACCTAAATCAATAAATAATAATCTTGTAAAAAGCGAAGTAGACGTTGAGATCTTGTTTGTACCTTAAATATTCACAAACCCGATGTTTGGTGTCCGTGGCATTTTAGAATTTCTGAAGAAATTTCTGAAGATTTTTTTTAAGTCTGAATTCTCTCCGGAATTCGGAAGCCTGTCGTTTTTAGGGCTTAATGTCCAGAATTTCAGTAGATAAACGTGAAATTAAACGGCACTTCAAAATATGGTGCTGTCCATTGAAAGTTAGGTTTGCAGGATATACTGAAAATGGCTCTCCATTGGTAGTTCTTTATTATCTTGCGTATTGTATACCTAAGTTTCTATTTGTGTACTTTCACAATCACCTCTGTTGAACCTCACCAATTAAAAACATTATTAAGCCTTGTTAGATGACTTATAAATTTAGGCAAACACGCGTTATCAGTTATCAGCCATAGTTTTGTTAGTTAGATATGGCGGTAGGTACTCACTGCTTATTGTTCATATCTGTTGAGGGGTGTGTCGATAGTTTTAAACGATAGATACAAATAAGGAAAATGGCCACGTCTATCGTCGACAGTCGAGTTTTGGCTGCACGGTTGGCGTAGTGGTTTAAGCGGCCGCCTCGCTGCTTGACACTGCGTCGGGTGTTGTGGGTTCGATTCCCACACGAAACAACACTTTGTGTGATTCATAAATTGTTGTTTCGAGTCTGGGTGTTCTTTGTGTCCGTTAGTTGTATGTTTGTAAAGTCCCCCGCGACACAGGATTTAGTCCTAATGCGGGAGTTGTCTTTTTAAAAAAAAAAAACAGATATTGTTACAGTTTGTGGCGTAATCTAAATTACACATCACTCTATACTCAATCTGCGCACAAATATAATTCGTGTGAACAAAGAAGAAATCTAATATCTCGTGAATTCTTCATCATTCGACTTATGTTGGTGAAAAATATAAATAATAATAGGTGCTTGTTAAAATTGTTTATTATCGCCTGCTAGTTATCGCGAGGAAAACATCGTGAGGACACCTGCAAGTCGTAGAATTTTCTAAAATGTTTCTATTGCCTGCCTTCTCGTAACGGGAAGAGGCCTGTGTTCAATAGCGGGACAGACAGTTCATTATAATTATATGAGGCTGATGAAGAGATACTTGTTTTCTGAGTTAATCAGATTATTTCAACTGATTCAAAATGGCCACTGTAGCACCGACTATACCTACCTACACCAACATTATTTTACAATTTCTATATGACGCACGAGCCGAATATTATTGTCCTCGTTCGACCGCTGCTTCAAAACATGACCTAAAAGACTTTAGTGCGCATTTTATAATAAACCGTAATCTTTTAGTTATTTTAAAAACCTATTTACAGTGAAACCTGTGTAACTGGGACATGCATAAGTGAGAAACCTCTGTTATTGCGTATTCCAATGAAGTTCCAGCACGTTGTCTTCGAATTACTTACCTCTTTTATTGGGGCTTTTCAAACCTGATTTAATGAGATTTGATTTTATTTTTTAGATGTTTAACTCTATAATTGGGAGTCAGTAGCTCATTACCCTGTATAAGTGAGACATTTGATCAGGTTGGGACAGGATTCAGACATTTTATCAGGTTGGGACAGGATTTCAGACATTTTATCAGGTTGGGACAGGATTTCAGACATTTTATCAGGTTGGGACAGGATTTCAGACATTTTATCAGGTTGGGACAGGATTTCAGACATTTTATCAGGTTGGGACAGGATTTCAGACATTTTATCAGGTTGGGACAGGATTTCAGACATTTTATCAGGTTGGGACAGGATTTCAGACATTTTATCAGGTCGGATTTGTTGATAGCATCCTATACGGACACACAAGCCGTTCACGTTTATCTTGATGCCAATCAAACCTACCTGTCAAGTTTCAGAATCGAAAATAAAGTTTTTTCTAGAATTCGTTTCATTCAATGAGTGAGTGACCTTTTACTTCTAAATATATACATATAAAGATAACGGTTGAGATTGTTTGAAGTGAAATCAAAGTATTCTCAGAGCAGACAGGAGTATCGCAGCGTCGATCACGCAGACACAACATGATACTGTTATGAAAACAATACCCACTGTCGCCGATTGAAAAACATTCGCGATTAACGAAAATAAGGAAACTAATTATAGCACTTTATACCTACCTGGTTTTTTATTATTCTTTCAATTTAAATACCTGGTCAGTATCAGCATTCTCGAAAAAGTGCATGATCTACCGATTGCCGAATAGCGTCGATCAGATAGTGTCGATTGAGAATATTATATTATCTATTCTAGAGTTTTCTTCTGATCACATGCTTAGCAGCAGCACAGATTACTAAATAGTTACTTCGGCAGCAGTTGGTTCGATGTAAAGTGATCAGCAGGGTGGCCAGCTGGATACAGATGTAATTCTAAATGGATCTAACAACATTTAACATCGTATTAAAATTCATTAATAGGGACGAGGCAATCGTCTTTTTCATAGTTCTCTGACACATTCAATCAATAATTTGCAACGCTTTGCTAATTGCTGGGAGTGTAGTTTATACTTATCATATTTTATATAATACAAGAACACACAAACACAAATTCGTTATAACATTACAATAAAACGTTATAATAAACGTTATAAAAAAAGTTTATTTAAAGGTTGCAGACGGCGCATTATCAAGAAGTCTCGGATCTCTTTATCTACTTAATCAAACTGATCGCAGCCTTGACTGTCACGCCTCGCGGTGCCTGGCATTTTTAAGGCGAGGATTTCCCAAAATACAGTGTTATCTAGCGTGGCCAAACGCGTTTTATTTGTAAATAACAGAGATTTAAATTCGGAAAAAAATATATGTTATTCTACAGCATTAGATCTTTATATTTCGGCCATTCGAAACACGATTACTGTCATTTGATACGATAGAAAATAATCGCGAATATAGGTCTGTTTAAACAACTTTTCCCGTTTCATTTGAGTTGTATTGGGATTAGAATTTTCAAAAGTATACCAAAAGAAAGGTCATGTAAAAGCGGATGGTTCTCGGCAATCACATTATGAATTTTAATATATACAAAAATATAATACCGAAAATACGTAATTTCCTACTGCCGACGCGCTCTCTCCGGCGTCGTTCAGTCCCGAGCGGGGTGTAATGGAGACAGGACGTATCGCTAGTTTGCAGAGCGCACCGCAGGATTACGAATTATTTTATCGTCAGTTACGAATGTCATCATCACTTATTGATAAATATATTACATCTAGGTTTAGTTTGTAAATAGGTATTGTAAATTTTTAGTAAGTAATAATAGTGTATATAAGTAAGAAGTATAGTTTTAAAAATATCGTTTTGATTATTGGACAAGATAACGACTTGATAACAACAGCATAATTAGGTAACAGTACTTTAGAAAAATATTGATTTGTTGTATATTGTGGATGATTTATAGTATTATTGTTGTATTGGGTACTTAACTAATACAATAATTCACACTTTTATTCTGTGTACCTATATACGGAAATAAAATGTGAGATGTACCTAAAAGCTATACAAGCGAATTTTATAGGTACCTACCTACCTAAATAAATACAAATATCCGCAGTTACCTACTTAGTGGTATTTATGGTTACTGCCCCACCCTCGTGGGTAGAAGCGTGATGTTATTTGGTATAACCTTCCTCAACAAATGGGCTAGAGAAGCAAATAAATCTTAGAAATTGGCCTGCTAGTTCCTAAGACTAGCGCGATCAAAAACAAAAAAAATGAATTTCCGTCTATTCAATAATTCTATTGACTAATTCCACCAATAATATCATTGATTTCCACATTATTACCAAACACGGAACAATGGACACCTAATAATATTATAGTAATTATTTATCATGCCGAGGAAGTATGCACTGGTGTCACAGCTTATTCACTACTACTTGCCGATGGCAGCGCCTAAAGGAGATCACCCAAATAGGGCTAATTTTTATTTTGCCGGCCAATCAATAAATTGTGTTATTTTAATAGAACACACTGTTGTAAACATTTTAACTATTACACCAAACTTCTAAGTCTTGTGTCAACTAAGAATAAATCGGTTTGATTGTAGTGTCTATAGATCCATTATGATTTAAGATGTCAATAAAGTTTATTATTTATTATAAAAAGGATAAAGATTAATGTAATTTTTAGGAAAAAATAATTATAATTACTTATTCTTGTGACAGTGAACACCAATCAGAGAGCATTACGTCAAACAGTACGTCCACCATTCATGTTGTTGACGTTTTAGTAGTAAATACAACTAAAAAGTCAAAGTTTCAAACTGTCAAATCGAATATAACAAAATAAAAGTGGGTGCATCAGACCAGACTTCATTCACGGATTGTTTTGTTTTGTACTTTGTGATATCACTCAACCGCTATGATGGTTTACAGCGTTTTCGTGTCAAATTCAAAAAGTTTTTTAAAAAGCCGTAATTAGTAATATTGCTGATTGTTTTTTGAAGAAAAATGAGGTATTTCAGTTTAACATCTAATAAAGGAACGAATCAATCGCTAATTACATTTTAGGATACAAGCGTATTCTCTGAGACAATATTTAGGTTTGAATGTATGTCTCAAAGTACTGTAGAGCAGTTTTGTTTTGACAAAAGTGTTAAATCAAAGAGGTGTAACGGTAGTCAACTATACGTTTTCAGCCTAACGTGAAATACGTGAGCCTTAAAATACAGTGGACTCATTTAAAAAGTAAAAAACATATTTTTAAATACTCCTGACCAAATATAAAAATATCGTCTAAACCTTTAATAGGAATGTCTATGACCGGTCAGGTACAGATGTCTTGCATGATGTACAGGCATGGCACTATGTGATTGAAGAGATGTTGCGTCGCGACGTTCTCACTTTCCAATGTTTCGGCCGGTTCTTGTAGAGAAAAGGCCAGTCGGAAACACCTGGATATCACTATAGTGACAGCAGCCGCAACCCTGTCCAAGAAACGGCGCTACAAATGTTGGCGGAATGCCCCGCTTATGCATCCCAGCGCCGTGAACATCACCATCTTAAGCCTTTTCTGACCATTGTGATGTAGACCTCTACAACAAATTCCTTTCCGTTCTGTTTTGGGCAGTCTTCAACCAATTACTGCCTGCTATCTTTATGATGTCTTCTTTCTATCTCATTTGCCGTTCCAGCTAGTCATTTACAATCCCATGGTTGCCATTTTAATATTTGCTTGCACCATGTTTCGGGATTTCTGGCTACATGTCCGGCCGCTACTCTTTGCGCAACATCTGGTACTAGACTTTCTTTTCGGAGCTATTTATTCTTCTTTCTGTCTCTGAGTGTCACTCCTGCCAGTTTTCTCTCCATTGTTCTTTGAACAACTTCAAGTTTCTGTAGCGCTGCCTCTGTAGTAACCCAAGTTTCGGCTCCGTAGGTGAGCACTGGCAGGACGCACTGGTTGAATATTCTTGCTTTTTGTTGCTTCGTAAAAGCAAATGCCAGTTTATCGGAAGCAGCCCAACCCAAATGGATACGTGTATCAATCCTGTTCACTTGGTTTGCTTTGCCCATCTTTATTTCTTGCCCTAGGTATAATATACTATTTATTGAAGAATTCTAATCGGGTACATCCTACTGCAATTGTTATGCCGCTGGAGTTTTCACTGGTCATGTTTCGAATTGGCCGTAAACTGATCGCGGCAATTGTTACATAGACTACAGGCCCATGTCCAAAATGGATGGGTCATATGAACCACCAGGTGACGTATATAGGACGATATAAGACCATCAAATAATAAGATTCAGCACTATGCCGTCACTTGTAAGCTGTCCAACTGAGTGCTGGTGAGAATTTGATTTTCTGACAATTTCCAAAAAATTACCGACTTTGTAGCGCACCATTTTTTTACGGCACTGCGCGCTTTCTTATTATTTATCATAGATCTATCGAAGGTCATAATGCTGTACAAAAATATATGACCGAAATGCGTACTCACTCTACCTGCACTTTTGAATTCTCATCAGTACTCAGTTGGACAGCTCACAAGTGACGGCATAGTGCTGAATCTTATTATTTTATGCTCTTATATCGTCCTATATACGTCACCTGGTGGTTCATATGACCCATCCATTTTGGACATGGGCCTGTAGTCTAACAGTCGTATCCTCGCTACCTGCCCTGCCCATAGTCTGGTGCGTGATGGCTTGGAACGTCAGCGTCTCTTTCTGTGAGGCAGTAATGCTTATCAATCAGATATTTCGCTCTTGGCTTACTACCTGGCATTACCTGATGCCATTTAAATTGCAACATGCACGTTATTTTAGGCAAAAAAATAACAGTAATTGCTTAGGATTTATTTTAGGAACAGAATAGATTCTTTGAGCTGGAATATGATCTCACAGACTGCACTTAGAACCTTAGTGTAGTAATAAAAAATGTTTATTTCGTAATATTCTATAAGTTTATTTTAGTTGGCCGGCACCATTGACATATATTTAGTACATATATATCGATGGCCGGCACTTTTAGAATAGCCTAAATTTGTATGGGGCTGGGTGATCTCCTTTATTATGCATGCACGTGTGTTTGCATGAGTATATATTGCTATAACTATTGCCCTGTAATAAAAATCTTGTGTATTATTGATCTTTTTCCGGTACTTTTTTGACAGAGTAGTATCTTAGAGATTGCATAGTTAAAATAAATATAACAAAATGTAATTATTGGTGATTAAAAGTAGCTATGAGTATCTTAGCCTTTATGTGTATTATTGGTTCTATGCCGTTGTTTTGCCGACAGTAGCAACGAATTAATTAATTTATATTAATCTAATCCTTTGCCCTAAGATTGATATCGAACAAGCGATACTTTCGCATTGCGAGCGATCATAAGTTTTTTTTATAATTAACAACAAACATAATGTTCACAAATTATCTACTGATTACTATTGTCACTATAAACAAAAGCAATTTTGTAAAACTACTTTCGAATTTCATAAAGGTTTATTCAAAACAAAAACTTTGCAAATTATTTATACTCGATAAGTAAGTTTATATTTCAATTGATATACTGCTTCAATTTTCTATACTGTGGCGCGAAAGTGTTATACCTACATAATATTATGGCGGCAGGTGCGTCGCGTCTCGCGTCGCGATTGATCGTAATTATACTCGCGAACTGGGGAAGAGGGGAGCCTCAAAAGCTTTGAGCGCTCGGAAATCCTCGCCTTAAGAATATTTTAGAGCCGCAACTCGAAATAGATCATCATTATCATCAAAGAATTATTCTGGATGCTTTCAAGACTTTGTCGTCTAAGATTTGGCCAAATTTCTCCTTTTCTTCAGCGCACCTGCCTCTGAACAACTTAGTTGCTGCCAAAACTAGTGCTACTTGAGGAGACTGACTCTGTAAAAACGGCCATACCTACATGACAGTCGGCACCGAGGGCTTCATTGGATGAATTGAGCTAAATTTTTCGCAACTTTCAATGTTGAAAAATTTTGCTCTTTGTAAATTGTATCGTAGGTACAGTATCTTTAAGATTTTGATAACAGAATGAATATGCTCAGAGGTATAAATATATTTAGCTGATTAGATAAACAGTTGACCTATATCACTCTCTCAAGAAATCGTTTTCATAAAACCACAACTCGGTATTATAAAGTCACATTGAAGAAAATACTTTTCTGATAAGTATGTTCAAAGTTTCATGCACTAATAGTAATAGTTATATACACATCATAAAACTGATCTTTGAATAAGTGCACCGACTTTCGTTATTGTCAAATGAGACATTTTTAAATAATACAACTATATCTACATATTGCATATCTCAACTTGATCTGATATCAAATGTAGCCTTAATCTTGTTAGCATACCTCAAAAGCTACATCAATAAATTAATATCAAATAACAAACTATTACCATATTGAATGATAAATACTTTGTTAATATTACCCGGTCTACAGCTTTACCGATACCAGTGTCCAACCAGTGTTTCTCGAAGTTGGCCAAAACTGCAATGACGTCAAACAACCGGTCGACTCCCCACAAACTCGAAGCCAACAATTTCACTGAGAAATCTTAAATAATAACGATGTAGTAATACAATAAAAACCCCAATGTTTTTTTCGTGAAAACGGTACTTATGTTTTGCAACAGCTGTGCCTTTCGAATCCTGTAAGGACTTCTTTGAACAGACAAAGGTTATCTTAAGGACGCGTTTACGCTTGTATTAAAAAACCACATATTTCCGGTACATTTTACGACAATTTTACATAATAACTAATAAAACTAATGATTACGATAAATTGATTACTTTTTTATCTATAAATCAATTTGAAAATAAATAAAAAATATTTAATTAATATTAATGTAAAATCGATTCGAAACGGCCTCTTAAATCAAAAATAGGCATATACTGCTATTTTTGGGTACAATTTTCTCTCTATTTTAACATTTATTTAGATTTTCAAAGATAGAATAGGGTAGTAAATATAGTCAACTCAAAAACAATTAGATTTTTTTTTTTTCAAAATATTGTAAATTGACTCCAAAAAAGCAAAAAATCATCTTACATTTTTCTTCTATTTTGCTCGCATACGTGTGTCTTAATGTGTGGCAATAAGGTTCGTTTTATTTAGCCACTTTCTTGATTTATATATCCAAATTCTGCAATGAGATCTCAGTCTGCGCTTGAGCGCCGTCGGGAGTGGACTCTATGTCGCTTGTCGCTGCAGCCCGAAGACGAAAAAAGCAATATACGAATACAAATTATTCGCTAAAATCAATTTGATACTTCTCGTATTCTGTGCGAATTACGTACAAGTAAATTTCTTTTGTATAAATGGACATTATTACTTTATTTTCTCCGTTATGTTGAGTCAGGATATATTTCGGTATTTAGATATTATTTTGTTTCTTGCGTTGAAATCTGCTAAGATTATCTGGACTGATGGTATACCATCCCGTTCAAGTGTTGTGACTGGAATTCATAAAAGAGTAGACCTAGTTATGCCAGGTTGGGGCTCATTTTATTTGTTTTGGTGAGACCCTACCACTGGTACTAGTGAAGTAACCTTCCAAGGTTATTCGATGAGTCTTGCTGGTACTCATATGTGAGTAAAGCTACGCATGCCGAGTTTGGGCTCATTTTGTTTGTACATAAGAGACCCTACCACTGGAACTTATGAAGTAACCTTCCAGGGTTATACAATGACTCTTGCTAGTACTCATGTGTGAGTAGAGCTAGGCATGCCGAGTTTGGGCTCATTTTGTTTGTACATAAGAGACCCTACCACTGGAACTTATGAAGTAACCTTCCAGGGTTATTCAATGACTCTTGCTGGTACTCATGTGTGAGTAGAGCTAGGCATGCCGAGTTTGGGCTCATTTTGTTTGTACATAAGAGACCCTACCACTGCATTTTATAAAGTAACCTTCCAGGGTTATTCAATGACTCTGACTGGTACTCATATGTCAGTACAGCTAGGCAAGCCGAGTTTGGGTTCATTTTGTTTGTACATAAGTGACCCTACCACTGGAACTTATAAAGTAACCTTCCAGGGTTATTCGATGACTCTTGCTGGTACTCATATATGAGTAGAGCTAGGCATGCCGAGTTTGGGCTCATTTTGTTTGTACATAAGAGACCCTACCACTGGAACTTATGAAGTAACCTTCCAGGATTATTCAATGACTCTTACTGGTACTCATATGTCAGTAGAGCTAGGCATGCCGAGTTTGGGCTCATTTTGTTTGTACATAAGTGACCCTACCACTGGAATTTATGAAGTAACCTTCCAGGGTTATTCAATTACTTTTACTGGTACTCATATGTCAGTAGAGCTAGGCATGCCGAGTTTGGGTTCATTTTGTTTGTACATAAGTAACCCTACCACTGGAACTTATGAAGTAACCTTCCAGGGTTATTCGATGACTCTTGCTGGTACTCATATGTGAGTAGAGCTAGGCATGCCGAGTTTGGGCTCATTTTGTTTGTACATAAGAGACCCTACCACTGGAACTTATTAAGTAACCTTTCAGGTTTTTCAGGTTTATTCGAAGACTCTTTGTGGTTCTCATATGTGAGTAGAGCTAGGTATGCCGAGTTTGGGTTCATTTTGTTTGTACATAAGTAACCCTACCACTGGAACTTATGAAGTAACCTTCCAGGGTTATTCAATGACTCTTGCTGGTACTCATGTGTGAGTAGAGCTAGGCATGCCGAGTTTGGGCTGTATAAAACCCAAACTCGGCATGCCTAGCTCTACTGACATATGAGTACCAGTAAGAGTCATCGAATAACCCTGGAAGGTTACTTCATAAGTTCCTGTGGTAGGGTCTCTTATGTACAAACAATATGAGCCCAAACTCGGCATGCCTAGCTCTACTCACATAAGAGTACCAGTAAGACTCATCGAATAACCTTGGAAGGTTACTTCACTAGTACCAGTGGTAGGGTCTCACTAAAACAAATTAAATGAGCCCCAACCTGGCATAACTAGGTCTACTCTTTTATGAGTTCCAGTCGCAACACTTGAATGGGATGGTATACCATCAGTCCTCATAATCTTACCAGATTTCAAAGCAAGAAACAAAATAATATCTAAATACCGAAATATATCCTGAATCAACATAATGGAAAAAATAAAGTAATAATGTCCATTTAGGTATATAAAAATAAGAAACTTATTTGTACGTAATTCGCACAGCCAGGCCTATAACACATAGATACATATCACAAAAAATTCTAAGTCTCAAAGTTATTTAGTTGAACTACATTTCCGCATGTTACCGTACGTAGTACGTACTGTTGCCGCCGTGTCGCTGTAGTGACGCGATTTTGTACCTACTAATTTTGTAAACGCGTCCTTAAGGAAGGAAATGTTTACCGAACATAGTTTTGTAGAGAGTTTTGAGACACAATGCAGCTTGGATTTGACTAGGAAAACTATTTTACAGAAAATATATATGCGCGATTCCTTGGGCTGTCAATTCCGCCGAAAAGTTTTACCGTGCTCATCACAGATGTGACAAGTAGTATACTAATAGTACTTCTCACATCTGTGGTGCTCATGTGCAAATTATTAACTTCCTATAAACCAGTTTTGCACAACACAAGGCATGTTCATGACCTAGCGAAGAGCCAACTATATTACAAAAGGTACGAGTTTATTTAATCGTCATCATCATTCTTTAACAGTCCACTGCTGGACTAGCCCTCTCCTTTGAAAGGAGGGATTGGCCTACTATACCACGCTGGCCAAACGGGTTGGTATAGGGTTTGTATCAAGTTTTCCTTCTCTTACAGTGCTGTTCTCTGCATAATATGCTCTCTCTGACAGCTCTTACGACACCCATGGGATGATATGGGGTCGTGACAATCCTTATTCCTAATCACCACACGGACACGAGTTTATTTACTGTAAATATAATCATGTGAACGATGTATTGTACCCTAAGGAAATCCCTAAGCAATAAATAATAAAAATGCAATCAGAAAAAGGAAGAGATACTTAGTACATACATACATACATAGACTCAAGCCTGTTTCCCGGAGGGGTAGGCAGAGACTACGGAATGCCATTTGCAACGATCCTAACATACCTCTCTTGCTTCACTCACTCCCATCAAGTTTCTCATGCATGCTCTTCTGTTAAGGGTTCTTCTGACTTGTCCTTTTTTTGAGGATGCCTCCAATCTAGTCAGAGAACGTCCGCCTAGGTCTTCCCCTTTGTCCTGTCCCATTCACACTTGCCTTATATATCTTTGTCAGTCTATCGTCATCCATCCTCTTCATGTGCCTAAACCATCTTAACATGCCTTTCTCAATGCTTGTCCCTACATCTTCTTTTACCCCACAACATTCTCTTATCACACAATTCTTTACTCTGTCGGTCAAAGATATACTTAGTATAGCAATTAATATAAAGTTATCGCTAATATGCTGCTATCGCTTCAGACTAATGTTATGTAACGTATGCGAGTACGTCATTGACTTATTGTTTTATTATTTTACGCACTTTTTCTGCAATGTCGTCGACTCAGATTACGATACTATTTAACGCTCTTTGTCTTTTTGGCTGTCTTATTTACACTTGCCTTACTTTATTTTAGTCCATGTATTACGTATCAAAAGTGCAATGAATACCTGTAAGTACCTTTATCCGCGCACATGACACCATGTTTTCATTTCAATTCCGCTCTCATATTATGAATGCTTCTTTAAATATTGCATTGTGTGCGGAGTTACATCCGCGAGGCGTCTGCCAGCTCACTCGCGGAGTAACGACCGACCGACCAAAACGTCCGATAAAGCCCTCCGTTTTTATTTGCTCTGCTATTTATCACGGCTTTCATACCATCGTAAAACTATATACGTAATGTATAATAAACACATATTATTACATTCCACGCATTTTGCGATTTTCTTTGTTATTTGCGGCACGAAGTTTAACGTTTTAAAGTCTGAATAACTTTGCATCATGATTAATTAGCTTGCTGCTTAATCAATCGAGATACTCCCACGTAGCAAGGATATTTGTATTTAAGACTAGCTGTTTCCCGCAGTTTCACCCGCGTCCTGAGGGAACTACTTCGCGTGCCTCGTTAATTTATAGCCTAAGTTACTCCTTGGTACATCAGCTATCCGCCAGTGAAAGTCCCGTTAAAATCGGTCCAGCCTTTACATAGATTATCGAGAACAAACAGACAGAAAGACAGACAGACAAAAATTAAAAAAATGTCAATTCGGTATATGTACCGTGTATACATCCATATGCATTTAATAAAAAGCGGTTATTTTAATATTACAAACAGACACTCCAATTTTATTTATGTGTATAGATTACCGATAATTTAAGCAGGTTTTAAATCAAGTTTAGTAAGATATTAGACAAGCAATTCTAAAACCGACCGGTGAGGAAGCACCATGGCGCCTGTCCAACTTTCAGAATCTTGCCGTGATCACTATTATTGCTATTGTCTTTCTGATGACTATGTTATATCAATTTCGTTTTATTGTTCCGGGGCAGAAATATGATCAGGCACAGTATCAGGCACAGTACCTAAGTATCTGTGTGTGTGACACACAGATACTTAGGTATGTGTATTTTGTTGTGACATTCTGTATCGGTTATGCAACATTCTGTCACCATTACGTGTGCTTCGACATATGTTATTTCACACCCGGTAATTAGAAACATACCTTTGTGCTATTTTCACCTCTCCTCTGTCAACCTCGACCTTGTCATTGCAGACTACACGTATGCACTCAACGTTAAGTTTTTTTTTTGTCATAAAGATTTGGACTGATCATTAGTATGTATTTATTTCTCCAAAGCTCACCAAACTAGAATTTAATTCCAGTTCTGTTTCTCGATCCGTGTCCGTCGGTTTCTTACAAACGCTATACGATACGTCCTAGTATTCAAATATATAAATTCCTGCAACCATTTTTAATAGAATAATTATGCAATATAGCCCTATATGTCTACTGGTCCCAAGGCTAGTGGGATGCATAAGGAAATATACATGCATAGTTAATTCGCTACTTATGATTCTTGCCGAACGTATGTGATGCGTTTTACAAATATAATGTACCTAACAAAATAGTTATAATAATGGCCCGTGTCGTTTGCTGAACTCTTCAGGGATACTCAATTGAATTTACATCTTACGTATCGCTATGTTGTATTCATGGATTTACGATGTGATAGGTATGTAGTCTAAATTTATAATATGTATATTTTCATCGCTGGATCTCAGGTAACTGAATGCAATAAATGAATTCACAGCATTGGATCCATTGCTCTAGTTTGGATTCATCAAAGTATTATATACGAAAGCGAGCAATATTAGATATTACGAAATGTCAAGTCTAAAATTTTCTCTCATGATTTAAATATGTTGAGCTGACATCAACAGAGTGAACTTTTGACCAGGCTTGCTCAGTTTAACGTTAAGGCTTTCACCAATATGTTGAAGTGTGAAGTCGAATGATGTGGAGCATTGCGGCGGCGCGGCTGACTTTTGCGGTAGCGGCCACACCGCTTTTCTATTTTTAAAGCTACCAGTTCTTATACTGACGTCAGAACGATTCGTTCGCTCTGTAAATATTGCCTGTTTTCGACTATTTAAGTATCGAATTTATCAGATACTTTGCAGTGACATTATACATAGCATATCTGTGGTGACCTGAGAGAGTTAGCAACGTAAACGCATCGCAAATGTTGTCGTCAAGCCATGCAATGTACGGCAGTCCATGTTATGTGAAACACAGTAACGTTACAGTGCAGTGTCATGTCGATTATCTAAGCGATGCGCATCAAGTTGGCAAACTATTTGAAATGAAATGAAATTATATTTATTTCACGTTAAATAGAGTACATAAAGGCGTTACAGAATATTTTTGGACTTCTATTTAGCCAATAAGTGGCATGTGAAATGTCATGTAAAAATGTATTTAGGCCCGCCCTTAATGTAAATCATTTCATGTTCGGCCATATTCTACAGTTCATTTCCAATACCTTCGTTAACTTAGCATCTGTTTCATGTTTGGCTGATACTAGTTTTTGCCAATTTCCCTGACAACATCAGTTTCATAACTACATATGTCAAAAAGAAAACGACAACTGCCTTTGTTCCACTCGTCAAATAAATACGTAACCATGTAAAAAAAAATTGTACCATTTTGTACACAAGCCGGTTCCGAAATTATCAAGATAATTATTTCTCTTTATAATTATCGATCATTATCGAATCTTGTACACAAGTATTGCAGATCTGAGCTAGATCAAGCTTCCTACTTGATTAAACACTACTACATACCTGAATAATTACTTTTAAAAATTATAGTTTTCACATCAAACATTTTCGATAAACAATTATTAAACCATAGAGGTTTTATGATAGTTATCGGCGTATTTGCCAAAAAGTAAGTAATTGAAAAAAATATATCTAATAGTAATGAGATATCCAGCCACGATTCTCGTAGAAAATTATTTCAGCTTTAGCTGATTTTAAAAAGAGTAAAGTCAATTAAGTTTTAGTCGACTAGACTTGTGAAGCCACACAAAACTATCTGTATATAAACGCAAACGTAAAAAGCGCATTATTTTCATATAATCGTAGTTTCCTGTCACCAAAGCGCTAATCTCTTATCGACTCTTATGAAACACAAACACCGGAAACCGTGCAACCTTGAACTAATTAATCCCACGTTAAATCATAGTGATGCCAACGTCATTAATTATCGTCTTTTGAGCTAAAAAGAGTGTAAAGTATGACGGCTCTTATCTGTCATGCCAACATTGTAATCAGAGTCAAACAAGAGATGCTGTATGAGTTGTCGATCTACGCCGCGCGAAGTTATCATACGAGCAAATAGTTGCGTACGTCCGAATATAGTCGTAACCAGAAATATCTGAACTGACTAACTGGCTTGTTACGAGCGAATCTCAAACACGAATGTATCGTTAAACTCACTGCAGATACTCAGGGATGGCGAGTTCGATAAATATACGGCTCATGCAGTACCTTCATGCTTGGCACACACAATGACTGATGGCTTTAAAGACGTCTTCGATATCATAACAGTACTGAAACTATGTTGTGCAATTAAGTACTTCTTTTTTATGTTTATTATACTTAATAAATATTTCATAATTGGATTCTATGGACATAATCTTCTTATCGTCGTACAGCGGCTGTCCTGAAAACCACAACAATTTTCATTACGTTCAGGAAAATATTTTTGATTAAATTTCTATCCACTCTGTAACCTTTGTAAACAAATCGACTAATTTATCAGTAGCGATGTGAAATCAAAGACAGAACATTTTGTTCAATTGTCTTGGTGAAACTCCGAGCAGACAGCCCTACAATGTTTACAGTAGGCGCATCTGCGTTGTATTAGTGGCATCGGTGCACGTGGCGTAACTGGTTGTCATCAATTATGCAGCATCCCTGCAAGGTCGGCCGCTACGTAGGCCAAGGGAAATACGAGTAAAACGCGTCGACTTTTTATTTTTTATTACTGATAGGCTAGCGTTTGACCATGATCTCACCTGATGTTATGCGATGATATAGTCTGAGATGGAGCACGCTTCCCTAGAAGGTACCTATTCACTCGCGACTCGAAAACATCCAGGTTGTACTCAACAGGAAACAAACTCGGGTAAAGAGTTCCACACCTTAGCGTTACGCATAAGAAAGGAAGAAGCAAAGCGCTTCGTGCGTATAAGCGGGATATCCCACATGTAACGGTGACGCTGACTCGTTAGTCTGGTCGTCCGATGGAAGAAAGGGGAAGGAGGAATCAGATTGTGTAGTTCCTCTGCGCACTCACCAAAATGTATCCGATAGAATACCGATAGACTGGCGACACTACGGCGATGCTCCAGGCTTTGGAGTTCTGCGTCAACCAATTGGTCATCGCCGATGATTTTTCTAGCTTTTCTTTCAATTGACTCCAATGTATCTAATTGATACTTGGCAGAACCATCTCAGACTTTTGAGACACGGGCAAAATGTTAACTTTATCCCAAATTACACCTGCCCTGTTCTCTGCTAGTCAATAGAAATGACCGTCAGACAACTCACGAAAGACTGTAGGACTTCTAAATCAATATTTCTAAACATATATTCATAATATATATTGTTTACTTATTAAGGTAAATAATTATAAGACCAATTAACGCTAAAAGCGTTCAACTTAATAGGTACTACATAGTTGTTCCACGAAGCGAGAGCTACTTGTCTGACTACCAACAATCTCGAGGAGGATTAATGGAAATGGAATTATGATATCCTAAGATTAGAACAGTTTATGTAGTGGTTATATATTTATATAGATACTTTGGATAACTGTACTCTTAATTATAATACACCTACTTATAATCTCCGCACCACTCTTACGCTATACTGGCTGACAATGTCTTCGGAATATATTCTTTCTTTATACACTTAGTCATCAACATTGTCTTGCCCTGGTCCCAATTTATTTGGGGTCAGCGTAGTATGTCCTTCTCTTTCATACTTCTCTGTCACCAGTCATCCGATCATTTACCCTTTTCTCTTTCATATCCATCCTCACACAGTCCATCCATCTTTTCCTTGGCCGTCCTCTCCCTTTTCGTCCTTCTACATGCATATTCATCACTTTTTTACCTACATACATCTCATCTCTCCGCATAACATGTCCATACAAGGCGAATCGACTCCCTTTTATCTCATCAACACTTAGTGTATCTTTCAAAAGATAATATCTAATAATATATGTACCTTAATATGCACGTGTTAACATTTCTAATAATAAGAGGTTAATAAGCTCCTCACTCGATGGTACATAGAGAGATACACCAGTCGCCTAGACAGGCAACAGTTTACGTTCAAGGTGAGCTCAGAATTAGTTCGTAAACCTACAAATTATTGGACCAGGAAACCTGGCTGCCGCCCAACGCCTTTGTTATACTCATACTATATACTAATAAATATCATTTTTGTTTCAGGTAATACATGCTCCATACATTTATCTTCGAGTAAGCACGCTGTGAGTAGCTAGTACCTACTGTCATGTTGATGTGTATCTATTAGTTCATGTTCTTGATCTACTTTATTATTATTTGTATATTGATGATCTCTAATTTCGAGAAGGTGAAATATTCGCAAATACTCGAGTCAAGGTGGGTCGAGGGCGAATGTAATATCGATATTAATACTCTTGATAGACTCGAGATTTCTGAGAGCAATTGTTGTAGTCAAGAATTTTTTAATGAGCCCATTGGGAAATGTTTTAGATTAGATATTTCTGCACGGCTAATTTCATCCGATCAAGACGTCGACAAAATAATAAGTATTGATATGTATAGTACAAAGTATAAATCGATTAGATTAAAACGCAAGAAAGTCCAAAATAATAACAGAGCTAGATAAAAAATCTCAAAAAGGTGTAAACGTTTCATAAATCGAAGGCCGATTACCGAGGCTAAATAATGCCTTCTGTTGTGGATAAGATTGATATTGTAAAATTTATTACTCATCGTGTATATTTATATATCTAAAGTGAGGATCCAGAATCGAAAACTAAAATAATCTTTCAGTCAAAATCCTCATAATTTGTACAACAAAAAAGCCATTTGATGCCTTTCATGGCACCCGTTACAGATCATTAGACTCTTGCACAGCCCGTAATTTGGAACAATGGCAGTGTTGATAAAAGATGAGTATGTCAGTAGAAATAATTAGTTGGCTCCAATACGTCCATCTGCGGTGGACTGTGGACCTATTAATCAGCGCTGTTAACCGTTATTGTCTCTCGAATCTAATTGCGTTTGTGAACCAACATACGAGTATATACGCGCACAAAATGTTTGCCCTAAGTAAATAACGCCAAATGTTTTATTGACGTTTCTTTGCGAGCTTCAAGTTCACCGCTGTTCGTAACATTGAGTACCTACCTCGGTCGATTCATTGAATAAATGCTTCAGCATTGAACCGACCAAATTGATAGTACCTACATAATTTTCTTTATCTTTTATTACAACACAGTTTGTTCGATGGACGTCATCTAGCGCGTCAATGTTGTTTGTTGTTGTATTTGTTTATAAATATTATGTCCTTATCGGACGTTCAAGTTATACTCGTACCGAATTTTAGCTAAATCAAGTCATGAACCTAACATATTGATAGAGTTAAATTTGTACAATTATAATCGATACTTTAAATGATTCAGTATTAAGTACTGGTTAAGTACATAATTGTAATTAAGTAAGTCTGAGGTCCCTTTTACTCATTACTTTCTTCTAGAAGTGTTTCACGCTCCTGAGTCGTGATAGCTGCAGCACGAGTGGACGTTGTCAGCAGTTGCATAACATAAACGCATCCTTAGGCGCAGCGTGCCTACAGCTAGTCAGATAGACAAGTATTACCGGCTTGCAGTATCGAGTAAACAAGAATTACTATGCGTCGAGTTTTCTGGCTAGCACATGCAAACTTGTAAAGGCTGTCTCGAGACGAGATCACCTTTTATGTTTTGAGACCCTGTCTTCCATCTTTCAACGGATTTCAGTAATTTTCTGAAGCAAAATTGTTTTCTTCACTTCCCCGTTTCCAAAACCTCTATCCATCAGTGGTCATTTCAATGTCAAAATTCAATTTATTTTCAACATTTTAAATTCTGTAAAAAAAGCAGTCTCGTTCATCAAAATTAATAACATACAGAAGCCAAAATTACTGAAGTGTATCTTGGTATTTGCTTACGCTGTTTACATACATCATTCTGTCAATTTGTATAAACCTTTTTCACTTTATGGTGGATTATTCAGTTTATTTTTATCGTTGCTTCCAATATTTTCTTGAAGAGTTCACGGGTTTTTTCGTTGCTCATCTTTGTTCTATAGCCTGCTTATCATATTATCTGCTTCGCCGTGTGTTGCGGATTGTCAAGCAGTTTTCGCGATGTGTTGGACGAGGAGTACACAATGCGTGCTAAAACCTCGATGTTTGGTCAGATGATGCCAGTTCCTCAGTGTTGACACACCACGCACATTGTTTTATCGGCTTTTTGTCAGCGTTCGATGACAGTAAGTGTGCGAACTGGAGTTTTATTTAAGGTGTATGTATATATTACTTCTGGTTTTGTATTTACAAATTTCATTTTGTAGCATCTAATCCGATATGTATGTCTCCCAAACACCAGCGCAAACATTTGACGTAGGTATTCTTATTCTTCAGGATATTCTAAAGAAGGCTTCTAAGTGTCAACATTCTAGTTTTCTGCTGCTACTTTCAAGCGATGCTTAGCAAAAACAACCTGTATCGCCTGCCAGGCCCATCTAGAGTATAGGATTTTACGCACTTTTTGTGAGTCATATTTTTTTAATTGTCTTGAAACTCGTATTTCAATGTTATTTTATTAGTAAGTTTGTAGTTCCCCAAATGCGTCAGGCAGCGTCGTCCGAGTTAATAGCTCGACTAGATTGTTGGCCGTGAGCGTCGACGTCGCGTGTTCGCTTAGAGAATGAGAATAAATTACGAAGCATAGAGGCTCGCAGTCGATCGCCTCAAGTTAATGACTCTTCGATTTTGTCGATTAACATGTTAATCTCGTAAGCCTGACTTAATTGAGGCACATTTAATTGTGATTTTCTATGTCTTTGTGCTGACAGCTTTATTGATTTTTCTGGAAGGTCTTCGTGTCCCAGCTTCAATACAACCAGTTTACTGTATTTTAAATTGTATTCTTGCAGAAAGAAGTAATGTTTTCATTTCAATAAGATGAACGTTTGTGGAGCCACAATAGTTTGTGTGTGTCGACAAGATGAAGTCGTTCCCTGGGCCGATATTACTTTGCATTATCGTAAATTGAGATGAACGGCGCGAGAGTGTTGCGCCGTGGTGGCCGCGCCGCTTCTCGGAACATGCTCGTCTAATGCCTGATAATAGCATCCTCTACGTCATGGCTGCGGTTTTCGCGCAATTATCTTCAATTAAATTTATATAATGGTGTTTACCTCATTCCAAGTTTGTGTTCAGTTTATGTTCCGCCGCCGGTGCGACTGCATCGGTGCTCGCGTCTCCAGTGTTTATGTCCTCGATGGATTTGTTCCAGAACATTTAGTGTCAAGTGATTTCTCTCAATTACCTCTTATTGGATTACTGCGTAGGGATCGTATCGTGCTACCAAGTTTTGTAAGTATTTTGTTACAAATTACACATCTGTTGTTGTCCTCAATATTGTTAGATTACGGCCGTTGTACCCGTATTATGTTTATGATTTAATACATTTTCAAAATATTTTCCTTGTAATAATTACGCAAATGTTTACGTACTAGAATTTAGATAATGAGATTATGTGTTTTCCAATAACTAATTCTTATATTTTGTAACAGATAACCCATTTTTTTAATATAACAAAACAGATTTGAAGAAGCTCCAAAACTTAGGTATAATTGAGAACAGATATTGTTACAATTTGTGTATTATCTTGGCAGTTATTAACTACACGAGTATACGTATCTTAATGTGGCCGAGTGTTTAGAACATTTTGTTTAATATGTTCAAAGCAATTACCATATTTCGATTTTCAAATTTCAAAATAGTTAGAGTAACTGTAACCGGTTGTACTCACGTATTATTTTTGGTCGGAGTAGCCCGACTAGTTTCGGACCATACGGAGGTCCCTAATCATGAGCAAGCGTGACCGTCCGCGTCGGCGTCGGGCGCTCCACGCCGACGCGGACGGTCACGCTTGCTCATGATTAGGGACCTCCGTATGGTCCGAAACTAGTCGGGCTACTCCGACCAAAAATAATACGTGAGTACAACCGGTTACAGTTACTCTAATTATGACAACTCACGATAGTTTTTATTCAAAATAGTTGTTTTGCTTCCATTTTATTTATATATATATGTTTTAGACAGATCGCGTTGATCACATAGCCGTTTATAATACCGACACTATAAAAAATGTTAATCATGTTGTTATACTTAATAGTTGTTTGTGTAATGTAGTGCACAGACGAATGAGAGAACAGTTGACAAGTTCATTAAATGTTATCAGTAAGTAAACACGGCGGATATTAATAGTCCACACGACAAGGCCCACTGCAGTCTTATTATATTCTGTAATCGACACGAAGAGCTCTTCTAAGATATTCTATGTGTTTTTGTTTCTTTGATTGATTGTGCACAATAACTATTGGTTCTGGTGGATTGTCACTTACCACAGTTTATGGGAATCAGAACGCAAAACTAGTGTATATGAGTGTGAAAGGACTTTAGCGCCATCGCAAAGAGCAGTACATAATACAGGTTATAAATCTATTTATAGTGTAGCATTATCATGTTTTGGAAGTAATAAAAATGCCAGACTGTTTGGAATACAAAATTAATATCCTGTTATGATATTTTTGACTCAATATCAATCTGGTATTTACATTTATTTAGTCATGTTTTTTGTCAAAGATAGGATATTGCTAGTTCCCAATACTCCACAAAGCTAGGCTTACTTTTCACAACAACACTTAACTTAATCTGTAAATGTCCTTTAAGGTGCCATAAATTAACCTTATAGATATTTTTCGTCAAACCAGCATCTTGCTATATTAGTAAGTGAACAGACGTCGGGCCCCTTATGATACCAACTATCTGGAAGAAATATAGGCTTTAAATATTTACGCAGATTTAATTATAGGTACCTAAAAACAGCATTAACTATTGCCCGACTAGTCTTTCATAAAGTTAAAGACCAGTAAACTGTAGACTGTGGTCTAAAGTCTAATCAACAGCCCATTGCTGATCCTTTTTCAAGAGTTAGGCGGTAGTAGATCTGTTGGAAAGCGTCCTTCCGTTGGATTTTTCTACACCAAAAGTAGTCTCTTATCTTCTAAGAGAACTAAATCTAAAATTCAACAGAGCAAATAGAAAAAGGTCTATTTTGCCCGATTTTGAAATTGTCAGTGCATATAAAATGCCTTTTAATACGTTAAAGCCACACTCCAAGCACAATCTGACGAATTTTAGTGGTTGGTTGTTTACAGGTTTCAATGAGTCAATATTGACTATTTTACAACTTGCAACAGGTCTTCACACCGGTCAGAGTGACCTGAACTTTGCACATATAAAATGTTGGTGTATCCGACGTCCTTGATCCTCGTGGTGACGTCTACGAGAAGGATAACATTATACATTACTAATTTCGCAAGAATCGCCCCACGTCAGACCACTTTGGTCCACATATGGTCAGAGCAAAACTGCCTCAATTAACATACGATTACATGTAACTTTGAAAAGATTCGCATAGCAAGTGCCGCGTGAATCATTCGTCATGTGCCGCTGGGTGTACGTTCGTGGGGCGCCATGATAAGCGGGCCCGCGGGTTTTACGCTCCATATTTTATGTGAAGTGTTATTTAATTCCTTGAAATTGAGGTCTCGCTACAAAAACAAAATTCTCGGTCACGTCAGGTTGTTAAAAACAGTTTTAGTCAACAGGTTAGTTGTGGACGGACAATTTTATTAGTGTCAGTGGTGTTATGTTAAAACATGTTTGATATACAAACGTGTACCAGTGTTTTAACCATACAACATATTTAACCTGTTGTGTTCGACGTTTTTTACTCGTACCTACCCTATGAAATAGCTAGGCCAGAACCATGCCTTAACTAACGTTGTGAAAGAATCTAAATGTTTAATAATTATATAACATTCGTTTAGGTTATTGGTTCTGACAAACAACGCCGCTCTCGGGTAAACCAAAAGTATTGAAACTCAATTAGGCTTGTAGGCATGCTCGAATAACTACCTACGTATAATACCTCCGTCCTGTAATCGACGTAGGTATTTGAACTAGACAGTGCTATCGCTATTCATTTTTATTACATTTTGATAATTCAATTGATGAACCAAAAAGCTTTCAGGTCTAACATTTTTAAGAGAACAAAAGGATAAAAAATATGGAACCTGACATTTTAAGCGATCCTCTTAGTATATTTTTTTACGAATTAAGTTTTAAGTGGAAACTATCTACCTAATATCTACCTTTTATAACTCGTCAGTAAATAATCTCCTATCAGAGGACAGTTGTCTCGCCTCGTCGCGTGATAGACCTTCATTTGTGAGTAAATGGTCATTATTATCCGGTTAGTACTTATTTTGGCGTCGCCTCGCTACTAAACATTGTCTCCGGCACATCGACCTTGGTGCTTTTCTCACTCCAACAGCTTACGTGTCAACTCCCATCTCGTGATATTTGTTAGCTTGTTAGCCTCGCTGCTCTATTGTATCTGATCACTGATGCCACGTTACGACCGAAATTAATAACCAAACTAATTAAAAAGTCTTTGACGCAGAGATTAACCTAATTGCACTTTTATCTCTTCATGAAGATAAGCTTGATAATCTTCACGTTGCTTAAGAATGCAATCCAGGAAGAATCGTCTAAGACTCACTTATATTATTCTATATCTTAAAAAAATCCAGGCATAACAAGATGTCCGGATAGTAGTATCAGTTAGCATCGGGACTGCTTATAAGAATATGTAAATGAATAGGCTATAGACAAATGAATAATGATAACTAACCATTTTTTGACTTTGACTAACGCTAAATAAAAATGGCAGACTCAGATCGTAGCGAGCTGTAATTCGTATAATCACAACTCAATAAAATAAAAGTGAGTCACATTAAACATTTAGCCGAAACCAAATAAACAGCGACATAGAATGAGAGCACGAATAACTTTATCACTGTCACAGCTCTACAGTTAGAAAGAGACACATAACGATAATGTTTACACGGCGAGCGCGATCTTTAACCTCATAGATCGATGTACGTAGAAGCGTTAATGTTAGAGTATCGGCCGCTGTCACTGGCACCACACACAGGAAACTCGACTTATTAGTACTATTATGTCACTTTATAGCATCTATTTACGTGAACCGACTATTACACTGCGCTGTAATGTGTGTACGTCTCTGATTCTGCCATAAAAACCTACCACAATGTGCTTTATAGCCATAAACGAATGCTTATAGAAATAGACAACCTTACGTCTGCTGCATTACTGCTGTTTGATTCATGTTCGCATACAGTTTTAACACATCTGAAAACTCTTTACAGCTTTAAAAACTTTTGTGTAAGAGAAATCGTTGTTCCTCAGTCGGGTTAATCTGGGATTTATGGCTAGAGAATACGTAACTAAAACCTATTTGCCAATCCTAAAATATTCATAGACTTTTATGTAGCAGGGTTTAAAATCAATACATAGAAAAGTTGAAATGAGGAGTTTTCTTTGCTTATTTGAACTGATGTTGACTATTTAGAATTCAGTTAGTGTTATTGTAGGTGAATCAGAAATTTAATAATAGGTATAAATTATAGTAAGCTGCACTAGTCAGAATGTCAATCAGTAGAGTGAATCAGTATTTCTAGTAGAAGTGTTTGTTTGGGAAACTTGCTCGCTTGTTAAACATAGCTCTTTGAAGTATTTTAACTGCATGAGTGAGGCGTAATCGCGGTTTAGTGGTCAGATTTGTGTGGGTTTGTACAGGATGTGCCGTGGCTACCGGGAACTGTATCAGTTCGCTGGCACTGATGTGGCTAGTGCAACCACGTGCGACAAATAACGTAAATTATTCATTGATGCCACAGAACTTTTTGTACTTATATGTCAATGTATCGTACACAACCTGACAGTCACTAGTAGCCTGAAAACAAAATAATGATAAACATTCTGAAACAATTTTTTTAAAGCAAGCTTCATCATCGTCAGCCTTTAACAGTCCACTGCTGGACTAGGCCTCTCCTTTGAAAGGAGGAATTGGCCTACTATACCACGCTAGCCAAACATTTTCCTTCTCTTACAGTGTTGTTCTCTGCATAATATGCTCCCTCTGTCGGCTCTTACGACACCCTTGGGATGATATGGGGTGGTGACAATCCGTATTCTAAGGACGCGTTTACGCTTGTATCAAAAAACCACATATTTCCGGTACATTTTACGAAAATTTTAGATAATAACTAATAAAACGAATGATTACGATAAATTGATTACTTTTTTATCTATAAATCAATCTTAAAATAAATAAAAAATATTTAATTAATATTAATGTAAAATCGATTCGAAACGGCCTCTTAAATCAAAAATAGGCATATACTGCTATTTTTGGGTACAATTTTCTCTCTATTTTTACATTTATTTAGATTTTCAAAGATAGAATAGGGTAGTAAATATAGTCAACTTAAAAACAATTAGATTTTTTTTTTTCAAAATATTGTAAATTGACTCAAAAAAAGCAAAAAATCATCTTACATTTTTCTTCTATTTTGCTCGCATACGTGTGTCTTAATGTGTGGCAATAAGGTTCGTTTTATTTAGCCACTTTCTTGATTTATATATCCAAATTCTGCAATGAGATCTCAGTCTGCGCTTGAGCGCCGTCGGGAGTGGACTCAATGTCGCTTGTCGCTGCAGCCCGAAGACGAAAAAAGCAATATACGAATACAAAATATTCGCTAAAATCAATTTGATACTTACTTCTCGTATTCTGTGCGAATTACGTACAAATAAGTTTCTTATTTTTATATACCTAAATGGACATTATTACTTTATTTTCTCCGTTATGTTGAGTCAGGATATATTTCGGTATTAAGATTTTATTTTGTTTCTTGCGTTGAAATCTGGTAAGATTATCTGGACTGATGGTATACCATCCCGTTCAAGTGTTGCGACTGGAACTCATAAAAGAGTAGAACTAGTTATGCCAGGTTGGGGCTCATTTTATTTGTTTTGGTGAGACCCTACCACTGGTAGTAGTAAAGTAACCTTCCAAGGTTATTCGATGAGTCTTGCTGGTACTCATGTGTGAGTAAAGCTACGCCTGCCGAGTTTGGGCTCATTTTGTTTGTACATAAGAGACCCTACCACTGGACCTTATGAAGTAACCGTCCAGAGTTATTCGATGACTCTTACTGGTACTCATATGTAAGTAGAGCTAGGCATGCCGAGTTTGGGCTCATTTTGTTTGTACATAAGAGACCCTACCACTGCATTTTATGAAATAACCTTCCAGGGTTATTCAATGACTCTTACTGGTACTCATATGTCAGTACAGCTAGGCATGCCGAGTTTGGGTTAATTTTGTTTGTACATAAGTGACCCTACCACTGGAACTTATGAAGTAACCTTCCAGGGTTATTCGATGACTCTTGCTGGTACTAGTCATATGTGAGTAGAGCAAGGCATGCCGAGTTTGGGCTCATTTTGTTTGTACATAAGAGACCCTACCACTGGAACTTATGAAGTAACCTTCCAGGGTTATTCAATGACTCTTGCTGGTACTCATGTGTGAGTAGAGCTAGGCATGCCGAGTTTGGGCTCATTTTGTTTGTACATAAGAGACCCTACCACTGGAACTTATGAAGTAACCTTCCAGGGTTATTCAATGACTCTTGCTGGTACTCATGTGTGAGTAGAGCTAGGCATGCCGAGTTTGGGCTCATTTTGTTTGTACATAAGAGACCCTACCACTGGAACTTATGAAGTAAGGGTCTCTGATATTCATACAAAATGAGCCCGAACTCGGTATGCCTAGCTCTATTCACATATGAGTACCAGCAAGAGTGATCGAATAACCCTGGAAGGTTACTTCATAAGTTCCAGTGGTTGGGTATCTTATGTACAAATAAAATGAGCCCAAACTCGGCATGCCTAGCTCTACTGACATATGAGTACCAGCAAAAGTCATCGAATAACCCTGGAAGGTTACTTCATAAGTTCCAGTGGTAGGGTCTCTTATGTACAAACAAAATGAGCCCAAACTCGGCATGCCTAGCTCTACTCACATATGAGAACCAGCAAGAGTCATTGAATAACCCTGAAAGGTTACTTCATAAAATGCAGTGGTAGGATCTCTTATGTACAAACAAAATGAGCCCAAACTCGGCATGCCTAGCTCTTCTCACATATAAGAACCAGCAATAGTCATCGAATAACCCTGGAAGGTTACTTCATAAGTTGCAGTGGTTGGGTCTCCTATGTACAAACAAAATGAGCCCAAACTCGGCATGCCTAGCTCTACTCACATATGAGTACCAGCAAGAGTCATCTAATAACCCTGGAAGGTTACTTCATAAGTTCCAGTGGTAGGGTCTCTTATGTACAAACAAAATGAGCCCAAACTCGGCATGCCTAGCTCTACTCACATAAGAGTACCAGTAAGACTCATCGAATAACCTTGGAAGGTTACTTCACTAGTACCAGTGGTAGGGTCTCACTAAAACAAATAAAATGAGCCCAACCTGGCATAACTAGGTCTACTCTTTTATGAGTTCCAGTCGCAACACTTGAATGGGATGGTATACCATCAGTCCACATAATCTTACCAGATTTCAACGCAAGAAACAAAATAATATCTAAATACTGAAATATATCCTGAATCAACATAATGGAAAAAATAAAGTAATAATGTCCATTTAGGTATATAAAAATAAGAAACTTATTTGTACGTAATTCGCACAGCCAGGCCTATAACACGGATACATATCACAAAAAAATCTAAGTCTGAAAGTTATTTAGTTGAACTACATTTCCGCAAGTTACCGTACGTAGTACGTACTGTTGCCGCCGTGTCGCTGTAGTGACGCGATTTTGTACCTACTAATTTTGTAAACGCGTCCTTAATCCGTCACCACACGGACCAAGCACGCTTATATAAAAGATAAAGTCCTTGTTTTAAAAGATGTCAAAAGTTGGACTAACCTGCTAAATGTTTAAAATGATAGAAAATGATTCTAATTCAGCTTGCAAGATTAGATCCATACATGCTGAATAACCATGGACTATATAGTTACTAACAAAACAGTTGGATAAAACCTTAAAAAAGAAACAGGTTAAAGAACCAAGGCATTCAATATATCAATCCTATATTGTTCGGCATCTTATCAGTCTGCACTCTTAATATGAATGTTCATGGTAAGCTAAAGGCAGGTAAGAGGCAGCGATAGCTGAGTGGAGATACCAACAGACTGCCATGCAGAGGGTATCGGGTTCGAATCCATGGCGCGCACCAATGACTTTTCGGAGTTTTGTGCGTATTGAATTGTTAATTATCGCTTGTCCCGTGCCTCGGAGAGCACGTTAAGCCGTCGGTCCCGGTTGTCATGAAGATCTTTGACAGTCGTTACAGGGCGTCAGTACCTTCTAAATAAACTGACACTAGTCTAAACCGTGGAATATCGCTATCCCTTCGGGTTGTGGAGGTCAGACAGGCAGTCGCTCCGTGGAAAAGCTAATATTCAGCCAAATCCGGTTAGACTAGAAACCTGACCCCAGATTGAAACTGGGATAACGCTAAGAGGATGAATGAAAAATGGTATGCTAAACTTATTTTCCTAAGATTATTAATTTAATCGTTATTTTGCGTGTTCTTCATCTTGTATTTGAACATATATAATTAAGCGTTGTCAAACAATGACGTAAAATATTCACATGATCGCCTTAGATTTTGTGCAAATACTAGCGTAGCCACAATGATTCAATGTTGAATCAGAATTTTATGCCACTCTGTTGTTAATTTGCAGTATGATCATTTACAGCATCTTTGTTGTCTTACTTATGTTGCCGAGATGATTGTTCCGATCTTTATGAATGTCTTCACCTAATGCGTAAACAAACTTTCTTTTTTCAAATTTCATTATTATATCCTCGGCTAGACAAATTGGAATCGATGTAACATCAAGAACATCGTTGAAGGGATGTCCAATACTTCGAAGCTCTATCATGAAAACTTTGAAACGAATACAACCCTCATTGAGAATAACAGTCATGAATGAGCAATTACAATGAAGTAACATTACATCAGACAGGTTGCCCTGAATGTGGAGTAAATAGAGCATGTGTGACGCGGCCCGTACACACTACACACCGCACATGTGGATGTAGACTGCACCCACCTGCAACGAATCAAGTTACAGTGGAATCTTCTGTGACCCACTGCGAAAATACCACCGGGAAAACTACGGGTGATGCGCGAAAGTGGCTTTGAGTTATGGATTTATGAGTTTACACTAAATATTTGTGTAGTAACAAAGATATGCTGTAGAATTATGTTTGTTTGCATTTCGGAATGAATGAGGCTTCCAAAAAGCTCAGTCTGATTCTTTAATGTTGGTACCTTTTCCAAGGATTCCTTGTCTTCCTCAGAGCCCTCTTCTAAGCCAATCTCTATATTCAGTTTGAGGTAACCAATGAGTTGTGACCTTTTTAGATTGCTGTCTTGTTCACAATCAATGTTGAATACATTGTCTCCAAAGTCTCCTAAAGGGCAAAGTACATTGCAATAGCTCTCACTGAGCTCTCTCCAGACGATGCGACGCGATCAATTCTCATTAGTCGCAGACGTATTCTTTAAATGCCAGTCCCACGAGCTCAATTAAGTGCGTTATACGCATGTTAAATAACTAGTAAATGCATTTGATTGAGCACGCCGGCACTATCCATTTCAACATCATCTTTGTTCCGTAGAGAAACACTTTTATTTTTATCGAGATTGCCGTCTATGAAGGGCGCTTAGCCAAGTCCTTATAGGAGTATTGAAATTGGAAATATTATCTGGCATTACCTTCGGAATCCTGCTGACCATCTCAATGGATTAGGAGCAAAAATGGGACGAATAATTCCAAACGAAGTAGCGGCTTATCAGCACGCACCCTGAGCAATCACAAATATTTGCTTATGTACCGTAATAATTATTGTGAGCAAACAGGTTGCTCTGAGGACATGTGCTGTATCTTATGTTAACAGTTTGACTCAACTGCTTCTTGTCAGTTATGGCACTATTTATGATAGATCTTGGCACAGTTTATCAATATTATGCAGTCATCGTCACAGACACGGGTATTTTTCTCTCATCTCGGTTGACATTTACGGAAGCTTTTTTGCTTACATTGGGTATAAATTAATAGTTATCTTAAAAAAAAAAATTGATTTTGCGTTGCAGGCCCCTTGTTTCATGAGATGCCTATCGTTTGTATTTATGTACGTAAAAACCTGTATATTCAATTTTTGATCGTATGTACGCAGTAAAATGAGTTGTAAACACCGTTTGTGGGAGCAAACCAGTATTGAGAACAATCTCGGTATTGCAAAAAGCTTATACAGTCATCGTGTTACTATAATTCTGTATCGTTGGTTTAATTGACCGCAGGAATTCATTAGCAGCGCACCATCGTTGTAAAATATACGTTGGACTAGTATTTATAAGGTCGATATTATATTGTAGGGTGTCCGGGTTTTCCTCGACATCCGAAGGTGAGCGAGGGTTGTCCGTGCGTCACACCTGCACATTGACCAACCCTCCGATTCGTTGAAATCGTGACAGCCTTGGATTAATTAATGGCTTTTAAATGTAAGAATCGCTTTGGTAGCACAATGCTGTCGGTTACGTGTAGTTGCAGACTTGGAATGTACTTAATTACTGTTACATGTGTACTACTTTCCACCAGAACCAACCAAGAAAGATATTAATCTCTCTACTACAATCATTATAGAACTGAAATGAGAGGATTGGAAATACTATAGTTTGATTCCTAATGGTTTCTCGTGACCTTTCCTATGTCTTAATATAATTGTACTAGAGGACGCCAGCAGCTACGCCTGCATTTTTTTTTATTTACCCGTTTTGGCCGATCCCGTTGGAATTTCGGGAAATCCCTTCTTAGTGCACCCCTACAGTCCCCAAGGAACATACATGCCAAATTTCAGCTTCCTGTGCCTAATAATTTCGGCTGTAGCGTGTCTGTCAGTCAGTCAGTAACGCAAGGATTTTATATATTAAGATTGCAGGACTGTACTTTACACCTAGAAAAAGACACATAAAATACATCTTAACTAATAATAAATTTCTAAGTGAAGCGAATAAAATAAAGCAATATACGGCTTCGTGTCAGATATTTTACATTAATAGTATAATATTCACGTCTGCAAGCAAAATTTGCCACGCACCCAATTTGACGCTTTAGTTAAATGCCTAAATGGTTAATGGCAGAAAATTACTTTAGACAGCCCTTAATTATTGCCAAACTGAAGAAAATATGTAAATGTTGCATCATCATCATTTGCTGTGTGCCGTAATGAGCGGCCTGCAGGAGGCTGCGTAATTACTGTAATGCATTCTGCCGCACTTCACTACCGAATTGAACATCGCTTTTGTAGTTACTCGAAAAGTTAAGTCCCATGAACATTTAGTTATGCCACGTTGTAAAAAAAGGAGCTTTTTAACTCAGGAGGATACCAGATTCAATGATGCTACTAAATTATTAATGATGATTGATTTTCGTGTGAGCGTGTGGCCAACTCTGGTGTCGGAGTTTTCAGACCGCCCGAAGGCCTCCGACATGGCCTAACGATCCTTATGCTTGGACAAGAACCGGGACCGACAGCTTTACGTGCCCTCCGAAGCACGGTAGCGCTCAGATGTAAATGCCACACACGGTCACCCATCCAAGTGGTAACCTGTGCAAGCGTTGCTTAACTTTGCCGATCTGTTACGAACGGCAAGCCAAGTCTCGCTACGAGCGCTACATAATTATAAACAAATTTTAATTATAAACAAATTACATAATTATAAATAAATTATTAATGGGAGTAACTGATACCAGTGACGATCTGAAGAGTGATCTCCTCGAATGCCTTTAAAGACACCTTCAAAATTTATGGTCGAGTTTCGCGACGCACGTTTTAGCTACAAATGTTTGACCGCCATCAAGCCAGTCAGTTGCACAACGCTGGGAAAACCTAGTTGTTGTCTGCATATTTGATTTCTTAAAGATATTTAGCTGCCAACTTAGAAGCCAGTCACCGATCAACCTGCCTAACAGGTAATTCCTGGACATGACAATATTTCTGCTATTTGGATGACGCTGTTGTTTTCAAACGACTGCACGTGTCCCGCCACAAAAATACAAATCAATATGAACTGATTTTTTTTTAAATAATATAAAAATGAAATCCCCGAATATCAAAGAAATCCCCGTTTTGTGAATATAACCGGTTGGTGAGTCACAATTTGTTTGCGAAAGTTTGCGAACGAAAAGTTGTCAGATTGGTCTAATGGTAACAAACAAAGTGCGCATATAGGGTTTTATTAATTTGATTCTTTTATAGATATTTTTTTGCTGTCTGCGGTTTTAGCTGCTCTCAAGTTGATTGTGGGTGGTTGATTATATTATAATTTATATGAAATCCCACAAGGCTACAGACGTTACAAAAATACATTGTTTATTTATAGACTAGTAGTAAGTAACATAAGTATATAACGAAATTATCTGCGGCAAAAACTATTTCATGATTTATGCAAAACCAGTAAAATTTGCTTAAGGCAAATATAAATATTAGATAACGCCCGGTTATAAAAAACTAGAGGACGCCAGCAGCTACGCCTGATTTTTTTTTTAAATTTACCCGTTTTGACCGTTCCCGTGAGAATTTCGGGAAATCCCTTCTTAGTGCACCCCTACGGTCCCCAAGGAATATACATGCCAAATTTCAGCTTCCTGCGCCCAACAGTTTCGGCTGTAGCGTGTCTGTCAGTCAGTCAGTAACGCAAGGATTTTATATATTAAGATATATTAAGATAAGCACTTCTTTTTTTTATTGATGTAAAGTGACTTCAGTGAAATATACAGCTTTCAATCGTAGAGGCTCCTTTATGGGTTGTTTTAATTACATTGCATACTCTTTATATAATTATCTGGCAAAATGTGACTTGAAGAGAAAAACATTCGTATTAAGTACATACCGCCGCATACATACAAACTGGAAAGTTGTAACGTGAGGTGAGGGACAAAAACGAACACAACAAGTCAACAAAAACCGAGTCGACGCAGAAAAACTTAGCTCAATGGCTACGGACTCTTGCTAGGAGATCACATTAATTGAATACCCAAAAACTTGTTTACTTTTATTTTTAAATGCAAAATCATGTCGATTAGCTATTTCTGTACAACCACGTTGCCGCTAATCTTGGCACGTCAACAAACGTCGGACAACACGTTACAAACATAACACAAACTCCATCAAAATTACATTCAACTCTATCTTCTTTATATTAAAGACTTTTATCTAATAATTTTGTGTTGATGAACAGCAGTTCGTAATTTGGAAATCCCGCTTGAACGTAGTATAGAATATTTTTAGATTGCAAAAAATGTTGTGCTAGCAAAACACGGCAGCGAAACGAGGCTAAGACGAATGAAAACTTTATCGATGTGGCTTTAAAATGTAGTTAGCAAAAACATGGTCTGCGCAATATTCAGAAATTTACTCCAACAAGTTTTGTTACGAGTGCAAAAACCAACTTACACTGTATACGTTTTCTATCCAATTTGATCTGTATGCAATATGTATGTGGATGATCTCACGCACGATTATACGTATTAAGATAATTTAAGAAGCACTGAAACAACACGCCGTTTAAAATAACTTTGCAAATGATAGTGTGTGCTCATTAGGCTGTACCGAATGTGTCTGCCGCTGCCGGCCTGGGGTAACACTTGACACACTGCGTCACCACAAATGTCACTATCACCACTTAGACAGGAAACTTGAGATTATGGGAAAGATACTGTAAGTGGAGCTTTTTATCCAGGATTTGAGTGCTTAGATACAGCCTTGGCACACTTACTACTCCAGACATACGTATCACCGCTCTTTGACGACATTACACATGAGTTCACATGACACGGAAGAGCCGGGAATTCTGGCTTTGAGCACTTCTGTTGAAGTTGAAAGTAGAGCACCTACTTAAATACACTTGCGAACTCTGTCAGCTCGAATATCTCTATGAAGTCTGTGACTGCGAACCATATTAAGGAGCCCTCTCTATGTAAATAGCAACAACTTCAAGTTTCAACAAAGAACCAGCTGAATCGATATGTTTACCAATAACCAAGACTACTGCATTAATACAAGTGATACATGGAACAGTACCTGTATTATGGGCAGTGAATGGACGAGCTGGACGTTTATCTAGTATTAATTGAGCCGATCGCCGACTTACTGTTGTGCTTAACCGATAACATTGTGAGATCTGTGTTGACTCGCGCTACTTGCGACCGCCCTTATCTGTTCACTACCTTCAATACTACTAACAGTTAGCAACAGTTTTCTGAAACACTGATATGGTACAGTAAAAGGGAAAGTATTTGTGTCGTCGTTTGCCCTAATCAAAAAGCAAAAGCCTTATTTATTTTGGAATATTTTTAACAGCGTATCAAAAATGTTATGTAACACACTAAAGTGAGTTACGCAAAAAAACTTTATTATTTCACTAAAATACTGACTTGCACACTAAAATACTATTTGTACACCAAATATGATGATCTTTTTACAAAATATCATTTGATATGAAAAGTTTCGTCCGCTCGGGAAACTTATCCACTCAGAAAACTTAATAGGTTATGTTAGGTTCTCTTGTGACCCTGCTCCCAAAAATAGGAGCCCTGCGAAGCAGGGATCCGTCAACTTAGCTTAGTGGTGCAATTAGTATTTTTGGTGGAAAATTAGTATTTTTGACTAACAGTTAAATACAATCCATTTATTTTTAGTTTACGATCTGGTCTTTACAGCCAAAAATTCGATGGATACATCCAATGCACATGATTCCCTTGAATGATCATTTGAATCCGTTGTTTAAATCTTTGGAAAGAGCAGCTGTGAAGGGTTTTCCAAATACATAACATATAGTTACAACATATCGAGTTCATGTGCCGTACTGACATAACATAATTTCCTTGATTAGCTTTGAAGAACATGCGTCCTCATTCTAAATAATTGATATAATAGTTAAGTTATTAACGCTTTTCACTCGGCTCGTACGAACAACTATTATTTAGTCATTACTACATTTGGTAATTGTTCGCTGAATTACCTATATTATGTACACGATGATTCAATCAGAAATGTTGTTTTGACCCTTTGCGTGCAAATTCAGAGTAAACATATTTAAGTCAGTAAACACGGTTGAGTAGTTTGAAACTTTAAGTAATTTTGAGCCTTAATTAAGTCTAACTACTTGTCTCCTTTGCCTTTATGCCTTTTATCAAGTCGCACAACAAACTTAATTTGCGGCAGAAATTTGACCCTATTTACGATGTCATATAGACGTTGTCGCTCTTTCTGGACAAAGCTGCTTTAATACAAGCTTAAATGTACGGCTTTTGATACCATCAAATTCAACCCATAACAATATCAATCGAGGTAATCAACTTAAATCGATCGCTTCATCGCTTCATGAGCGATATCTCGCAACTACTGCGTCTTAGCGTGTTTTAATAAAAAATGTTTATGTTCAAACTTGTATACCTTGAGATATTTTTAAAGTATGAATAAAAAATAGCATTTTTATTAATTATGAGTGTGGGGAATTCATGTGACGTGTGTGGTGGTAAGAAGCGGCCGTTCCGACGGACGTCATAGGTTCAACGGCCTCTCTCGATATGTCGTCGCAATCGATTAAATAAACAAGCGCGTCTGCATCGAATCGAATCCACTTGCAACAACACTATTATTGGCTTGTTTGAACGTCTTTTAGTTTCTTTAGCTTTCATCAAAGTGAAGTTCTTAGCGAGCCAGTGTTGCCACGCCTTCGTGTGTTTTATGATGTCTGCCGAACCAACTGTATTCTCTACCTACTACATATCGACATCAAGGTTTAGTTACCTTAAAGTTTGACATAACACACTCACTCTAATCATACTCTTTGATAACAACCTACATAATGGTTACTTCATAAAAATATAATCTTACTTTGAACTGCTGCTGACAAAGCTGAACATTCATCAACGAAAAATATAAATAAATGTACCTACGTTGTTTAGCAAGTAAAGCTTTCAGCAGATACAGTTTCTTGTATAATATCTTTGAGAAGATATAGACAAGAAAGTCATTGGCACACTATAGGAAAACCTCGTTGGTTTCGCGGCATAAATGTGCGCGTGGGATTGGGAGTTCTCGGGTTCGATTCCGGGATCGGACAAAGTGTTATTGGGTTTTTCCGTTAGGAAATTCTCAGTAGCAGCACGGAGTCTGGTAATGTGCCCGGTACTTAGTACTTGTATATATTCTGTGCCGGTACGGCAATAGGCTCCCCCTATTACGTGGCTCCTAAAAATTCCTGGCGAAATATGGCTGTAATATTACATCTGCCTACCCCTTCGGGGATACAGACGTGAGTCTATAAATAAATAAAAATAAAGAAAAACCGTGCTTGACAAACAATAATATCTTCGTTACTATGTGAAATAAGCACATAGTAATAGGCGAAGTCTGTGAGGCACACATCCTTTGCCTCGCTTGACCTTTCTCCTAAATGAGCGTCACCTTACTTGTGATAAATAATCCTTAGCTAAATATATGTCAGGCAACAAAACTACACGACCCATGATATAAAAATCATTAATTCATTTCCTTTACCAATACTTGAATAATATTTTAACTAATCGATTTTAAACTTAAGCGATTTGTATAGTATTTTAACTCTGAGATCACATCGTTGCAACAAAAATTACAACATTTTACGACAGTGTTCATGGATTTGTTTATGGCAGTCAATAGAGTAGACATAAAAGTTAGCACACGTTTTTATTTAAATTATTTATAAATAAATCTTTCTAGATTAAGTAATAAAAAGATGATTGATAAACCTAATTCCGTTTTCCGTCATCGTTGAGCTGATGTTGTATTTTGCATGAAGAACATTTAGTTACAAAATTATATGTATACAGACTTATAAAAAGGTTCATAAAGGATCGTATTGTTATTTTTATTTTCAATGTTAAATTGTTCTCGAGGCTCATTCGGCATTCTCGCTGGAGTGCCTGTCGTTTGTTTGATATTGTTTCTTAATCATTCTCGCCAGGTTATTACACCTGCCGGTTATTTTTGGACACTCGCTTGTCATAACGTGAATTATTTTTGGTTACAACAACGTTATCTTAATTGCTTTTACCAAATTTACGTATTGCGTGAATGTTTGTTTATAGGAGGTAATAGTAGGTACTCGTATGTATTTTATTGGTCAGATAGGTAATGAAATTCGTACATAGTACGAAAAGTATTGGAAAGTGATTGTCATATTACTCATTTTGTTAAGTAAATTGTAGAATATACATAGTATACTATGTAAATTTAAAAGTATTCATTATACAGGCTGTCACAAGACCCATTACCAAGCCGAAGTCTACTCGTTGTGGACATCATGCCAAGTCATACTAACCAAAAATAATACCTGGGAAACGAAATTTTTTTGAGGTTTCACATTTTTTAAACCGCATTTAAAAGCGCGCGCGTGCAGGGCTCAAAATACCTACTTATCTATGGGGTTATAGGGCATCTAAAAACATTGGCGGGGTAAATGCATCGATTCTGTACCTAATTAGAAAAAATCCATACTAAGTTTGAGCCTCAATATCTCCTGAACCAGTAATTTCCCAGGTATGGGATATAGGTATGCCGAAGTAAAAAATGTTCGTACTGATTGGTACTAGGTACATGGGATTTCAGTTCGTTAAGGGTCTTTTTACACCCTGTAGATATTGACTGCTACTGGTGCATATAATATTGACTGCACCAGTAGCGTAGTGGTTGTGTAGGTGTTGCTGTATAGTGGATTCAGACGATCATTTAACTCTTTGTGTGATCCACATTTATTATATCGAGTTTGCAAGTATTTTGAGTCCGTTGATTGAATATTGTAAAGTCGCTCCACGGTGGAAGATTTATGACTAAAGCAAAGGCATTTTTTATTTAGAATCATCACGAAAATATACTAAGAAGTAAAGCTGTCAAAGCAACAACAGAAACGCAAATAACATATCTAACATGTTATTATCACACTGTCATGCCGCATAGTCGTTTTATATTTGCACGGAATAATGCGTAGTAGCAACACTAGCAACACACAACGACACTTGATTTTGATCTATTTTAACTTGTAGATTTTAGAATCCATTCATTATCAGCGTTTTCCACAGATATTAATCTAGTTCAATTTCGGTGGCGTTTACCATTTCATATATATATATATTTTTTTTATTTATATACTCACGCTAGTATCCCCGAAGGGGTAGGCAGAGGTGTAATATTACACCCACATTTCGCCAGGTTTTTTTAGGTCCCACGTAATAGGGGCCGAGCCTATTGCCGTACCGGGCACATTACCAGACTCCGAGCTGCTACTGAGAATTTCCTAACGGAAAAACCCAATAACACTTTGCCCGACCCGGGTATCGAGTCACCATTTCATACATATTCTTGAATAAAAGCACGTTGCCGAAAGCACGTACTTACGTGTTTAGTACAAGTTGATATATAATACCTAAGTGTTTATTGTCTGTAGTTCTGTACCCGTGGCGCACACAGATAAGAACTGGAGCAATTTATTTACCTGGAATATCGTTTTCTCCGTCTGAAAAGCAAAACAATCGCAAAGCCAAACAACACATATAATAAGCCCATTTTTAGATTAAAAAAAATACAAATCATTGTTATCTTAAATAGTCGAAATAAGATTCCTTTTTCCAAGCACGGATTTTATATAACCACATAACCAAAAATTAGTAGTTGGTCGCGGCTTCGCTCGCATGAAATTTCAACCTCTTTTCACCGCCTAAAGGTCAAAGTTTGAAAATGCCATTATACAAGCCTTTAACTCGTGTTTCATCCCCTTCGGGGCCAAACATTTTAAAAAGCTTTTTTGTGGATTCTCGCAAAACAAAGGGCATCGCATGCCAAAATTTCAAGGTTTTAGCCGCAGCTGTTTCAGCTCTGGTTTGACAAACAGTCGCTCAACGTGTTCAGCGCAAGTTATTATTATATTATTAGGTGCCTGTATAGATTACCAATTAAGGCTCCATATGGGGAGGCGATGTTTACAAACAAGCAATAATTAGGTGGCGGTAGATATAAGGCAACGTTATGACACGTGCCCAGCAACAGGTGCTGCCGGGCGGCGGGAGGGTCGGGCCCTGCGGCTCAGACGTAGCCCCTCCGCTGTAGGGACTCCACGTGCGAAGGCTTTCACAGACTGCTCCCAGTACATCACTCGATATTATAACGCGCACAACTTTAAGACCATGTTTTTGTTACGTTTATCTTCATGTATTATTACATGAAATACGTAAGCTTGCAGAATAATAAAACTTAACGTATGTATTTCGTAACTTCGTCTTAACAGAAGGCCGTATACGTACATAAGAACATACATCTACATTACTTTTGCTTGGCTTGCAAACTCAATAACACTGCCTCGTTCAAGAGCGCATACTTAGGTATTCTTTAACTGAATGACCATCTAATAGAAAATGGAATATGATGATTTTCGTAGTATTTTCCATAAACATTTAACGAGTTTTCTCTCGTACCAATAAGTCAGCACTCTTACATTTACTCGGGGTCGTAAAGCAATTAGTACTTAGCTGCTTGTAAGCTTGCAATAAGGTACTTTATAGAAAGATCAAACAACTAATGTGTATCATTCCTACAATAAAAATTGTTCATTCAATTCGTTTCTATTGTCAATATCACAATATGTATTAAAATATTTGCCATTTCCCATGTCATTATTATTTGTAATATCATACGACGTATCGTGAATATTTTCAGAATTGTGGTACACAGTAAAAAATACGATGTCGCCGCCAACAATGGCTGAAATCCCAGAATCTGATCATTAAAATATGTGTAACATGATGTTAATAATTAAGCTGGGGAGCCTCTTTACACTTAATTCTGACAAGTACGTTAATAAGCCGACTTGTAAGCTTTCGCTTTTTTCTGTAAGTGATGTATGTGTCGTGTGAGCAGACGCCATGGCAACCCTAGGAGTCGCATCCCCCACTTGTGTTGAGTAGGGTGTCCCACTTGATCCGCCGCAGCTACGCGACAGATCGTTCTGGAATAGATTAACTCGCGTGCCAATAACCTGGAGCCGTGTTTTATCTAGATTGAAAACTTTGAAAGTATAATAGTATTGAAGGGACGTGGCCGTTCGTGCCTATCAGTTATTTTGGTGACACTGAAGAGAATGGAAAATAAACAACGGTGTTTGTTTTTCTTATCACCGGGTATACCTATTTTAGTAGGATTTTATTGTTATTTTGCGTTGTTGTTTACGTTTCATACTTATTTAAAGAACACTGAAGAAATTTATTTTAAGCGTTAAACCTTTGACGACGTTTTCCAAGATCTAGATTTTGCGTGCCGCAAAAATCGAAGTCCCATTCCTTAATTATTATTTACGTAGTAATTGGAGATAAACTTTTAACAATTCATCATATTTTATTAATTCCTCATCCAACAAAAACTGAACATTACCCAGTTGAACAAAAACACGGTGTGTTTATTCTACTTTTTCTTGAAAACTGTTCTCGCCAAATCATAACAAAAGTCGAGTTGGGTGAAGTCTACTGTTATAAGAACAGGAGGCGTCTCATTGAAGTTGTTATATTATTCAGAAGCGATCTGAATATGTCTCTATTAAAACTAATTATTATTGTATTGTTGTTCAGTAGAGTCACGTTCAAGCTTCATGCAACTGTTTTCTAAGTTACTTCAGCTGGCTGCAACATACGTTTGTTGAAATTAATACGAAGTATAGTCGAGTGTGTAATCATATGTAAATGAAACATCTGGTTATATCACAGCCTGCATCGGGGAAATTCATGTTTATTGATCGTTTCACCGATACCTGTTAATTATTGCGACTAAACCAGATAGCTTGCTGACGGTGTTTATGGTTCAGAACGTTAGAGTAAGTATGTTGCAAGTCGGTCACTAATATTGTTTATGATGATATCTGCATTTTGTGACGATTATGTAAATACTGACCTTCTTACTGAAAAATAATTTAGAAAAGTTGGGAGTATTAACTCGCACTTGGCTAGCTTGATAGACTTTGGCTTAACCAATTGACAAGACGCTAGAGCCCCGCAGTTAGTACCTATTACAGGGTTGATATTTAAATCGATAGATATCCTTTATAAGTTTATACGAATAGTATAAAGCTTAAAGTAATAGTATTAGCTTAAAATGTAGAACACATTGTTGGTAGCGGTGTTTTCGAGTTTCCCTATGCGTCGGCGGGTCACGGTGTTAGACCGCCCGTCGATCCAAGGAGTTTATGAGAGAAGTATTCGGAGTGAGGCACTCCATCGGACGGCACGTGTCACGCTTGTATCATTGTCCCTCGTTTTGACGTTGTTTACGGATTTATGCCGTCGAATTTAATATTTAATCTTCAGTCTAAAACACTTATCTATCATTTGATTGCATGGATGATATATATGCCAAATCCACGTTCAGTATTTAACTATATGTTTTTCATTTATATAAAACTGCACCTAATCCCTATGTTATGCCGAGTACGTTGTTACAATCTGCAGTACATGTATTACTATCATGCGTAACACGGATACATATTGTAAACAATCTGTTTATAAGCCGCAAGTCAGTTGGATATTAGCAAACACTAGATTAATTGATTAATTATATCGTTATCGGTAATAGGTATGCGCCTGGAGACAGAGGTTAGATCGCCCAGTCTGTGCATTCACTGCTGATAACATGCTACAATCACTGGCGTTTACTCCGCGCAAATAGAGCCTCCGTTGTCAACCATGTCGCCGAGCCACATTGATTTTGTGATACAGTCATATTATTTTATACCGCCTCCTTGGATACTCCCCTATAAATAGTTTGGAGACAGTCGCTTAGGAATCATTTTAAAAGCGTCGTAATAATAAATGTCAAACTAAAAGGATTCACCTTTCGAACGACTGACAAAAGACTTGTCGGCTGCTTTTCTAATAAAAAATATGTCAGTTGAAATATTTTGTTAAGTACCATTTTGATCTTAGTGATCCTGGTTACTACGCCACGTTAAAAACAAACAAACCTAAAGATATATTAATTATCTAATTAGGGTTTAATTCTCTGAAGTGATATAACTTATGAGTACAAAGCTAAACTCGAGTGTCTTGTTTTTGAATGCTACAAACACTAATTATATTCGGCGTAGTGTTTCTTGGTATTGATAGGGAAATATATGTCAGTAAATAAGACAGACCACTAGCGACGAATAAGAGCAATCACGTCACAACAGCTAAATAATTACCAAATAATATATTGAAGTAATTTTTGCAGTTTGCTTTATACATACCTATTGTTTTGTGGTTATGTCAGGCTTAATCATTTGCCATAATTGAGTTTCCGTGATTCGTATATGCATGTTTAGTGTAGCCGTTAGTAGGTACATCAAATACGTATTAGTTTGTAGAATTTAATTAATTAGTACACGGAGAACGATATTGTGTCGGGGCTTTCCTTATTTAATTAGTTCCTCAAACACTAAAAGATACCAATGTACAGCTTTAAATTGCATTCGTTTATTTGATAGTTATTTTAGACCTAAATTCTCTCGTGTTTTTACTTATCATGATAAGCTTTGGTTCGCAACATATATCTTCAATATCACAAATCAAAAAGTCGTCAGCAGCCGGTCCGCCCCGATGAGCTACCTTAAAAATTCAAGGTAGACTGACATTCCCAAAAAATGATTTGATGTTTTTCAGTCGTCGTCATCAGCCTTTAACAGTCCACTGCTGGACTAGGCCTCTCCTTTGAAAGGAGGAATTGGCCTACTATACCACGCTGGCCAAACGGGTTGGTATAGGGTTTGTATCAAGTTTTCCTTCTCTTACAGTGCTGTTCTCTGCATAATATGCTCCCTCTGTCGGCTCTTACGACACCCATGGGATGATATGGGTGGTGATATTCCATATTCTTAATCCGTCACCACACGGACAAGAGTTTTTCAGTAGTAGGTATAGATGTAACCACATCAGAATCCTGCGATCATCTAGTAATCTTTTTCTCGCTCTTTCCTCTTACAACTCATCTCATTACTTATTTTCTAGTTAATATTTTCTTCTGTGAAAACCTCCATCTCGAATTTAGGATGTTAATTTTTTTAATATACTCTTTTGTTTGTTTCTTGTTTTACTTTGCTCTAAGTTAGACGGTAGATAATAACTATAGAATTAAGTCAAAATGTACAGTATGCACCCGTTAACCGGTGTTATCACCACGAGTCTGTCTTGCAGAGGTCAGATAGCAATTAATTGTGTTAAACCAGAGCTTTATCTATAGGCTGTAGGTACTCTACTGAGGAATTTAGAACAAGTGTCTAAAGGATAATTAAATATAAGTAGAGGTCCACCCACCCGAGGTCTAACGTCTACTACAGCCTTTTTTTCGTTTATGGAATGGTCAAACGTTTTCGGGCCAGAAAAATAAATCGAAAATATGTACCTAACATTTATTATTTTAGTTACCTATTGTACATTCAACTTAATAATATTTTCATTTTGATCAATGTTAAGAAACGTCGAATGTACATAATTTTGCTTTAAACAATTTGTCGATCATAACAAAATATTTATATCATCTTAAGATCTGGCGAATAGAATCGCCCAAGGACAAATTCTTATGGCGTTCTAAAAAGAAGTACAATATAAATAAAAAAAATCATTAGCATTGCGCCAATCGTACCGGCTAATTAAATTACGTGCCCTTATTATAAGCAGCTTGTCATATCGTATATCTCTTGATACTAAACATTGAGAGGAAATCCACCTTTCACTACCAGCTCGGGCAGTTCCAAAGTCGTCTCACCTAACACCCGTCAACTAAAAATATACCATAACTATATATACTGAAGGTTTAATATCACTTAATGGCTACAAGCCGGTCATTAGCACGTGTACGGTCATGCAGGCTAGATATTCAAGTTAATTAACGAAAATAATATAAAACGTACCGATGTGCAACGCTATCTATTCAATCTAAACTTAATGACTTGAAATATTTCCGTAGATTAAGGGTACATACCAGATTACATTGCTTATGAAACTTATTGGGCAAACTTGTAATATTCATTACTAGAGGAGCCCGCGGTTACAACCGCGTTTTTAGGCTACTGCTCCACTGCCATGGCTCATAGCGTGATGTTATTTAGCCTATAGCCTCCCTGGATAAATGGGCTACCTAAAGCTGCGTATCCATTATGCGCACCTGGCGCGCGTGCCATGAACACCCGCGCCTAGAGTGCGTTCACGAAACGCGCTCCAAATTTTTTTTTGTTTTAAATCAGACTAGTAGTTCCTGAGATTAGCGCGTTCAAGTAAACAAACAAACAAACTCTTCAGCTTCATATATTAGTATTAGATTACAGCAACCCAAAGCTTGTATATAGGTACTATGTTAGAAGAAAATCTGAAGAGCTTAACAATGTTTTGTTGTGGTCAACAATAGAGTATATCTCTTGAGGCTTGTTGTACCATTGTGAAGTACAAGTGTAGTGCTTGTTGCTTTTATTATCTGACAATCATAAACATACAGAGAGATTTCAGTTTTAGCATCTTTACAAGGATTTCAGACGGATGATAACGGGGTAGAGCTCTGGCCGCGGTTTCGCCAATTCAGGTTTAGGATTGGTATTACAAAGATTGGTACTCGTTGGAGAAAGCGCTGATTTGAATTTGGTGTAAAAAACGACCAAGTCTTAATTAAGTAGATACCATATAACTTAAATATTGGAAAGCAGCGATAGCCGAGTGGAGATACCAACAGACTGCCATGCAGAGGGTATCGGGTTCAAATCCACGGCGCGCACCAATGACTTTTCGGAGTTATGTGCGTATTGAATTGTTAATTATCGCTTGTCCCGTGCCTCGGAGAGCAAGTTAAGCCGTCGGTCCCAGTTGTCATGAAGATCTTTGACAGTCGTTACAGGGCGTCAGTACCGTCTAAATAAACTGACACTGGCATAAACCATGGAATATCGTTATCCCCTCGGGTTGCGGAGGTCAGACAGGCAGTCGCTCTGTGGAAAAGCTAATATTCAACCAAATCCGGTTAGACTAGTAAGCGGATTCCAGATTGAAGCTGGGATTACGCTAAGAGAATGATGATAACTTAACTATTGGCTTGTTAGATTTATTTTAACCATAAAGATATAAGTATACATCTCTTGAAAATATCCCTTTCGGCACTGTAACGAAATAGTAACAAATAGTAACGGATGCTGTTAAAATAAAAAAATTGTGTGTTGTAACACAAACCGCGATTGAAACCAATCGCGATATGTAAAACCCAAACAAAAGACTTATCTCGAATATAATGCATCAAGTGCTGTGAGTAATAAGAAATAACTGTAAGGAAGCCAGGAAGCCAAGTAGTTGTAGGGGCGTGTCAACTGTTCGCGACGACGGACGCGAGTGGGGAGTTCCACCCGACTTATAAGTGCTACGCAATCGTACAACAGAAGTACAACACAAGTGTTGCTAAACGCAATGTGTTCAGAAAAGCCCCTGTTTTTCATTGGCAATAGAGAACTCATTTAAATGCATTATTTTCCGCCGGTAACGGATATAAATAAGCATAATAATCGGATCGGTAACGTCGACAAGGCAAACTTAGCACCATTCGACTAAAGATTCAGGGTAGTAGAGCCTTGCTGATTTCAGCATGAATGGGCTGGCTCGACCGGGGAAGTACTACCCTCTCACAGAAAATCGACGTAAAGTAACAGTACCTAAACTGATGCGTTTCGTTCGGTGAGTGAGAGTACAGGAGGCCCTATCCCCTATTCCTTCTCCCTCACCCCACTCCTCATCCTATACCTTTTCCCAACCCCAAGGGGCGGCAACGCACTTGTTACTCCTGTGGTGTTGCTTGTGTCCATGGGCGGCGGTAATTGCTTACCATCAGGCGATCCGTCTGCTCGTTTGCCGCCTATTACCATTAAAAAAAAATGAAACGATAACCAAACGAAAATAAAATGTAAAAGATATATACACTCATTAATATTGTAGAGATTGACATCCTAAAGAAGACAAGGTTTAAGTAATATCAAGTTTCAGTATCAAAAATTTAGTTGATCGTAAAGCCATGGGTGTAACTAATTAGATGAGGTTTGGAACAACTTAACCTCGAGTTAAAGGTTAACATTTTCCAGCAGGTTATGCCGTTACCAGGCGGGGTCGCGGCAGTAATACTAACGTAGGTCCCGTGACCCCGCCATTCAATGGGATCGGATAGAGGAACACCATGGTGGTTTTAGTGGGTAGTCCCGGCGCTTCTCGTCGGGGAGTCACCACACTCTCCCTAGACTGAGCCCCTTTAGGGGCCCAGCCTGGGGGGGTCAGCCCGTAAATTGTCTGGTTTCCACCATGAGTCAAAAAAAAAAAAAAAAAAAAAAAGGTTATGCCGTTATGCGATAACACGCATAGATAAGAAAAGTATGTGACAGATGCGCTTTCTGACCGGTCTCATGTCACGACGAAAATGTTTTTAATATGGTTATTAAACGGCAGCTCTTACTAGGACAAGATAAGATATTATTTAGGAAATTGACTCTACCTTCGTGCATCCAAATATAGAAATCTAGAATAATGTAATATTTAGGCTAAAAAATATAGAGGCCCAACTGTACAGCTCTATAAACACAAGCTCGTAGCAAACAAAAAATCCAATTTGTAACCAACACCGTAGAACCTTTTTGTGCTTCAAGAATTTGTAGATACGATTGATCAAACCTGTACTACAGTAGATGTTCAAATAAATGTGCCTATAAAAACTTTTTAATGTACGCCAATGATAATTTGTAATTCATTAAATAGTTAAATGTATTTATTCAAATAGCCGTATGTAACGTTTATCAGGCGTCAGGAAGCCCGTTAGCGCAGTTAAAACTTAGCAATTAAAAGTTATAGCATTAGTTTGTACTCCGTGGACTCACTCGGCCATAAGTTACGAGTTAAATCTCAATTATGTGTTTGTAAATACCGTTTTAACTTTAAGCTCTTTGAATATTCATTTTCACAACCTTTTCCTGTAATATAAACGGCTTGACACAACGTGTTTTAAGTAAAATAGCTAGTTACGACGTTTGAATTAAATAATTGTGCCTATGTGCCAATTTCCGTTATAATCTTGCATTTACTGGTTAAGTGTCAGGTACTTAATGTTTGCCGGACCTTTAGGTCTTTAATTTACATAAGTAGAATGTTGTTTGTAAATAAAGTTTGTGCGAATAGTCTTGCCCATTATAAGGAAATACATACAGCTGACCGAATGTGGGTGTAAAAAACTCATGGATAAACTCATAAGGTTGTTGCTTCAGTATATTTGTGACGTCTGTGTACCGGGGAATGTTTTGTAAATAGCCTAGTGCGACATCCTGGACTTCCACTTGGTCACATCCGGCGTCGGAGCGACGATGTATTACAGGAGCGTATCCGAATGACCTTTGTTTGTGTCATGCTTGTAGCTTTAGTGTAATAACAGAAGTAGGATAAATTAAGGCCAAGTAGCCTTGATTTATCTTACTACTGTTATAAATGCTACTAACGCAAAAGCTACAGAAGGCCTAGCTAAATAGCATTCACTTCTGATATCTACTTTCGCTAACGCTTTATTGCCATGACAACATAAGGAATTACTTCTTCGTTGACCACGTGATATAACGAAGGCTTATGTCAGTTCCATACAATTTTGCACTGAGCAATTAGCGATATCGTTAATCGAATGCCATTTGTCTAAGGGGGCTGAACGGATTCTGATGAAATTTTGCAGTAATAGGTACAGCTTATAAATGGTCATAACATAATATGGGTTTTGGGCCCTATAACCGACCCCTACGCGAGAAAGATATTTGAGAGTAAGAGTTGTAGTACAAATCGAATCTTAAGTTTGCATAATTTGATTCGTGATTAACTATAATTATATTTCTATAAGAAAGCATAAGCCGATACAGAAATAATTTACTTAAATCGTAACTACTACTGTTATAAGTCGTACTACATTTACAGTTGCTCTAACCGAGCGCAGTTAAGGCGAGTCGAGGCCGTAAGAAATCCGGCATCAGGGCTTTTTAATATCCAAATCCAGGACATAATATTTTACAAGTCACAATACAAAGTTACAAATACACAACGTGCTTATAAAATGTGGTATGTGCAATATAGTCTCGTAGTAGTACTGCTACATTTGGCTGCATCGCCGCAGTGATACGTGCGTCACAAGAAGATCTGGGGCGACGTAATTTGCCGTACGCGACTATTGAACTCGGACACAACGCGACGTATCCGCCGACACAACACACGACACACACACAGCATACTAGTCGACCAAGCCAACTAGACGAATGTCAACGTGACAAACTTCAACATAATTCAACAATTATAATCCAGAAATTATTTATCGTAACGTGCGAACGCGGCGTGTAAACGTACAATGCGCCTGCAATCGGTACTAGGAATTTCTGGATTATAATTATTGAATTATGTTGAATTTTGTCACGTTGACATTCGTCTAGTTGGCTTGGTCGACTAGTACACAACACACGCAGTACCGTGCACCGCGCCACACCCTGCATCAACACACACATCACACACTATATATCGCACACGCTTGATATACACAGCTAAGAGGTTATAGCACTTTCTGTACTCTTATGAAATACTTTACATAACTATTGCGAGATTCGTTGTTATTGCACGAAACTTTATTGTGTCAACTTACGTACACTTTAAACTTATCTGATAATATCTGAACATTGATTACTGAGTAACTTGTGATAACAAAATTCATCTTACACGAAAGGATGTACGCAGCTACGCACGCATATTGTTTTACAATTTTACCTTGTCTGCCCAATGGAGAGGAATTTCGGGTAATCCCTTCTTAGTGCATTCCTACGGCCCCCAAGGAACATACATGTCAAATTTCAATATCTTGCGACTAGGAGTTTCGGTTGTGCGCTGTAAGACTACTATTTCTTGACAACACGTAGTTCTAATTAATTGAAATTAAATACGAAATGATTGCGTCCAATTATGTAGAATTATCAGGGTACAGCAAAAAAGAAAGATCTTACAGGTATCGATAAAATAATGCTATTTTCGACCGTATAAGTTTGTAAACATCAATTACTTATACTTGAGGCGTTAAGTCTGATCGTAAAAACGAAAACAAATGTTATGTTCACTTCTTTCAGTTTTTTACATCTGTTTTTGACCATTCCGCCAATATTTAAACTATATTTTGGTGATATATTTTACTAAAAAATTATCGTAGGCATGTTGTAGCAGCTAATATGAAACCAAACAAACATATTTAACACTTAACCGGTTTTGTGCTTATAGCAAATCGTCAATAATCGTAGAGGCATTGCATTGCTTAGTTTTTTCATACATATTTTATGTGAAAAATAAGGCTTCATTATAAAACTTGTATAGTATCTTCTGATTTAGCCCGGTATTGTTCGAAAGAATATTTAATTATATCTTAGCTTTTCCTTGGTCTTCAACAGATAGCTAGAATAATTTTATAAAACACCATTGAAAACTGTTGTCCTATGAGAGGTCAGATCCATTTTAAACATCTACCGTTGACGACGACGTCCGTCAGGGGTCAGACTGCCGCTTTCCTTTTAACCTTACACTACCGTGTGTATACGTACGTTTTCCCTTAGTGTGTGTAGTGTATCAATAACATGTTGTAACAGTTAGGTTACAAGCTATCGCTTCCTTTGTCCCGCGGTATTTGTACGTCCAATCAGCTGTTTGTGCGGGCTTATCACTTGCCGGCATTGTGTTGTGGCCGGTAACTGCCTGCTTATACGATAGCCGGTCCAGTATGTAAACCGATTCAGTTTTAATCAGTTTTTCATATTGTATTAGTGAAAGTACCCTTATTTCATTGCTTTACGGGAAACTGACTGAGTGAATAACATAGCAGTTTTCTCTTGATTATATTCAGTTTGAACGCTGGAGATGCTTTTATGAGAAGTCAGATTCATGCAGTAGTATTGCTTAAGTCCATTAATTTGACCTGTTACTTAATAGATAGATAGATAATATTCTTTATTGTACACCAAAATAAAGTACATTTCTAAAGTATCTTAAATCTACAATTTATGTACAATCGGCGGCCTTATCGCCAAGGGCGATTTCTTCCAGGCAACCTTGGATGGACAGAAATGATGTTAGATGTTTTGTGACGATGGTGTAGCTATGTAACTAAATCTATAACCAAAGATTACAATAACATACTAAAATACACATATACAATTATTAATGATACACATATATATAAATATATACATAAATAGTTAATGTACTATAGCTATGAGATGCGTGTTGTAATTAGTTCCTCTACCGGTATCTGCTCACTTATAAATGATTTCCTGTTCAGTACCAGCATAAAACTACTGCATAAAACAACAGTATTAGTGTTATAAGCGATAAGTTAAAATTACGCAGTGATATCATTTTTATTATCTACTATTAAAATTTACCCTGTCGAATGTGTCAGAAATATAGTGCCTATTGTAAAGTGTCTTATTAGGACGAGAGTCCAAACTACGGCGCGAACCTCACGCGTCACGCGCTGCGGTGGCCTCGCGTCACACATGAACACATCCAGCTCGATTTATGTGCTGGGAGCGCCCTTCCTCGTATGCCCCCTATACACGCGTTCTTTACTACACTACAGCCTATATTACGTCGTTGTAAGTTGTTTTTAGAACAAATTTATCGCAGCATTAGGCTCAAAACTAACCGCCACGAAAGGAGATTGCAAGTTGACTAATTTAATGAGAAATTATCGGATTTATATGACTCACTTTGAGGTATCAAAAATACATGCTTATTGTGGAATTGTATACGTATTTGTGAACAGATGCCACAGAGAAAATATGGCCTTTTAAAAGTTTGTCTCTTTGAGCATAGATGATTCCTATATTTTGAATAATACCTAATCGCGAAACAGACTACAATAACAACATACACATCTGTAACACCTCATTGTCACTTAAAACCTGCGTCATCTGAACACTCGCGTAGTGTAGTTACGACATAGACCCACTTTATTTGGCACTGGACATATTCGTATTCAGTGTAGTCAGGCATTGTCAGAGCAATGAATTCACAATTGAGTGGCACCAAAAATAACATTGTCAATAAATAGTAAAAAAGTCGTATCTTTCGTTTACGACGCTCTTAACGCGCCCTACGCTGCGTCGCTGCCGTAAAAAGACTTCAATGCACATATAACTGTATATATTTTGCTTACATTTAACTGAACTTTATCTGCTAATGCTGTAAAAAATATGTTTGAAGTACCTATAGAAAATTCCAATGTATTAAGTAGATAATTCTTTCAGAATAACGTACACCTATTAGATAATCAGGAAATTTTGCAAAATATTGTAATAAAATATTATGTGATACAGACAAAATATGTAGTAATAACGAAAAAGGTAGTAAAATTTTTTAATTAGTCACCACTGTGACTTCACATCATCAGCCTTTAACAGTCCACTGCTGGACTAGGCTTCTCCTTTGAAAGGAGGAATTGGCTTCTATACCACGCTGGGCAAACGGGTTGGTATAGGGTTTGTATCAAGTTTTCCTTCTCTTACAGTGGGGTTCTCTGCATAATATGCTCCCTCTGTCTGTCGACACTCATGGAATAATATGAGGTGGTGACAATCCGTATTCTTAATCCTTTACCACACGGACAGACACTGTGACTTGTCAAAAGTTATCTAATTTTACGCAGTTTATACTTTATTGGGTTTTGAATAAAATCAAGATTAGCAGCTGGCATATCTAAAATGTAGTAAAATTTGTGTTTCAAATAACAGCGTGAAATAAGTGTAACTGATAGTAATTACTTACAGTAAAACGTGCCTAAAAAAATTGCCCACAGTGTGGCTAAATGCAGTTTTGCATCATTTAATTAACCATTAATTAATTAGATATTGTTCAGCACAATCAAAGTAAATTTAAAGTTAATGCATTAAGCCTTCTCCACCAGTCAACCTATGCTGCAGAGACACATTGAAATACAGTGCGTGATTTTAGCATAGACAATATAAAGTAGGTACTTTAAAAATATTCAACAACAGACACAAAAAAATACTATTTGTTTTTCGTATCAATTTTCATCCTAGCCATCTAACACTTCACTCTATCTAGAGAGACTCGGATCTAGAGACAAACATCCACATCTACTACCCAAGCCAGTTTACATATAATTTGTTCATGTTCGTGAATATAACGTATCAACTGAAATGTGATAATTATAAGTGCGAGATGCCTACGAAATAATATAAGCGGTTTGTTCTGCTTATTCTAACCGAAAACTAAACTATAAGTACAGCAAAACATCGATAGATGATACAAAGTCCTAATAGAGAATAATGTTATCAATATCATGCTAGCGTTGTCCCGGTCGCAATCCTTGCCTTGGAGCACGGGGTCCACTTGCCTATTACAACATCTCCAATTCGCCCGGTCTTCGGCATCCTGAGTGGTAAACGACTGCCAACTCAAGATGCCGAACACTCAGATATTTAATACATACATACATGGACTCACGCCTGTTTCTCGGAGGGGTAGGCAGAGACTACGGAACGCCATATGCAACGATCCTGACATACCTCTCTTGCTTCACTTACTCCCATCAAGTTTCTCATGCATGCTCTTCTGTTAAAAGTACTTCTGATTTGTCCTTTTTTCAGGATGTCTCCAATCTGGTCAGAGAACGTCCGCTTAGGTCGTCCCCTTTGTCCTGTCCCATTCACACTTGCCTTATACATATATCTTCTTTGTCAGTCTATCGTCATCCATCCTCTCCATGTGCCCAAACCATCTTAACATGCCTTTCTCATATTTAATGTACCTATTTGGTAATAATGCACAATTGTTAGTAACATTTTCGAAAAATAGTTATTTATTCCTACCCTCTCGTAACCTTGACCCATAGAGACTGACCTAGCCTTCACCCCATTAATTCTTATCTCTTGTTTGATTGATTGTGATAGATGTTCAATTCTCACATAACATTTCCATACATATATTTGATCACGGTCAAACATTCAAAATCTAATCTCATTAAACTATGGAAAGACGTTGTTGACAGTCCTAAAATTTAATATAATGTGTCCAACTTAAGAAGCTAACTTACTAACTAACTAACAGTGGTCATCGAGTGTTCACTAAAGGTATTGTTTATAAAAAACGTATTTAGTGCGCTATCGGTCAGTGACGATAAATTAATACAATTTTAATAGTGCAGTGTGTTATCGCGGAGGTAGGTGCGGCGATAATGTGCGAGTAACGAGCGGTGATCGCTTCGTAATTACCTGGGCTAACGATACACCTGCCTGCAGGCCTCCCGCACCGATAAAATGCCGCCGCTACGGGTGACACCCAAACCGTGAAACCACATCGCGTCACTAAAATGTTATTATTTACAAGATCACTTTTTATTACATAGAATACAAGTGTCACCACCCCCTATCTTCCCGTGGGTGTCGTAAGAGGCGACTAAGGGTACCATCTTTGCGTAGAGACGGAAAACTCGACATCAAACCCTATACGACTGCCTCGTTGGTCTCGCGGCATAAATGTGCGCGTGGGATCGGGAGGTCCCGGGTTCGATTCCTGGGTTGGGCAGTGTTATTGGGTTTTTCTGTCACGAAATTCTCAGTAGCAGCACGGAGTCTGGAAATGTGCCCAGTACGGCAATAGGCTCGCCCCTTATTACGTGGGACTAAAGTATATCTGGCGAAAAGTGGGTATTGAAATACACTTCTGCCTACCCCTTAGGGGATAAAAGGCGTGACGATATGTATGTATGTACTTTTTATTACACCGGTTCACGAAAAACACACAACATTTTGGACAGATTTCATTATCAATCGATTTTCTCCAGAGCTGGTCAGCATTTATGAAAGATAATTCGTTATCAACAAAATGATTTTCAGATTAAGATGTAAAATTTATCAACTTGATTACTATCAATAACAGCATTCTCACTATATAATCACCTCAAGGCGTTAATCGAAGTAAGATTTTAATAAATTTTATAAAACGTATTATCTAGTAAATTGCATAACATTTAATTTAATCAAACGTAATAAAAGCCAATAATGTTCTTTGATAAACAAATACGAATCATACATCATTTACTTAATATGATACGAACATGGTAAATAGAGCAAACATACGTATGTTACAAGAATGCAAAGATAAAATCTTGCAGAACAAAGATCATCTTTATGATCTCTTCTTCGAGGTCTATCGTGTTCATTCATCATAAGCATAACATTTCTTTTGTCCCTGGATGCGTTTTCCCAATTCTAAAATCGTCTAAAACTTGAAAGTCCACAGTTCAATCGCCTTGCAACAACAAACAAGTAGTGATGATAATGATATTCTATTATAGTTAATGGAGCGCGGTGCGGCGGCATATTAGCGGCGCGACCACGTGGTCCCCGCGTGCTCATACGTTCTATCAATACGTCGGACGCTAGCGGCTAGACGCAATAAGCTGCTTTGTGTACCACTACACGCCAAACTATTTCTATCAATTCAATTCAGAATATACAGAAGTTTCTTATTGAAAGAAAAATGTATCTTGTTTCGTTTGTAGAGTCACTACTCAATCATTTATTTACTTTCCATTTTGTAGTCTTCGTTGTGATGATCATTGTGGATCCTGTCGAGGTACCTATAGCAAATTTAGAAGGCAGAAATGGCTTAATCATTACATTTCTTGAATGCTTTTATTGAGTAGTTTTGGTTATGTCATGAATCGACTGTCGACCACCCTCCTGTCAATACATAATAGCATATAATAGCGTCTGCAAACTTCGATTTACACCATAGAACAAATGCTATACAATATTCGAGCAACAATCACGTCATTAATGACAAAGTACAAAAACATATTGTATGAATTAATTCATTAACATGCATTCACGATTACATACAAACACGGTTCATCAGAGAATCCACCTGCGTTGTTATGACGTGACGTCTACTACGTTCCAAGAAGTATGCACCGCGGATAAGGTGATAGGCGCAGCAGACCGCGCGAGATAGTGCGCGGGGTGTAGGTAACTAGGTACCATGATACCATCGCGCGTGCCTTCTCTTATCTTATCTGACGGTTGTCTTTAACTAATTGGGCTTCCGTTCTGCTTTCTTGTAGCGGATTCAGGGCTTTAATAGGCAGAGATGACTTATTTTGATTCAGCTGGTGCTAGATCCTGATCAGAATAGGTTTTATCAAGGGAACCAGTAAACACTTATACAATCAATGGTCTTGGGATGGCATATATGCTTTGAACAGCTTGCTTTGTGCCCTCTCCCTCTCTAAGGCCCGTGCAGTGCCTGCTTTCGGAACTCTCAAAGCATCTATCCTGGAGATTCAGCAGTTGATTCTTAGGTTGCCTTGATTTATATCCTTTTGCACAATTTTTTTTGTTGATATTTTAACGTTTTAATGCCATGTTGTGACTGGTAGACACATGTGTGAAAGATTGCGCAATAATTAAACTTGGTCTGCTAACTGGTCGTCAAGAAAACTGATTCATGGTATCGTCAAAAAGTGAATCTTTGTTCTTATATTCTACCAATGTTTATAATATGAAGAATAACCAATCGTAGGCCAAATTAATAAACACGTGTTTCTTACAAAGGGGTTTTATACATCGATTAGTCTATAATATTGATTAAACATAAGTTGTATCGTCTTGCGGTTGGTACTGAATTCCTATAATGATTCACATGCGCGGAGCGTGCTGCGGTCAACTTATAAACACATTACCCCGCTTGCATCGAACGTTCTTGCCAACCACACTACTAATATAACTATCTACTTAGAAAATTCATCAAATACATATTTGTAGATGTAATGAGTGAGCCAGAAACTACGAGATGCAGTTAACTAAGTTTTGAATTGACTGACAGTTGCATGCCAGTATCTTAAAGTGGTAGTCTCTGCCTTATATCATTGGGTTGCCACTTTATTAAAAATGTTTAGTGTTTGATGTCCGTACAGAACTCATATTTGACTGATCTGAAAGTAATTTTCACAAACTGCTCATCCAGCACTTGTTTGAAGTGTTTCAGTTCTTGTGCGTTTAAGTTCCTTCATACTTAACCTGATGTACGTTTTGACATATTTTGTATAGAGCGTAGGGTATGTCAAATATCTATTTCTAGAAGCCAAATCCATCGATATATAGAATTTTGGAAGTGGGCGTCAGTAAACTTCATAATTATAAAAAAAGCTGATTTGCTATAGATTCCTATCCTATGAGTCAGGTACGATTTTGTTAACCATTTTATCTGGCGCGACACTGAATGAATATTTGGATGTCACATTACGATACCTTACAGTCCACTGGAACAAACTTATACATTATATTGAATTTGCCAAGACTCTGTCATTAACTATATGGTGTAGGTTCTGACTGTTAATTCGCCAAACGCTATAAAGTGGTATAGTGTTAACGCAAACGTCAAACATAATGTGGCGTTATTATATTATCAGTCGCTGACCATCTACTTATAAATAGGGCAGTGAGACGTAGCGCACGATTATTTATACCTCCGCCACTTTATATGATAACGTTGTCTAAACTATGAGGAAAAACAAAAAATCTTGTTGAGTCCAACTCGCTCTAAGGGCACGTCCACTTGAGCGAAGGTGATCGCGACAATTTTAACGAATTGGGTAGTTTAATAAATAAAGTCTAAGCTTAGCAATAATGTGATATGGAATTCAGGATCACAAATTATTGTAGCTTTTCTTATAACGTTTCTTATTATGTTTTGAATGCTAGTTTGCTTGTTACTTGGCTTGGACGCCTTGATCTCTAAACTGATAATGAGACAGAAAAGATCACACGTACAGAAAAGTATAGGCTTGAAAATGCCAAGCGACCGAAGGCGCGGGCGCATCTAGTTCATCAATTATCATATTTTCATGTTTCAGACTTAGTTTAGAGGTTTGTATTTCTCAAATATTATCAAACCTTTCGGCAAGACAACTAAATCGGTTATTAGAAAAGTCAAAGAAAAAGCATTTAAGTATACATATTATGACAATACGTAGGGTAAACCCTGGCTTTCCTAGCTCTGAACATACTATTTGTAACCATCGCCACTTGAATTAATCAGCAGGCGAAAGCCGGAGATCCCAGTTCAACAAAAAACTCACCGTTAGTCGCGAGAAGTGTTCGCGGCGAGAAATGGCATCAGTGTAACCAGGTCTTTAGCTAGACCTTGCTCTCTCCGTGACCCAGTTACAATGGTCGCTACCTAATAGTGTTTACATATTTATACACACCACACGCACGCACACGCGCTGTTTGCTTCTTATTATCTGATGTTATAAGTGTCATTCTACATGTTACACTTATGTACCTTTCAGTTCTAAACGATTTCTGTCTAGGGAAATCGATCGAAGATAATCGGTCTAGTCACTATGTTGTAAGTTTCGATTTTCTTCAACGTTCCTTGTTCGTGAAGGTTCAAGGTATTCTATAAAGCGCACGCAAATGAAGCCAAACTTATACTATAAGTCGAATTAGACAGTCTTTGAATCCCAATAATATAGATTAGTTATAATTGTCACACTACAGCCGATATGAAAAATCAAAACACAGGAACATATCAGGCTGTACATTACCAGTATACTGGAAATGTATACACGGTGTATGTCTTCAAATATTATCACCAAGCATAACATAACTTGGACCGTAAAGGTCAAATGGCATCGATCAAATTCAAACTCTCATCGTTTGTTTACATTAAATAGTTCAATATAACATTAAATTATCATAACAGTAAAGAAAACATTGACTTGAAAGTGATATTTTTGGTCGTGATCTGGGATAGTCCAGAAAATTGTTTTGGTTTAGATGGCACTGTGGTTTACCTTACTGACAAGACATTACGTAAAAATAAAGTCTATTAGTTTAGTAGTAATGCAAACTACAAATAAGAGCATACTTACGCAATTTGGTCACGTGTATGTATGTATATGCGTTGTTCAGCTGACGATGCGTCTGTGGCGCAGTGATAACACTCCAGATCTATATCTGTTCCTCACATATTTGTTCAACGGCATACAGTCACGTGAAAAAGCACTGACAGACTTGCAGCCTTGTATTCAATTATAGAAAAGTAAACTGATCTTTACAAACTTATGAATAACAACTCTATTATCTCTTTCTTCAATTTAAGAGCATTGATCTTGTCGGTGGAGTTCAGTCACAAATTAATTAGCTAAATGATATGCTACCTGCCAGAATAACTCAAAGCTTAACTTTACATCTATCAGTATGCAGGACTTATTTATGGCAGTTCGCTGCTGGACAAAGGCTTCTCGCCCAAGTCGTACAATCAATTTCAGTAACCTTCTTATAGTCGCCAGGCGCCTTACTGGGCAGTGTTGTACGTTTCGTTGCCAAGAATCAGTCTTCACTACTTAACACATGTTTGCTTTATCATCGGATCGGTCAGTAATCTATCAATTTGTATCTCACGAATGCAACATTCGTTACCTGAAAGTATAAACATAATAATCCTTTGTTATCACCGTCGTCGCCTTGTGTCCAATTACAAAACCGTATCGTTATCAGTGTATATTTAGCGTTATTTCACACGCGGTTCAAATGGCCGCCCATTATATTATTGGGCCAAACATCCGTTGCAATATTCATATATATTTATCTGAGCGTCGGTCAGTAACCTGTTTGGCACAAATATAGTTAGTATGTGTTATTGTAATATAAATTACGTCGATAAGTGTCGTGTTGTGTCAACTTGTGTCGCATCGCGCTGTGGGTCGTGGTTGAGTGGTCGACGCGCGGTCTGTGCGCTGATTGACTAGGTACTAGCAAAGAGCTCAGATTGGTACTAGGTAGGGTCGTGTCGCTGTCACTGTGCAATGACCGCGTACTTCACCATTTATTGTTATTAATAAACAACAAGTTATTCATTACCTAGTTAAAGCATTTAACGAACTTAAATTATATTTCATATTTAAACAAATAAGTAAATCTCTTTAACAAGAAGAGTCTCTGAAACAAGTAGGTAGAGAAGAATGTCAAATAAGATGAAATTTATCATTTCACCCTGCCTTATAGGGTTCAAAGTTTGTAGGGAACACCAGTAGATAGATACTACAAAAGTTCTTCATTTATAAAAACTTTGATACTATTAATTTTGTTTTCAAAAATCGTAGACAATTTTCAACAATGAAAGGCAACTAGACATGTTTAAACTCCATGTATTTCATCGGTTAATTACAGTCTGTCCATCGAACCTTGTTGTTTGACTTATTCTATATGAACATTAGCTATGTTTACATCCAATATATTTCGGTGACGTGTTGACTATCTACAATCAATGTAGGTAATGATTTATGACCATACATTTCTAAGTATCCTAATGAGTATTTTTAGGGAATTTTACTAGGCACATTTATTAACTTTATAGACAAAGAAACAACGAATACAAAGAACATTAAAATCCCAAACATGTAGGTACAAGCATCTGTGTACCTCCAAAATATCTCAATGCCTCCAAATGTAATTTATCAAATTTACTATAAGGTTTTCCTATTCAGTTGTAGTCATGACATCCTTGTCATGAAGAAGTGTAGGATAATATTATTGTATATCGATGTAATGTATGAAAATAAAATAGTAACATGTTGTGTTTGTGAGACGTATTTTGCTTATCGAACAATATTATGTGCACAGAGTTCACAGACCGTTGTCATGAGATATTCACCTACATGACAGAAACAGGGTTCAAACTTACTAAAAAGGAAGTATTTATATATTTTATTAATATTTGAGTCTGTTACTAAATCACATTTGCTATGTGACCCTTAAAATCCAGATGGATGAAATGCTAACGATACAAAATATGAAATACGATGCCTATGCAAATAAATTAAAACATTAACATATAAATCATCATTAGATTTACATTTAAATTGCTTTTATTAATGAAATGGCTTTTTTATTGACATGATCCTTTATACGGCGAGATAGGCTTTATTAGCGAAGGTCAGTTTTACTAGATAATTCTCATTTATACCGGCTTTATGTTTCTAGATAAATTGTCACTTTTCTAATATTGGAATTAACAAAAGTTCACCACTTCTAAATTCGCTTCCTATTTTTTAAGTTGTTGGTTTCTAAAAATGATAGTGCCTGCAAGACATTTGACTATTTGTTTCATTTCAAATCATTAGTGCTCCTTTGATTGAATATGACAAAATGGTAGAAAGCTGGACGAGATATTACGCAAGTCCCAACTTCCCGCCATAATCATAATCCCTGAGCGGCCTCTGACGTCTGTGACGCTTGAGTGACGATTAACGATCAGTTTTCCTCATTGAAATTGTACACTTGTTGTAAAAGGTATGTATACATGCAGTTCCTATCGCTGATAGATATTATGTCCAGTTAAATTCAGTTTTCTTCTTAATACAGAGGCAACATTAAAATGTATTTGATGCTTTTGTTTATCTGTATGTTGGACCAGTGATCTAATAACGATAACTTATTTACACATTTAGTTATTTTATCAATAAAAGATAGACATCATTAACGAAACACGTCTATAAATAGCATCAACGACGACGAATATGTAGTAAATTTATGTACATATTCAACAAATTCGCCAACAATAATAAATGTTATATAACACTTAGTAACAACACTGATGAAACAATAGCCGTAGGAGTAAACTGAGTTAAAACTACAAAAGGGACTTCATAATAAAGGGTATTACGTTTCCACCCTTAATATGATTATGGAATACATATTGATCCCACATCACTTTAACTACAGTATAAATATTCAGTAAGTACAACAAAAGAAACAATTTAAACATTATATTCTGTCCTCAATAACCGAGTCTATAAAGCAATGCGTACAGTTACTCAAAATCAATAGATTCACATCAAGAAACATTATACATTAGCCACTGCGTATGAGACACATTTAAAATTATAACTGGCTCACGTGGAGGTACACGACATCAATTGTACTGTTGGGCAGCTCCACACTTATCGATACTATTCAAAGTTTGACCTATTCCAGCGCTATCTCTATCTCTTACGTAATATTTTAGGCGCAAAATGATAAATATTTCATACATGGACTCGAATATAAACACTACGAATACAAGTAATATTCGCTTATTCACACTGCAAATAATATTCGCTTCCTTTATTAGTTATATGTATACACACGGTACGTGTAAGAGTTGGTTGCAATAATAATGCATAATGTAAAGAATTGTAAAATTATAAGAATGTTCAGCAATAAATTATAATCTTAGCTAGCCGTGTTGTCTGCGTTAAAAGGTAAACTGCAAAGCTAATGTGTTACTATCTCTGTTATTTTAATGACCCTGACGATCGCTTTCAAATACCTTTTTTATCAATACAACGTTACACTAAAACAGAACTACGTGTCTTACTTATTAATAATTTTAATATGATAAAACGTCATAAATCACAATATCGGTTTTCTGGATCAATCTGTCTGCTTTGACAACGTTTTCCTGTTATTTTTATAACAGCATGTAAACATCGGCGAATCGTTGGACATCGATCATCAGACTGACCAGAGCAAACAAAGTTAATCCATGACTTCCTCTGGGTTGTCTAACGCTACTGGACATGTATACGAGCAGTCAGGTGTTGGTGGACTTTCGCCGCTGGACGATGACGACCGATAACCGGCGATAGTCGGGGTCGCGTCGCGGCGTGCCGCAGGGTAACGAACTCGGCCCTATTATATCTCATACACAATATACATACGAACGCATGCACTCAATTGTGCGCCTTAATGGCCTGCCGTTTCTATCGATTCACGTCGTTCTGTTGTTAAAGGCCGATACTTATCTGTAATAGTGCTACTAGTTAAGTAGTTACGTCTTAAGTGAATGGCTCGATGATAAATGTTTTGAATTTCAGTTAAGAAACTGACCATACTAATAAACTTGAGTAGTCGTAGACTTGTTAATGCATGTATTGTGAAGGACATGCTGATACTATTTTATTAATGTTGTTATAACACAAGTTACTATAGACATTTTATTTTATGTACCGTTATATTACGGCCTACTAAATTATTTACGCTTACTTAATACCATATACAATAATAAGTCTAACCCGTTAGATGTTAGAATAGTTAACGTGAATTGAAATATTAGGGTGACATTTAAAACATGAGGATTATAATTAATAGGATATTGTTAAAATTATTCTAACCTTTATTTATTTACATCTATTATTCATCTCTACGATTAAATTCTGGGTGCATAGGGTTCCCACCAAGAACTTAGGGTCCCAAGCCAACTTCACCTGCAAGTGGTGCACCTGCCGATCAACCGACGAGGCTCTGGCAAACAAAATATCCCGATAAGCGGCAATAGGCCCGCCACCTATTACGTGGGATCAAAACAATGGCGAAAAGTGGGCGTTTAATATGCCTCTGCCTACCCCTTCGGGGAAACAGGCGTGAGTCTATGTGTAAGATTAAATTCTTATGCGGGAGGTATTGTGTATTGTAGTTGTACGACTGTCGTTTAGTTTTAGACTGTTTTATTTTACAATTTGTATTCTACGTATTATCACTAGCAACTTATACTGTTGAGTAATTTAAATCACTGTCGCCATACTAGTTGTATACAGAGTTCAATCCAATGAATTCATATCGCGTAAGTATAATTCAGTCATTGTCATGTCGCCGGTTGTAATTTATGTGTAATTATTCAGGACACCTCTAATACGGTCTCTTTTAACAATCGTTATGTATTCATTGTCCCGCCTCATATCGATGTCAACTTAAACGATCATCTGCACTATAAGAGAATGTTAATATATCGTGAGGGTAACGTGACAGTGAGAAAGACGTTGTCTGTATATCTTACATTTTATTAAAGTAATCAAATTCTGTTGCGAAAATAGTAAAAATATACTGACTTATATAAAATACTAGATGAGCCCGCGGTTACACTCGCGTTATTTAAGGCTACTGCCCCGCCGTAGCTCACAGCTTGATATAGTATAGCCTATAAATAGCTTTCCTCGATAAATGGGCTATCTAACACTGAAATATTTTTTTCAAATCGGACCAGTAGTTTCTGAGATTAGCGCGTTCAACCAAACAAACAAACTCTTCAGCTTTATATTATTATATTAGTATAAGATAAGACTTTGTTGTTAGCTCTGAAGATTTGAACATTTTCAGACGATGACGAGTTCTTCATAAATATGATCATTTCTACCTAGTGGTTTTTATTTATCGCCTTGGTTGATTTATGAGTAAAATATCTCTGACACGACGACTCAACGTTTTAACCAAGCACAACGCCTTTCTAGTTGAGCCTGAACGTAACCAGAAAAATGTGTGGTATTTTGTCATTCGTATTTCTTAGAAGAAAATTCAATATCACCTAAACTCATTTAAAGAGCTTACAGTACCACACGCGATATTACATGTACGTACACAATATAATTATATCAAAACTAGTTCCTGGTACAAAGCGGTCCTTTCCAAGGGCAGTACTTCACCAGAAGTTAGGGCATTATCTTCCGACCATCTAAGAACAACCGGGTAATAAACTCGTAAATAAAGATGGCTGATAACTAACTGGCTGAAAATAAGGTTACTTGTAACGTGGATTGACAAGTAAATGTGTTTCAATTTGTACCAACATGCTCAATTAAGTAAAATTGTCTATTGTTAGCTATAGGTAGTGGTTTTGATAGTAGTGTTGGCGACTTCTGGGTTTAAGAACCAGGGTAATAATAATTAAAAATTGATATAACTGACTGATTAATTTTATGTAAAATATACTACTGATTAATTATTCTTTCAACACAGCCATTTCGTCAAATAAGTTCTCTACATTCCAGATAATATTCCCGTTTAATATTTCTACGTTGTAGTGACTCCAGACGTGCACTTACTAAAGATTATAATTTGTTTGAACACACGTTATCATATTTCCTTTCACCGCTTGTAACTAGTGAAATTGTTTACATAACGATACGAATATGTTTTACAAACACGCCACACGTATTGAATGTCACAGGCGTCTCAACAACCTGTATCAATGTCATTTCTTTTGAATTAAACAGCTAAAGTTAGCTTAGATCAGAGTACTTTACAGTATTATAGTTCCTTTATCACATTTGTAGATTCCGCAAATGTTTAAAACAAGTAAAAACCGTCGACGTAGTCCATTGTTCAAGCACCGTTTTTTGCTGAACGGTAATCGCAAACTCGGAGAGAATAAGATTAAAAACCACAAGGACGCGCTATTTTTAACGTAGCGATGTGCTCGAGTGAATGTCTCGCCCGTATGTTGTGTACGTATGTTTTTGACCGAGATCTCTGCATGATCGTGGGCCGATTTGTCGGTTATATTGTATTGATTCTTGAGGTTTTACCCTTCAACCAAATAAAAAGTATGTCTTACCGGTACGGGAGTACTCCAGGGCATCTACTTGGGTCCTTCCTTAGAGACTGTTCAAAAAGATTCAATTGCAATTTTATCCAAATTGTATTTACTCCAATGCACGTATGTTTGCATATATATAATCTATTTCGTAAGAAATGTAACAGTTACGTGAAGCTAATAAGTAAATATGCACTGGTGTTACAGTTTAGCGCGCAATTTTGATAGTCGACTGTATACCTAACGAAACAAGGAACTGGGTATAGTAAATGTTTCTAAGTTTTATTATCTTACGTCAGTTTAACATTGTTATCACGTACGCTGGTATGTTATTTCGTATTAAAACAATTTCAGATTACCTTTGAGAATATTATATTATCACATAATATGCCATCCGTTATTAATTAGACGAAATTTACAGATAATTATAATATTGGAAAGTATCTTACGTATATTAATTAATATGCAAGCTTGTTGAAATGTCTTCCATTATTTATTATTTGGTGGTACTGATCAGCATCATAATGCAATAATTTGGCATCTGAAGAATGCAATAACTAAATTACAGTAAAACATAAACATTTTTAATGATGATGATTTCGCCGAATGTCTGGCTTCCATCTAAACTAGAAACTCATTTACACGACACGAAAAGTCACAAACGGCGCGCTTTTGCGCACAAAAATGTGGTCTGATGAAAACAAATACGTACATAGGCTTACCGACAGGAAATTAGATATAATGACCACATGCGGTCTAATTCTGCGAATATTGTGCATCTTATCGACCAGACACCGATTGATTATATCTTATCTTCACTTACGACCAGCAGTAAAGCCATTTGCCATATCATCATCATCTTAACAAAAATGTTTGATATCTTATATAATATTATGTAACTAACGTTTAATAAGGGATTATGTATTTAAAACTAAAAATAATATTCGACAATCTTGTGCCCGATCTAATTAAGGAAAACGTTATCATTGTACATATTGAAAGATTTAATTTTAACAAATACAGTCTTATCATTTTAACTAACTTCCAGTATAGTTATCTGTGTCTTTTAGATTATATCAGTTCGAGAATTTGCGAAATATAATACCTACTGCTTCTTGTTGTATTTCTTTAAAATTATTACATGAAACATTGCATCGTCTATTAGGTACTGTATTCATTAGTATAAATCTGCCAAACTGTGACACAAAAACATCAAAATTTCGTCTCGACTGGATTATGTTAATTTATGTTTATCTTTCACAATGTTTTGCCGTCCTCGTACCTACATGTATGATGTATTCCAATCTTGCTATCATAACAAGATTAACATATTGAAAATATAAGTCGCCATAGCAAATTAAATCAAGTAACCCCAACGCAAGTGGGACACGAGTACAAAATGGTGGCGACTGGTGCTCGGCGCTACAAGGTCGAGTTTTACTGGCCAAATTTATTATTTCCTGTGAACCGTGAAAGAATTTTATCAGAGCCATTGTGTCATCAATCAGATCTGCATCGTGCATAAGAATAATGTACGCTTCATTCACTATTGTGAGGTATATGAGTTTATTGTCGACTTCGAACTGTCTTGCCTCAATGAGCTGCTTATTGGCGCAGTTGCTTATAGGTGTTGACATTAAAATGGTTTATTGAGTTACCTGACTAAGGTTTCAATTTGTAAATTATGCTTAGTTCGCTTGACAGAATGAAATAGTAGTAGCAAAACAAATTGTGCGACACCTTTAGTGCGCGAGGTAGTATCGCACTGGCTTAGTTATTTTTCGAGTGGATTATTATATGAGAGACGCTTCAAATAAACCACATAATTGATTTTTAGGTAGAGATAAAGTAATAATAGTAGTGTATGTCCACCTTTGACCTGCGTAGGTTAGTATAAATGTGAGGATTGTCTTCTCAAGTCACAGCAACGGTCATACACGCCAGTTTATGTGATAAAGGTTCTGATATTCTCACGGATCGGCTGCACCTCGCACAGTAAACATCGAACGATTTGACTGAAAACGTTAAATATTATTTTAATTGTACAGGATTAAACTGAACTGTTTTACAATCCCATTTACCTAATTAAACTTTCTTGATACTATTTACAGAGCCTATGCCAGTGGTCGTCTCGGAGATGTATCAGTGGACATGATGATACGAAGTTCTGATTTTTAGAAAATTATTTGAGTACATATTATTACGTAATGATTCAAGCTTTTGGAAGTTGTTGCCAACCAAAAAATAAGAGCCTCAAGTAGGCAAATCTATAAAGATATTGCGTAACTCTGTTGTTAGTTGAGTCATCTATAAACTATTTTTGCATTTTAATAAAAAATGTAATTCTGTGTAGTCGAGGCAGAACATTTCACAAAAAGCTTAAAACAAAAGTGTAGAATTTTAAGGAAGGTTTATTCGAAGTAATCATTAAAGTCTGACCTTAATACGATTTTCGGAAAAGCCAGCCAAATCCTTGCGGCTAGGTTGTCCTCAGTATATAGGGGGAGAACTTACGTAATGGGCGATTAACAGGCCCATAACCGAAACTGGCGATAATCCTCTAAAACAAAGTTACTACTAGGCGCAATTCGAGCGTATTTACTGCCAGAATATATTAGTTTTATGAACTTTGGCTGTAATGCTAATGGCGATCACGATTATAGTTCGATGTGTCGTACGACTATCATTTTGGAGTTAAGTGAACACTCGTTTTGTAGGGAATAATGGAAATATATACAGGAGTGAAACGTTCAAACGTTGAACTTTACCATGTGTTGACCATTTTGGTTACAAGATGCACTCCAAAGAGATGAGCGGTGAATGAAGACCAATAGCTAGAAACCTTAGTGTGTCACTTAATCGCTTAATTAGGGCTATTACAAGCGATACTAATGATCGTCTTGTCAGCCGAGCCATTGTTGCTTGAATACTAAATAATCACTTTTACTAGGAACTACACTAATGTATGATAAAGCCTTCATATTATACAGCCACTGTAACTTATTAGTGTAGACCGCTAGCTAGTGTGAAATATTCTAATGATATGCAGTAGACCGTTGGCTACACTTCTATCTTTGAGAGTAAATAAAGTACATTGATTTTTTTGGAATTGTAACCTATTTATTCTGTGGTTTACTGTTTTTGTCTTGTGTCTGTTATAGAAATAAATGATAGGTTTGCCTCATACTTACGTAAATGTTACGTATTGTAATGAAACTATTCTGTACAGATCTTATCGAAGCTTGTTCTGATTTAATAGTAATAAAAAACACTATATCCAAAGCTCTAGAATAACATCTCCAACCGGCGCTACAGTCGCTTTACACAGAACTTGATCACAGTAAGAGTACCTATTATAAATAGGGAAGTTTCCTGCAAGTGAAATAAATTATAAAAGTATTTTTATCTAGTGAATTATGTCAAAATAATTGTAGTTTCATTCATCAATTAATGTTAAAATTTTATTTAACATTTTTTTATCGACAATTTATTGATAATAAGTATTCTATTTCTCCTTAAAAATAATGAATAAAAAAAGTATTCTATTTGACAGCAAAAATCTATGACGTCACTAGGTCTTATTTCATACAAATGCCGTAGCAAATGCCGTTTTTGACATTTCATTAAAAGTGCTTGATTTCACTAATTGGAAACAACCCTATTGTTCATAAATATACCAAGCGCAGTGTCGTTAGCAAATGTTTACCATGTTAATTTGGCATTCTCCGATCTTCTTTATCTCTTACTAATCCTGCAGATGTATCGCACAGTTCGAGGAATCCCTACACCACGACCAAACATGGTCCGAAAGAGCAATAGCGAAATAATATTAATGGCATCACTATTTTATGTATTCGCAGTGTTGTTCAGTTTACGATCGGACGTGTTATGGCATTTCGGCCGTAAAGCTGTGATTGCGATCTTTAAACGTTGTCTCGTGAGTCACTGCCGGCAGGCCGACACTCGACGCTTTGTATTATATGCTTCCGTTATGTAAACATGATGTATTGAAATATTACAGTGTTGGCTACACATTCTTACATTTGTTACAAGCAATTACTAATATCTCTGATATGTCGTTTAGTGCATAAGTACAAGAAGTGAGTGAAGATTTTTATATTAGCTTTTCTCTAGTTAGCTTTTAGGAAGATTTTTCCATATTTTATATATTTATTGGTCAATGATTTATGTATTATTTGTGAAACAAATGAATATTTATGCAGGGTTAAAATAATTTCCGTGATAATTTGAAAAATTTAGGTAAATCATGAGATAACTGCCAAGATAATAAAAGCGAAAAATTATTTATTCATGAGTAAACGTGATCTAAAAACTACATCTTGAGCTGAAATTTGGTACGTGGATAAGATAATTCAAGACATGAGCTATGAAGGGCTTTTAAAAAGTGGCTCCTTACAACGTGCTTTTGCTTAAAACGGGGCTTTAAAGGAGTGCTATCTAATTTTTAAACCATATTTAACGTTTCCGTAAACATTTAACTTTGAATGAGGATGCGAGCATAGTATCGGCTAGTAGTGAATAAAAATGAACAAAATTTTTATTTTCTGTTTGTCGACAGGCATGAAAATGACTATGTCCACGGCACCGACGATGAGCGCCCGTGTCCACAGAAAAGTAATGCGCGCGCCGCATAAACGTGCGCACCCGGGCACGCAGCACCCGGGCAAGCTGGTGCACCACGCGGGCAAACTGGCGCATTTAGGGAAATTCGGCAAATTCGCGCACTACGCCCACAGTCACTCGCTGCGGCCGCCCGAGCCCTGCGAGAACAGTAACGACAGCGGCCTGGGTCCCGACGCCGTGCACAGGTAAGCTGAGTGTCACCGCCGCGCCGCTAACCACTCGCACGTGTCCACCACGTGACCGCACGCTTCATAACCGCCGACACGGCGCACTAACACGCTATGCCAACTGTTACGTGTACACTAATCCTGCGCATTGTCCACTACCTGTAACAACTACGGAGGTAGACAAACCATCGCCGCGCTGCACTCCACACGACGGTCTATTACGTCGGCTAGCTTGCTTGCACCACAGATATATCGCTTTAAATATTTATTACTACGAACAAACTTAATGTAGCGATGACATATCGCATCGACAGCTTCTCGACGAAGACCGTTACTTATGAATGTGCCGCTTTACCTTACTAAACTTTGGTAAGCTTATTATTGTGCCTAATTAATTTATGGACTCTACGAGATCATGTAAGTTTATGGTTGGCGCACATATATCGCTTCGGGAACAGATCGTCAACGAGCATAGCAAGGAACGCTATAGTTCCGCCTCAAGTTGACAGCCTGACGAAATACGGGCCGTTGCCGATTCTTTGCCGCAGCGACGTGTTTGCGCCGATCTTTATAGTTTATATGTAACGCCGACTACCTGTATACATTGCACGCAAAATATCTTAATCCTCATCTCATCAAATATTATGTATTATTAAATAATTTTTATAAGGTACCAATATGATTTATACTCATAGTGCGCATAAGGAGGTGTTTGGCCCCGGTATTTGTCGATACTTCAGTGCAGATTCTTTTGTAATCTGCACGAAAGCATTCAGGGCAATTTAATCTGGTTTCGAATGCAATTTAGTACGTCTTACGCAGTTTTTTTTTTTTTCAAAAATACACAAAAATTTTAAAGTTATTTGCCTGTTTTTACTGCTTGTTGTGAGATCAAGCACTATCGAGCACAATTTATTGTTTATTCAGTCGCATAGACGACATACGTAGTGTAGTGTATCTAGGCGGTGCTCGGCGAATTCTTGAGTTGCGACCTTCGCGGGCCGCGGCTGCGTCCGCGCACGTTCGGCGCGTGCGAGCACGTCCTTATCGCTGTACCAACAGTTTTATATCGCGCCACTGATAAACATCTATCTTATGTCGTTAACTTAACCGAAATAACCGAATTTGTCGCCGTATCTACTTGTACGCAAATGTTTAGATTCATTTCTATCGATTCGATTGACCATATCTACGGATTTAATTTGTGTTACATAAACTTAAGAGATGTTTGTAAGTTTTGCCAACTAAAATTCAAACTTTTCTTTAAATTAATTTACATAATTTGCGTTAAACTAGTTTTATGATTCCGTGAATAATTATAATTAAAGCGATGTAAATGTAGAGCCGAAGAAATTTGTGGTACTGGTTATTTACCATACATATTCATGAGCTTAAAATAGCATTCCAAAAATAGAATGATTACCGGTAAGTGGTGATCTGAGGCGTAACAAACAAACTAGCTATTAGAAGGGCCCCGGCTTTCCTCGCGAACGAGAGCGTGACGGTACATACGCAATTAGAGAAACTCAAGCCCTTCGCAATCAAATATTACAAAACTGTGAATATTGACGAGAAACAGATTATTTAATCTAAATGTAAATCTAAAAAGCCGACACTTATCTATGGCTGGTTATTTTTCGATTTAGATGAATATTTTATATGTGAAGGTTTTGCGTCGATTGGTATCCGAATAACAAATAAAAATATAATAGATACAATATGGGATACGATTTTATAGAGTCGCAAATATCGGTATAGGGAAGCAGTCATTCCTTAAAAGCTAACAAAATCTTATATTCTTCTAATTCTCCTGACAATACTTTCATTCCGTATCTCCTTTAACGAACTTAAATGAACAATACCCAGTGGCGTGGCAACACGTGATCCCACATATGAACGCATTACGTCCGAGCGCTACTCGTCAACTCGTCACTCAATTTATTAGTCACCACACATACACCCGACACATGTGTAATACACACATGCGTGCATAAACGCTCATTACGTCACTACACAGCAACATGTACAAATTATATAATACATAAAGAGAAACATACGAAACTGAACGGTTTAATGTCAATGCCTTTTGAAATCCGTCTTTGATGCCCATACGTCTCCTCGGGCGAACTAGCAACACTCAATTTCAATTCAAATTCTCGCTCATACATGGGAGTCTGACTGGACGTATTCCTCTATCCTACAAAGGATTGAATAGATTTTCTTTATAAAGTTCTCGTCCTGAATATATTGCCAGAATCCTTAGAGTGCGGTCCTTCAATCGTGAAGCAGTATGTCCTTTATGCTGGTAACATAGCAACCCACTTTTGAATGCGCCACCCAGCTGTAGTAACCCTGATGTCGCAGGGTGAGCGCTTGTCATGGACGTAAAATATTAGAGATGAAGATAAATATTTTAAAATATAAATTTAGCTGCTTAAAAATAAGTTATAATAATTATACGCAAGAGCTGAATATTGAAATATATAAGTAGTGTCATACAGTTTGTATTTTGAATCGCATAAATCGTAATGACCGCTTCCCTTTTAAATTTAGACCTTCGTGTGAGACTAAAGAATTGACACACTCAAATAAATAGACTTGCTAAGTATTCGAAGCACGTGAATCGCTAAACCAGACACGTTGTCCAAATAAATTGGCGGCGGCCGAAACAAACGCCAATACAAATACTTATATATACGATACTTATTTTATACTCGCTCAATCAATATTTGTTCCACTAGCCGGCGGTTTGTAGAATATCGAAATCTGATGCCTATATCTTTCGGACAATTATCGAAAATACCAGCATTTTATCCGGAAGGCAAAAAAGAAAAAAATAAAGTAATTACTGTAATTAATCAAGATAAGTGAATATAACCTGCATATATCTGTATAGATTGAACTTCTTAAAACTTTAATTATTTAATGAATTACAGCGAGTTTCCTTCACAGGTGTCGACGTCATCCACATTGTTTATTAAGTGGTATAGTAGTGTGCGCGTAGTCAGTGTGTACACAAAAACATGCGACCTTTGCACTTTTCATGCGGCCACAGTTTTTACAAACCAATATTTATCTATCTATTAATAGACTGCGGTATCAGAAATGTACGCGTTGTACATCGCATCGTCTTGCGATCGCTTTATAATAAAACTGTTTCACCGAGCCGCCTTCCGCATTCACACTGATGTCTTATTGAAGCATTCATCGGACAGCACTTAGTGTTCCGCACAATTCGAATAGATACATGAATTTAACATATCATTTGACCAATCACGGATGTAATCGTAACTCAAAAAACAAGGTTTTCTGGACAGCCGCGAAAACTAATGTTGCGCTCTTTGGACTTTGCATCCAAAGAGTTCATTTTTGAAATGCCTATACTTTGATGCAAATCACAATGATTTAAGTTGATTCTTTAAACCCATTTAGAAGTAGGTAGAGTAGAATTTGCGATCGCTCCGAGTCCTGCAATTTGCGAGTTAGCTCTATTACGTTATTAGAGTGTGGTCGGTCGGTGCGGTGGCCACCACGCTAACATACGCCGATATATATTTTTGGCACGTTTCCCCGCACGTGGCCACATGCCGACTTTGCTGCTATCTCACTCCATGTGCCGTTTGATAATATTTAACGTCTATATATATATTTTCGGCTGCAAACAATGAATGATTTGAGAAGGCACCTGCTTCGTACGTGGTGCAAAATTAAAGTTATTAGCGTTTTATCGGATTATAGCCTTTAGATACTTCTTTCATGCACTTTACTTGACTAATCTACTCCTGAATGTGTTAGGCTGCATTGCTGTCAAATAATCTCAATCTCTACCTCCCCCATAAACTCATCATTGAGAATAAAGAGCCCATTTCATGGACATGTGGCGTGATCCATTACATCAACTTGTTCTGAACTAACATGAGTGAAGGAGGGCTCACTTCAACTTCTAACCAAACCCTGATGGCGTGTGCAGATTGTCGGACACTTTGGATGATTGGGAACACCCGGAGTCGAAACGGCGCCGTGGCGAGAACGAGGCGGCGGTAAAGCTAGAGTGCGACGACGCCAACGATGCGTACGCGTTCCCGCCGGCCGGCGCGGCCCCCGCTCCCGCCACCGCCACCGCGCCCGCGCCCGCTCCGCCTGACGCCTCCGCGGCGCACATACCCGCCCCCGTGTACGTTACATTTTTGCTAAACATCTCTTAACACCGAAGGTAGGCAGAGCCGTGAACACAGATACTATCTCTCTTTGTTCCCTACTCTCGAAGACTCCTGGTTTGCTTGGGTTCCTGGAGACTCCAGAGAGTCCATGCGAGATCTTATGGTGATATCACATAGTCGTCGTGTCTAATTAGATAAATCATATACATTTATTTGTAGCCTCAACTATCGTAATTTAGCAGCATCACGAGCATTCTCATAAACCCGCATGATCACCGCATGTTATTGTTTGAATCGTACGTGTGTGCGTGTGCGTACGTGTATGTATGTGTGTGCCGCACCGACGCGACGGTTACTTACCAACGCTTGTATGTCTCAATGTTCATTAATGTCTGTGCACCATATATTTGTTTGATTCTACTCGTCAATTTGATGTTTTATGTGATAATGCTTCATTCAAATCTAAATTTGGCAAAGTTTTCTCTACAAATCATATGATGATGTTAATTGATTACAGAATGAGAGCGGGCTGCAGTATATCTAGTCCAAACATAGTTGAGACGCCCGGCAAGAGATTCCAGGAGCCTTACAGATCGTGCGGTAAACTGGGCAGTGGCGGCAAGCTCGCCAACAAGTACCCCGGCGGTGGTAAACTAGTGGGAGGCGGTGGTAAGATAGGCTCCAAGCTGGGGGGCAAGTACGGCGGCAAGCTGGCGCAGGCCATGGCGCGGCGGCGCGCGCTGGCGGCCATGGCGCAGGGCGGCAAGCCCGGCCTCGCCGCGCCGCTGGCCGGCCGCTCGCGCGACGGCTCCGTCGAGCTGCAGATCCTGTGCCAGCCCGAGACACAACACAGAGCGAGGTACTACACACTCATACCTTCACACATACAACACACAACATACATACCATCCTCCAGAACAATAAACTACGTTCGCAATTGTTTTAGATATCAGACTGAAGGCAGCCGTGGTGCTGTCAAAGACAACTCCGGGAATGGATTCCCGATAGTCAAATTAGTTGGTTACGATAAACCGGCCGTGTTGCAGGTAAGACACCAAACCATAACATATAGACATCGCCATACAGCTTCTCAATCACTCACATTAAACATTTAAATGATATACTTAACTGAGTTTCGAGATAAGTTGTTTGGCGTATCAGATACATCTTGTCAGTAGTTTGAAATGTCCATTGTCCTCAGGTATACATAGGCACGGACGCGGGCCGCGTGGCACCTCACATGTTCTACCAGGCGTGCCGCGTCTCAGGCAAGAACTCCACGCCCTGCAAGGAGAGGAAGGAAGACGGCACCGTTATCATTGAGATAGACCTCGAGCCCGCCAAGAACTGGCAGGTCACCTGTGACTGCGTTGGAATACTCAAGGTACGTCAAGACGACAATGCCAAATCACCAAAATGCTTGTCAGATAAAAACTACCATCGTTTGCCTTAAGATTGATTTCTACTCTTACATTAGGGCTGCATAAAAAGTGTGACATTAATTTATTCTTCATCATCTTAGCCGAAACACGAACACTGCTGAACATAGGCCATCTACATCTATACATGTGACACTGGTCGATCTGAAGTAATTCAATAATAAACAAAAGATAAGTGGACCAGCCCACCAGCATTATAAGTCATTTTTTCTTCTTCCATGTAAACTCTTGGTTTACGTTGAAGGAGATAAAAGGATGGATAACTATACAGTGCTACTCAACTAACTAACACCACTAGACCTTTACCTTCTTCCATTTGTTCAAACATAACTAAAAACTGCCCTGAGAGCAATTCTGGCTCACTTCACCACTATCGTTTTTCGCTTCTTCCATCTGATGCAATATAACCAAAAACTGTTCTAAAGACATCTTAAATAATTTTCCTTTTTTTTCCAGGAGCGCAACGTGGACGTGGAGCACAGGTTCGGTGAGGCGCTGAGCGGCGGCGCGGGGGGCGCGGGAGGTGCGGGGGGTGCGGGCGGTGCGGGGGCGGGGGGCGCGCACCTCTCGCGCGGCAAGAAGAAGTCCACGCGCTGCCGCATGGTGTTCCGCACCGACATCCTCAACGCCGCCGGACACCCCGAGACGCTGCAAGTCTGCTCCACGCCCATCATATGCAGTGAGTACACGCCACCTTACAAACACCAGCCTGCTGGTGTCAACAGGATTGAGTTAATCTGTTAACACCAAAAGACTACTGTTTTCTTTAAATTAGGTATCACACTGATAATATTTCCACAGCCTCCACAGGCGTCTTCTTCTTTGTGTATTTAATTCCACTTTAACCACTTGGCTTTCCTCGTCATCTAAACCCATTCAATCCATTGTCGAAACAGCCACCGTTTTTAATTATAACAGATTAAAAAGTGTTATTGTATCGTAATTTTACTCAATCCTTTATTTTCTTTTCAGCCCAACCGCCCGGCGTTCCAGAGGTCTGCCGAAAGTCTCTAGTATCATGTCCAGCGACGGGCGGGCTGGAACTGTACCTGCTAGGCAAGAATTTCCTCAAGGAGACCAGAGTCGTCTTTTGCCAGAGACAGGACGGCAGAACGCACTGGGAGGAAGAAGTCGTGCCTGATAAAGAATTCCTACAACAAGTAAGTCCTGAACTGTATTTTTTAGTGTACATTTATGATGCGCGTGCAGAGTTATAGAGCACTTTGATGTATAAGAATTAAATTAATGTGTTGTCTTTTAATGTTAAATTCGTGAACATCACAATTCTATATAATTATGTACATATATGATCTTTAAGATATGTAATTTTTTGTAGTTGATATGGCCCGAGGATAGAACTCTGCGGCACACCCCTTGTTAAAGTATAACCTGGATATGTCTTACTATCAATCTCGATCGATCCTCGATCTTCTGTTGCCCAAATAGGCAGTAAGGAACCCAAGTGATATGTTTCTAATGCCGTAATTATGTCAATGTTTGACCTACCCACCAGAGTATCGTGATATACACAATCGAAGGCTTTGAACAAATAATCTGCAGACAAAAGTGGACTGCAAATTAGAAAATTGCGATAGCGGTGTATGTTATATACATGAAGTGTTAGGCTTAAAAGCCGTTTCACACTACGCCTGATCCGAATCCTATCAGTACACGTCAAAATACGGTTAAAGTAGTCGTAGTACTGATTTCCACGGTACCTTACTTACGAGATCCGACATCCGTCATGCAAGTTTCAGTCAATTCGATGCGTGTTTCTTAGATTTTTATTTCCACGGATTCAGATCAGTTTGAATGTAGTGCGAAACCGGTCAAATGGTTGTAATGAGTTATCTGATGGGTATTGTATTGTTGCAGACGCACCTGGTGTGCTGCGTGCCGGCGTACTGCCGCACGGAGCTGAGTGAAGCCGTCGCGGTGCAGCTGTTCGTGCGGTCGGGCGGGCGCGCCTCCGAGCCGCACGCCTTCTACTACACGCCGCCAGCGCTCGACACCGGGCCCAACCACGCCACCCGCCACCACGCCGCCGGTATGTTACCTACAGTACACACACACACACACACTCACTCGCTTGGACTGTACGCGGGGTTTAATGCCACCAGATATACCACACAAAAATACGTATTACCAAAAAAATTGCAAAAGAAAAGTAACTTGTAACTGAAAAAACTTGTTTGGCAGATTTTTTTATAA